>OX465110.1:3061233-3365947 GCA_949987565.1 Luidia sarsii | reverse complement strand
TTTGATCTTCACTCATTTAATCCCTTCCCGAATGCTTGCTTTACCTTTGATCTTCCCTCCTTTGATCCCTTCCCTACTGCTTGCCTTTCCATTTGATCTTCCCTTCTTTGATCCCCTCCCTACTGCTTGCCTTTCTCTTTGATCATTCTTCCCTTCTTTGATCCCTTCCCTACTGCTTACCTTTCACTTCGATATTACCTTCTTTGAACCCTTCCCTACTGCTTGCCTTTTCCTTTGATCTTCCCTTCTTTGATCCTTCCCTACTGATTGCCTTTCCCTTTGATATTCCCTTCTTTGGTCCCTTCCCTGCTGCGAAATATACGAAGCATGGCAAGGCTCTCTGAAATCCGCTCCAGGTTATTCACAAAAGACAGGGAGTGGTTCTGTTACCATAGAAACGTCGTGCCATTTGTTTTTCATTTTTACCCGATGAATTTCAGCCTCTGTCATTAAAATCATTGGCAGGCCCACACCTGAGCCACACTGAACAAATATATACGTGACCACGGCCATCCTAAATCACATATTGGATTGGCCCTTTACACAATTTCCTGCCATCCCTGATAAAATCAACTTTTTACGCAAACACGATTGTTTCTTATACAGAACAAACCGAGCAGATCTTTTTTTGTAAGGGGTTATTGGAAAAGAAGCGGGGGTTGAAATTTGCCCGTGATTATTCTTATTTTTATTTTTTTTCGATTTGTTTATTTTGGTTCGGCCTCGCTATGAATGAATTGAGTCGGGTTTGTCCCCCGGGGGCTCCTGGTGGGATTACGCGGCAGAGCGATGGCATACCGTCCGTGGTCTCTTCTTCCTCGGATGATATTCGGGGCGAGATGCTCCGGTTCGATTTGAAGGTGAGCGCCGGCATACCCACAAGAGGTAACTCTACACCGCAGAGCTCTGTATTTTTATAGGGGCTCTATGCCCTACACATATCGAGGCACTTCTCTTGATAACAAAGGCATTTCTGTGGGGCGGGCAGAGGGGTATTGGGTTCAGGTCGCCAAATGTATAGCCCTAGCCCTTGCTTGGGTATTAAACAAAAATCATAATTCTTGGTGCATTCGAAGGGTTACTTTCAGTACAATTTCGTACTTTTTTCCTGAAAAAAGAATTGCGGCTTTTCGGATCAGTAATCATCACTGACTAAGGTTGCCAACTATACAAACAAATCTCTTCAGGAACTGTTTCACTCACATTCAGTGGCAGGGAAGGGATCAAAGAAGGGAAGATCAAAGGGAAAGGCAAGCAGTAGGGAAGGGATCAAAGAAGGGAAGATCAAAGGGAAAGGCAAGCAGTGGGGAAGGGATCAAAGGGAAAGGCAAGCAGTGGGGAAGGGATCAAAGGGAAAGGCAAGCAGTATAGGGAGGGGATCAAAGAAGGGAAGATCAAAGGGAAAGGCACACAGTAGGGAAGGGATCAAAGAAGGGAAGATCAAAGGGAAAGACAAGCAGTAGGGAAGGGATCAAAGAAGGGAAGATCAAAGGGAAAGGTAAGCAGTGGGGAAGGGATCAAAGAAGGGAAGATCAAAGGGAAAGGGTAAGCAGTGGGGAAGGGATCAAAGAAGGGAAGATCAAAGGGAAAGGTAAGCAGTGGGGAAGGGATCAAAGGGAAAGCAAGCAGCAGGGAGGGGATCAAAGAAGGGAAGATCAAATGGAAAGGCAAGCAGTAGGGAAGGGATCAAAGAAGAGAAGATCAAAGGGTGACCCATTATAAGTTGCGATAGGCCGTATGGTTTCTGTACATCGCTAATCATCTTGCGATTTGATCGTAAGTTATTACTATTATGGTTTTGATGAAATCGATCGTACAGTAGGTGTAATTCAAACATCGCACTCTTCAATGCTCTTCCCAGATTTCACATAATGATTCGATGTTTTTGTTATACCTGTCTGGGAAAGGTCCTGCTAAGATCGAAACATCGGGTCCCCTGAATTTGTGAAAAGCCTATTTGAATTTCGGTCATTCAACCCAAGAAATAATTAGTTGGTTAGATAGTTGGTTTTACTATTGCCGGCATTACCATCGATATTTCTAAGTCATTCTATTGAGTCCGCAGCCTGCAACATTGATGTATCACTGCATTTCTTTGAGCATCAATCAATTTGATAAAGAATGAATTAAGGAATAAATAAATAAAAAATCTGCACAAGAAATGAATCAAAGATGAGCCGACAAGAGTCTAGCCCCCCGGAACAAAATTTCAAGAAGTTGTTGAACCTTGACGCTACTCTCTTTTTTGTTTCGTCAATTATTTTCATTTCGGTATTTGGCGGAAGCGGAAAGATGCTGATCATGTCTCGTTGAGGAGACTGGCACCTCCGTGTCTGAGCTGAGTGCTCGAGAGAGAGTCATCGCGACCTCCGTCCGCCGAGTAGCACTCGGGCGGACGAGTGGGCATTCTGGGCCCGGTGTTACGAAGCTACGGAGACCCCCGGAGGTGTAGCGAAACCCGCTGGGGAACAGAGGGGATTGAGAGTGATGGAGGGGTGGATGAATTAGCCTACAACATTCTTTAAAAAAAACGAACGCGCTGAGAAGATCCCTACTTATCTCTTGCTCATCTCACTCGAGTGTTTTATTTATTTTTTCCCGAAAGAAGCTATTTTCCCCTGCGGGGGGGGGGGGGTAAGAGGGGGTAGTGTCTCGCTAATGTCATTTGTTTTAATTGCTCTTTTATTTGCCATTCGTGGCGGCTTCCAAATCTGCATCTTTATCTGATAGTCAGGGTGTGAGTCATTAATTACCGCTGGCCTAGGCGGACTGGGAGAGACGCAAGATTCGCTCGTGAATGTCTATTAAAAAAATGATTCGAATTTGATTATTGCTCTTCAGGATGTGAATTCGAGATGCTTCTAGGATTCAGCAATCGCAGGAAGAAAAAATTACCATGGGATTGGAAATGATTGTGAATTTGAGCAAAGAAAACTCGAACAAAGCAGCGTTCAGACCCAAATGTATTCTGAGAGGAAGCACTTTTCAGTGCAATGGAATTATACACAATTGAAAGATCGCATAAAATTCTGTTATCTTACCAAGAAACCTATTTTTCCGGCATTTTTTGTTCAATGTATTCATTAATCTTTTCGGAGAGTATAATTATAGCCTTTGAAAGGTAGATTAAAACGTGCTTATCGTGTGGAAGCTTACTGCGTCAACTTTTTACAACAATGCTATAGGGTTTCGCGGCAAAACCTTATTATTTCCCAAAGAACAGATAGATTCAACAAAGCACACTAGTCGTGAGGCATTACTTGAGTGAGGCAATGGGATTGGTGAAATGATTTACCTCTCGATTGAAAATGAAAAGAGCTGAATATATTAATCAATTAGCAGGTTTTTTTTCGGTGACCAAAGCCTTAGTTTTGACAAGAAACGTGCAGATATAGAATACAGGGGACAGAATGGTTGGGATCTTTGGGACGAGGTCAATGATTTCAACGGCTTCAATTTATCTTCCAATTAAAGCCCAATCATGTTCATGAGGATGCACAATTGCCAACATCCGCCCCTGTTTAAGCATTGAGTCCATGGGAGTGATGGCGGAATTTGGCATTCCGTTCGCCGGAGACAGTCCTTAAGGCTCAGATATCGTGCGCAGAAAGCTCGACTATATTGGAGTACAAAATAATGCGAGCCTGCAGCCATGTGTTGCTATGGAGACAGCTTGTTGTTGCTAAGGCGAAGATGTGTTGCAGGGGGGGGGGTGGGGATCTTTACCATCGCCATGTGTTAATGTATTTTAAGACTTGTATGCAATCCCTTCCTTGAAATCACAAGACACAATCTGCTTCATGCATGAAGCATTTGTTTTATTTCAAATAATTTAAACAATGTTCATTTCCAATATAATTTTACCCACCTTACATTTTTTCATTTTAACCCCAGCACTGCAATATCCATATTGTTTTCGTAGAAATCGTCCTTAGATAATCAAAATTAAGTCAGAAGCACTCAGACAAAAATACCATTGGAATTTATTTTTATTTTTATGATAATTTCTCATTCACATTTTTTTTTTTTTTTTTTTTAATATCCATATACAGGTTTGGAAACATTCTGCAAATCAATAGCCAAGACGGGAGGGCTAATGTCCTGATTTTGGAATCGATATTTTGACAAAGCAGCCATTTATAATCGTGCCCCTCTGTCCCTCGGCCACAATTCTGAGTTAATGGTTGAGGAGTAATCCTGCATATCACAGACGCAGAGACTGGGAGAGGCAGTCAATTCTGGCGAATAAATTGAAGCCCGTGCTGTGGTTTGTTGTATGTACAGTATTATAGTCTGCCGCATGCTAACGTGTAATACTGCTCTACTATGGAACGCCATCACTGCCTTCGGTCTGCATTCTATATTTTGATGTCTCGTTCTATCACACTATTATGTGGTTTCGTCTTTTTTGAAAGACCAAACGACATAACAAAAAGGACGAAACCACATAACGGCAAGACAAAAGGGCATAACGAAATGACGAAACCACATAATGGCAAGACAAAGGACATAACAAAAAGGACGAAACCACATAACGGCAAGACAAAAGGGCATAACGAAATGACGAAACCACATAATGGTAAGACAAAGGGCATAACGAAATGACGAAACCACATAATGGCAATACAAAGGACAGAAAGAAATGACGAAACCACATAACGGCAAGACCAAGCGACACAACGAAATGACGAAACCACATAACGACAAGACAAAATGACATAACGAAATGCCGAATCCACATAATGGTAAGATAGAACAAAGAGACATCAAATATAGAATGCAGACCGAAGGCAGTGATGACGTTCCATACTGCTGTTGATGTTAGTCCCGGTGTTGGGGGAGAGTGTGGAGTGTCATGATCGAGGGAGAGATACCTTTCAATAGCAAAATACATGCAAGGCTTCTTGTTTTTTCTCTCTGTTGGATTGTAATGCTCTGTGCTGGCCTTTCTCGTGCGTGGGTTCGTGTTTGCAGACGCGGTACAGCGTCCGCTGGGAACTTGTTGCTTTGCATGCGAATGAGTTAACTTATGTGGCCGGACCCCAGGGTGGTGGGGGAGTGGGAAGGGTTTAGGGAGAGGGGTAGGGAAGGGGGAGGGTGGGGAAACCAGATGGAACTCTCAACTCAGTGTAAGGGAGACACGCCGGCCATTTTAGAGTGCAATGTAAACACGGTGAAATTGGGATTTATTTGCTGCGGCGTGCCAGGCGCAAATATACACATTATTCCTTCAGATCGGCAGAATTTATCCCCATGGGTTTTTTTCATCGAGTGTATAGCATCACAGAATTTTGCAGAGTATCGGAGCTGCGAATAAATCTGTTTTTAAATAGAGTTACAATGATCCACCTTATGAAAATGAAAATCGGTATTATTTTTACATGTGGGCTCCCCAAATCCCCCAGTTTTACCATAAGTACTTAGTGCTGACAGATTCAAAGCTGATCTTTTGAATAACTCCACAATTTTCAGGAAATGAACCCCGTAACAAAGAACGTATTCACAGATGCTATTATTCACTGCAATTCGACGTTTTAATGACCAACACTTAAGTTTGGATTATGTCAGCACCTTTATTTTCAAAGGCAACACATCTAATACAAAGGCAGCACCTTGAATTTCAAAGGCAGGAGCTTTAATTTCAAAGACATGACCTTAATTTCAAACTGCAACACCTTTAATTTCAAAGACAGGACCGTAATTTCTAACTGAACACCTTTAATTTCAAAGGCAACACCTTTAATTTTAAAGGCAGCACCTTTCATTTCAAATGCAGCACCTTTAATTTCAAAGACAGGACCTTAATTTCGAACTGAAACACCTTTCATTTCAAAGGCAGCACCTTTCATTTCAAAGGCAGCACCTTTCATTTAAAAGGCAGCACCTTTCATTTCAAATGCAGCACCTTTCATTTTAACGGCAGTACCTTTCATTTCAAATGCAGCACCTTTCATTTCAAAGGCAGCACCTTTCATTTCAAAGGCAGCACCTTTCATTTCAAAGGCAGCACCTTTCACTTTAAAGGCAGCACCTTTCATTTCAAATGCAGCACCTTTCATTTCAAAGGCAGCACCTTTCATTTCAAAGGCAGCACCTTTCATTTCAAAGGCAGCACCTTTCATTTTAAAGGCAGCACCTTTCATTTCAAAGGCAGCACCTTTCATTTCAAAGGCAGCACCTTTCATTTCAAAGTCAGGACCTTAATTTCGAACTGACACACCTATAATTTCAAAGGCAACACCTTTAATTTCAAAGGCAGCACCTTTCATTTCAAAGGCAGCACCTTTCATTTCAAATGCAGCACCTTTAATTTCAAAGACGGCACCTTTAATTTCAAAGGCAGCACCTTTCATTTCAAAGGCAGCACCTTTCTCTCACCAACAATGGAGACATTTGAATTTGCTCAAACACAATTAAAACCTATCAAAAAAATTTAGGAGGGCCTGAAGTTTCTCAAAGGCAGAAGGCAGGAGATTCTGTCTTTGAAAAAGGTCCTGCTAGGATCGAAACCTCAAGCCCCCCCGAATTTTTGATATCTGCATTTTGGTCATTTTAGTCAGTTAGCAGTTTGCAACATTTTTACACAATGCAATTAAAACGTGTAAACAAAGTCATTAAAATTCATGTGTATTTGTTAGCACTGGAACGTAAAACCAGATGTCTCGGTTTCAAATTATGGTCCAGTAGTAGGTTTCCTTGACAGTTATCAATATCTATACATTAATGTATAGAATTTTTTTGATAAACTCTCTATCAAAGGGTTCCAGTTCTTCCTCATTAACTCACGGCAGCCCACGTGTATTGACTACCGGTATCTCCCTGTGTGTACCTAAGAGAAACAGGACCTCATATGTAACAACATAGACCACGGAGTATATTGATGGAGGGAGTCCGGACAATCGTTAGTCACCTGCTCGACCAATCCATGGAACCGATGAGTCGATATATGCAATCTGTTTTGCTAACTGCTTTTCAAATTGAAACTTAAAGCATAATATTGCCCTGTAAAGATAGAAAATTATGAGATTCAAATCAGCTGATAATTATGATGGTGATTTGATCCAAAGTCTGCAATGTTTTACTTGAGGGTAATATTGCTATCTATAAAAGAGCGGGTTTAGCTTAATTTCCACTTGAGCATAAATTATTAATGAGCATTACTGATTTAAACCATGTTTTTATACTTAGTTGCAGCTCATCCCAGACGAAATTTTATGGAATTTAAAACAAAAGGAAGGGAAGAATTGGAACGAAAACATTATGCCTGCATTATACATTCATCATGGATGATAAATTATGCCCATATACGATTTAGAAAGGACATAGAATCCTAATGATAAACGAGGAGAAATTATGTATTTAGCATAGAATGCACCACATGGATTTAACAGTATCTGACGGAGAGAATTCTTCGGCTCAAAATTCCGAGGGTCCTCTGGAGTTGAGACCTAGTGCAAGTGCATTTATTCAGAGCGAATATTCCCGCCCTCGGTCTGGCATGACACTTAGAACTTCACTGACTCCTTCCGTTTCAATTTTTGGGTCAAGTGTTGGAGGATGATTCATGTCGCACCTCCCAGACCGTGACGTGTTTTTTCTTTTCTTCAATCCGGCAATTCGGTCACTTTCAGCTGATATTTCATTCAGCCACTTCCCTCTGAGAGTCACAACATCATGTCGCAATTTTGATTGTTGTTTTTTTCCAGATCATTTTTTTTCATTGTGTATACCGCGTTGAGACCAAATGTGACCCGGCACAGCATAATGAGGAATAACCCCACTTTTGAGATTTTTAGATTTTCTAATGATGTGAAAGAGTATACCATTAGCTTTCAAATGATATCAAAGTATAATAGGCCTATCCTCTAATACTTAAAATTTCCGAAAATACAAAAAAGAAAATTGATTTGTAATCGAATTGTGAAGATACCTTAACTTCAGACGTTGTTTACTCAAAAAGTGTTTTGGTGGGATATTCCTCATGTTGTTGTGCCGGGTCACGAATGCAGAAATGTTGCAAATTGCTTATTGACTTCAAATGACCCAAAATGCAAGAAATTCGAGCAGGACCTTCATCAAAAGCAGACTGAGACTGGTTAAAAGAATACATTTTGTTCCGGTTTATTGGTCCCATCTTTATCAATCTTCCCCTTCGTTGCATCTGATGAAGTAGTTGCTGCTACAAAAGCTCATGCACTCTTTTCAAGGGGTTCGTCTGTCAGTGCTACTTATTTATGAAAATGATGATGATTTCAAACAAACAAGATGGAGAACCTTTAGCTCTCTTTCACATCGTTTCATGGCAAATTTTATTTGTCATAATTCAAATTGCTTACAATGAAATTTTCCTTGCCATTTTTCAATTTTTTTGATATCAAAATTTCTTTGCCATTTTTAAATTGTAATATCAAAATCTCTTTCCCATCTTAAAAATTGTTTGATATCAAAATTTCTTTGCTATTTTCAAATTGCTTAATATCAAATTTTCCCTTTAATTTTTCATTTTTTTTCAATATCAAATTTTCTTTCCCATTTTTCAAATTGACTCTGCCTTTGAGAAAAGTCCTGCTAGGATCGAAACGCCAGGCCCACTGAAATGTGAAATTATTCAATTTGTTTAATATCAACATTTTTCAAATTGTTTAATAATTTATCAACATCCTTTGGCTATTCTTCAAATTGTTTGAAATTGCCCAGTCAGTTTGCCTTAACCTTATTTCAAAGAAGTTTAAAAAATTCCTCAGTTTGTGTATTCAAGAAGAATATTAGGGAGAAGGAGTATGGATATGCAGAGGGGAGTGGAATTTCAATAATTAATCTATAAGCTTGTTTAGACGGAATGCATGAGCATCAATATCGGCTTTCAACTGAACTCCAGCAGAATAAGTCCCCGTGCGGGGATTACCCCCGCTCTCAGGGCGGTGACGGCAGGAGATTAAAACATGACTTCTCATGAATTTTTTACAGGGCCCGGGCACCCCGACGGAGACGAGATCGTGGAGAGGGCTCGGACAAGCGCCAGCGCGGTCGCAATGCGTCAGCCAGAGTCCGGACGCTGGACGCAGGTCAGCGGTTCGGGGGGAACGCTCGTCCTCTCATAGGGCGATTCTGATTGGCCGGGAGGATGAGGTCACTGCCCAATGAGCTGCGCCCTTGGAGGCCACGCCGAGCCGGCGGCCAGAGAGCCACAGAGGTATAGTCGGTGCACCACTGAGGAATGATTCAGACGAAAAAAAAAAAAGTGCATGCAGGTAATGGACGAGGGAGGTAGTGACAGCTGCTATAAGGGCCAACGGGATCGCGTCGACTGCATCGGAGATGCCGGGATATATCTAGCCGTTTCACCGCATCGGGGACCAGTCAAGCGGACGGATTGCTTCACAACTGACGACCGGGCTGGGAGCTTTGCACTATGAGGGGACCAATGCACGCCTGTAGGGAACGCCGCGACAGACTGACGGTCTCTGACGCGCTGTGTCTTCGTCAACCTCGCCTGGCTTCGGACTAACTGTAGTCCGGGAGATTTTCCTCCCACATGGGTCGTTTTGTTTTGATTTCCGATTCGAATCGATCCCCCCCAAAAAGGGTACTCCTTGTCAGCTCTCGCAGTTAGGAGGCCCTAGAAACTCGATAAATCGTGTGGATTTCAAACGGCCTTTTGTTCTGTCATTGCCTTCAGATAAATCTGGAAGATGTCGTGGTCTTCAGATACCGGGGAAAGGAGTTCTTTTAATCTTTTCTGCAATTCTGCAATGCTCTACGATTGTCAAAACTGCAACATCAATTCTGTTCTGAGAGGAAGGTAGCCCCCATCTCCATTTTTTCTAGTGGGGGTTGACCAAGAGTCAACCATGTTGCACAAGAAAGCTTTTAGGAGCAAACACAAGGCAAGGATGTATTCGGTGGCGTACAGATTCATGTTGCCATGGATATGGTCGGTAAACCAGCTCCTCTCCATGGTGATAAGGACCACGGATGAGTCTCGTAACGAGGAAGATGCCCCGTGCTACGAGCGCTGCGTCATCCTCCTATTCACGCTCCCCGTCTGCCTCGTCCTCATCATTTTCTTCTCACCGTTTGCCTTATTCGGGTTCCTGGCCAGGGTGTGTCTCTCAGGGGACCGCGCCCCGTACATGTACTCCTACGCCGACACGCCCAGTCGGGTCAACGTCAACGAGTGCATCTGGGTGGACCTCTCCTCCAAGCACTTCTTCAAGGTCGGCGTGGTGGACACCTGCCTGATGCCCGAGTGTATGTCCAGGCTCAACAACCTCCGAAACGTTCAGACCAGGGCCGTCAACCTCGGGCGTCGCATCATCAACTCCCAGGTCCGGCCCAGCCCGAGGATCTTCGTGCAGTCGCCGTCGGACAGCGAGCTGAAGACCTACAGCATCAACCCGCGCACCCAGGCCAACCCCATGAGCCTCTTCAGCGTCGGGGAGGGCAACCAGCTGGACATCAGCGAGACGGACGTGTCCTGCGTGACCTACACCAACATCCGCCCGGAGGAGACGTCGTTCTACACGGCGGGGAGCGAGAAGATCCCCGACTCTTACGAGGAGCTGCAGGACGAGACTCAGCGATGCAACGGGAAGACTTCGGCCACTTCCCCGGAGTCCGACGGCAACAGCCTGAAGGACCTCCGAGAGAGCTACGGTGGCGGTGTCCAGCAGCGAGCCAGCGTTACCTCCGTGCCTGACATAGTGCCCAAGGACGTCACCGAGGCGCCCCCGATCCAGGAGTCCCTTGGCTCCAACTCGACGCCGAACCTGGACTGCAGCATCCAGCTGGAGTTCCCTCGGAATGCCTACCCGGAGGCCAGAGCGTACAGCTTTTCCGGGGGCTCCCTCATGTCGTCGCCACCTCAGCGGCACCACGGCGAGGCGAGCACGCCGGGCGACCTGCCCACCCCGTCGGACCACGCCGTCAACATCAACTTCCCGGCGGGCCTGGACTTCGTCTGCTTCCAGGAGGTCTTCGAGAAGCGGGCCACCCACAAGCTCATCAAGACCCTGCACCTCTGGTTCAGCCACATCATCTACGACGTGGGTCGGGACTCGTGGAGGACCAACCGGCACTTCCTGAACAGCGGCCTCCTGTTCGCCAGCCGCTACCCGATCCTGGACGCCTCCTTCGAGAGCTTCGGAGAGAGCCAGAACGAAGACCGGGCCGTCTCCAAGGGGCTCCTCATGGTGAAGGTAAGACACGATACTTGGTGACGCCACCCACCATTCGGTATAGATTCTTGCCGGAGGTTGGCGCCATCTCCTTGTGGGATCGTCTCTACTGGGTAAAGGTTGTTGACTGATAAGGATATTGGCTAGTGAAGCTCACAACTTGACGTTCCTGAAAAGATTGAAGGGCCTGACATTTCAATCCAAGCAGGACCTTTCCTCAGAGGAATGGTTCGATACTAGCGAGACAATTCTAAATGACAGCCTGTCTTTGAGAAAGAGCTTGGTAGGATAAAAACGCATCGGGGCTCTCAGACCATTCTATACATGACAGTCAGCAGTTTCAAACATTTTCATATTACTTTATGAAGTAAATACAAAAAAATGCAAACTGCTCACTGACTACAATGACCTGCAGTACATAAATCTCAAAAGTGCCTGACGTTTCGATCCAACAGAGTTATACTTTGCCTTGGAGAAAGGTCCTGCTAGGATCGAAACGTCAGGCCCTGTAACTCTTGAGATTCACGTAGGCCTATGACTTTATCTTCGGTTTCTTTTCAAATCCAATCCCTGTACCGTCACTCATAAAGGAGTTGCGTCACACACGGGTAATTGAATGGAAGTTGTATAGTCAGCGTCAACATTATTTCTCAAAACAGCAGAAGCGATGCCTTTATTTTCACTCCAACCAGAAGCTCTTGTACAGCAATACATAGGAGACACCGTGACTATATTATTTAGAAGCACTTATAAGCCTCCGTGGGCCTCCGTTAAAGAAACAAATGATGTTTTTGCATCTAAAAATTGTCTATCTACATAATCTGCAGGCCGGTTCTCAGCTGCGCTTTTCCTAAAAGCTGGTGTGTGTGTTTTTTTCTACTGGCAGTATAAAGCTTTGATGTTCTGAAATGGTTAGAACTGACAGCCACTGCGATCTCCGTTTCAATGAAAGAATTCTCGGGCATGCAGACTCGCACACAATGGAAATCAATACATAGACAGCGTCGTATATGTGTGCCCTACACTCAAAGTACACCTACCTTGTAAGTTAGAATCTAAGTTAACATTACGCCGACGAAGAAAGGGTACAGCACGCTAGCCTTGCAGATATCATTATACGTCAGCATTGTATCTGGTGTCCCGCGGTCCCTATGGGAGCTGCAGTGCGGCACGTCGGATTACACAAGGCGCCAGGCTATGTTTTTCTGACATTACAAAAAGTACAGAGGCTATCAGTGTAGATAAATAGAGCGGCAGTGCTCTGAAAGGCCAAGACGATGGTTGAGGCGGGTTGACATTTGAAGCCAGGATTTCACACAAAATAAATCATCATTTCAAATCTTCCAGAAAAAGAAGAAGAAGAAAAAAATCCAACAAATTAGCCATCCTCCCAAAGGATATACTCCCAAGTGATTTGAATCTGCCCAAATGCATGGATTTCAAGCCTTTTAGAAATAAAAGACTGACAATGATAATAAGCCTCGTATAATTTCCATCCTCGAAGGGGGAAAAAAAATCCAGGCATTTGCTGTGTCTGGTCAGATCATGATTTTATCTGTACGGGCAAGGGGTTTGTTGACCGACCTGGGGAGGTGTATAATGCGTCATATCGAGACCGAAATGTTCTACCCAAAAAAAGGCAAAAAACAAAACAAAATGCCTCTCACACCGTACGGGCACACATCCCATTAGTCACGCTGTGTCTAGTCCAGCCATTACATTTTGATTGGGTCACTCGCACCGAGGCTTTCGAAGATCTGAAGCGATTCTGGCAGTCTCTTGCTATATAAGGCACCACCTTTATCAGGATTTCTGAAAGCTTTAGAGATCCCCGGGCAAAGATAAATTAATGACAAATTGCCTAGTGAGTGACCGGTAGCTGTTTCCCATAGAAGGATGGCGATACAATATTTATGTCACCAAAACAGCCCCAAAACACAGTATTCTCTAAGATTCTATAAGACACCCCATATTTTAAAAATAAGCATATTTACAGTTCTCCAATTTCAGCTGCAAACATATATTTAAATTCCATTTTCGTGGCTTTTGGGGGTACAGCAATAGACCTGAGTATTTATGAGTTAGATTTGCCTCAGAGAAAAAAAAATGACGACGAATCTGCTCCCGGAATTGGTGATCAATCATGGAGTCTAACTAGATTTGCACACCTGTTCGTAAAAAAACGTTCCAAAAAAAAAAATCATGTAAACTACGTGCTTGGGTCTCTGTGTTGAAGCCTACCTACGTTCATTCATGTGTCCTGGTTCATCTTGGTCGTTGTTCATCAACTATGTAGAGTGTAATAGCCCATAGTGCATTGTGCGCATTTTACACGGCGTGCCTCATTGACCAATGTGCCAACGCGCTTAACCCATCTCACAGGGCAATCTGTGGGCAGCGTGCACCGTGAATCCTTTATGAAAAAGAATCGCTGAATACATTCCTTTAATATTAAAGGGACATGCCATGCTTGCCCTACGCTTTTCCTGGGTAGCCAGCCGAGCCACTAGTAAAAGCAAATATTAAAGGTGACCAAACTGAATCAATTCGATGACCCAGTGCTAATACGCTTTTAGTGCTACAATGCGTCGGGTTCCAGACTAAAGGGCATAAGTGCGTCCAGACGCTGGGAACAAATTCCGTCTGATCCATTTTATGGCATTGTACAATTAGTTTTTACGTCAACATGACGTAATATGTGAACATTGAATGTGGATAGTATTGAAGCTCGTACAAAATAGAATATAATGGGTCATTAAAAGATGAACTTTTCTCCTTCTGCAAGGCACCGGGAGCGTGTTGTATCTCCTTTGACGATTGTATGAAATTTACAGACACCATTGCATGTCAACCATCAAGAGCTAACTGCAGTGAGAAACAACAGCAGCTTTAGCAAGAACATCACCCAAGAGCAACAGTTATCACAACGTCTTCAACACGAGGGGCAACATTATTAGCAGTAATTCATTAGGGCCTATGCCCCAAAGACACCCGCGTATTACTCCTCAGATAGGTCAAGGGATAAGACATATCTACAAGGTTTCAATCAGCTCCTTGAACACAGCTGGTACCCCTGTGGCCACCCCCACCATCTCCCATTCCCTCTGCCTTCCAAAAAAAAGATGAAGCATCGGGCCTAGGTCTATGACCCAAGCCAGAGCTCTCGGGCCGGTAGCTAGCAGTCATGTACTCCCTGGTGCCCGGCGATAACACACGCCATTCCCTTCCCAGAGACAGCAGGCGCCAATGCCCCCACCCCCCCGACAACCGTCCCTAAAGATTTGGAGCTCAGTCGTCTGTCACAATCCCCTCTCATGTCTTCTGCAACACACTAAAGCATTATAGTCATATTCTGTCTGCACTAATGTACACAGACATTGCATTCTCAGATCTTTGATTTTAAAAAAACAAACACACGAAGATTGTTTGCGCAACGGTGTATACAATGATGTTGATCGTGATCTTTGCATAAGTGATGCAAATACAAGCTTGGAGAGTAGTTCGTTTGTCTTCGTGGATTTATATATCACTGCTCGTACTATTGAACTTGTCTTTTTAGAATTGAAAAATGCGGTCCGCCCTGCAGATATAATGAAGTCTGATAGGGATTGAATATCTAAATGTATACCCTTTTAGAGGAAATAATTATTATCATGAGCTTGCTCTATGTTAAATCATGAGTTTTTTTTTTTTACCTTTAAGGAATCGCATTCATAGCTCGTAGATATCGCATGCGTGCCAGCGTGGGGGCGAGATACTTCCTGTGGTAGACAGCGTATAGAGACTGCGTTGCCACGGCAACTCATTAGCTTGAAATGGGGCTCTGGAAAGGGGGTTGGGGAAGATGGGGTCAACTGTGGCATGCTTGTGGGAAGGGGACGTGCAGCTGACCACTGCCTGCAATTGAAAACGGACAATCTGGCCCGCGTGACACGCTTCTTACGCCACTCATTACCAATAGCAGCCGATCGGTCAGGCAGCATATGTCACCCGGCACAGCATAATGAGGAATAACCCCCACTTTTGAGATTTTGAGGTTTTCTAATGATGTGAAAGAGTATACCATTAGCTTTCAAATGATATCAAAATATGATATCCTGTAATACTTAAAATTTCTGAAAATACCAAAAAAAGACAATTAATTTGTAATCTAATTGTGAAGATACTTTGACTTCAGGCGTTGTTTACTCAAAAAGTGTTTTGGTGGGATATTCCTCGTGTTGTTGTGCCGGGTCACATATAGAAGTCGTGCCCGTCACGGTGAGAATTCCCTCTCTGCTCGTCATTCCGACAGACCCAACTTATGATAATTTCGCCTCTCGGGATTCTGTTTCGACCAAGGGACAAATTTGTGCGGTTGCTTGCTTCGTGGTCGTGTATAATGTAAATTGACCGTAGTGATTCTCAAGCGATGGTTTTCCCCATTTTTTTTTTTTGGGGGGAGGCTGTGTATAATGTGCATTGTATAAAATATAGACGAATTCACCATGCTAACACTGCATCATCAAAAATTGCTCAGATTTCAACAGCCACAAGAAATCCTTACCCATATGGGTGAACTGATAAAATGCAGACATATTTATTGAGGAATTCCCTTCTAACCCATGGCGTATGGTTTTGACATTGGCTTGATTTTAGGCACTTATATTTGCTACAGATATGAGATCTCGGTCTTATCTGCTTTGAATAAATAAGACTTAAGGCTTTGCATGGTCTCCTGGTGACGGCCAGAGCGTACTGGTCGAAACGTCGAGTTACCTCTCAGGTTCATTTCAGAACCACACCTCTTCTTTAAGAGACCTTATACATGCATGGTGTCACCGCAAACCTTCCTATATTGCTTTGAATAGACAACGTCAACCTCAATAAATTAAGCATCATAATTTGTTTTTTCGGGAATAGGATGGCGGACTGAGCCACTGTGGATGCTGTTAGTTTGATAAAAAAAAACCCATCGGTATGGTTCATCGGGCTCGGAGTTCACTAGATGCAGTCCCGTTGTTAAAAAAATGCCACATTTCTAGCGGGAAGTCTTCCCCGAGAAACCCGATAGCAGACCGTGTTGTAGAACCACAATGAGCAAGCTAAGATCTATGTAGCTGTCGCTTTGTATCGCAATTAACTGGGCCGTGCACGCTGCGAGACATATTGTCTACAAGAATTCACAGCCCCTCATCTGTCATGTCACATTTGGCGAACGGGTCTTTTTTTTTTTGTATTCCTGCCCTCCTTCTAGCGAAATTTCCTCTGCTGGTGACGAATTTGATGAATCTGCCAGATTGAGATTGCACACCCCCTGTATATAGTTGCCAAGCACGGCTAGGCTGAGGTTTTACACCAGACCCGTTATTTCCAGCCATTGCTCATTGGAACAGTTCAATTTTCTGGGCTGCTGGAAACGTCCGGAGCTGAACGCTAGAAAAGGGCATCGGTCACTGTCGAGGTGAGAACCAGTCTGCTCAGCCCTTGCTTGCAGAAGCGCGCTGCTGGGTTCGGGTGCTAGACGGTATCCATCTCTCCCGAGCCCCTTACTCTCACTCATGTCAGAGCCTACATATGGCAATGCGTGGTTTACGCGATCTCTGATTCTGAGTGCGCTCTTTAATCAAGAGTGCAGGGGGAGGGGAGGGGAGGGGAGGGGAGGGGAGGGGAAAGGATTGGGAGGAGATCCAAGCGGGTTTAATTGACCATAATCACATCAGCGTGTACTGGCCAGTTGCTGGTCGTCGGTAGCTGCTGTCCAAAAGGTGAAGCAAGGATGGGAGGTGAGGATAGGGTGAGGTGAGGAAGGGATAGGGTGAGGAGAGGATGTGAGGTGAGGAGAGGATGTGAGGTGAGGAGAGGATGGGAGGTGAGGAGAGGATGGGAGGTGGGGAGAGGATGGGAGGTGAGGAGAGGATGGGAGGTGAGGAGAGGATGGGAGGTGAGGAGAGGTTGAGAGATGAGGAGAGGATGGGAGGTGGGGAGAGGATGGGACGTGAGGAGAGGATGTGAAGTGAGGAGAGGATTGGAGGTGAGGAGAGGATGGGAGGTGAGGAGAGGATGTGAGGTGAGGAGAGGATGGGAGGTGAGGAGAGGATGGGAGGTGAGGAGAGGATGGGAGGTGAGGAGAGGATGGGAGGTGGGGAGAGGATGGGAGGTGAGGAGAGGATGGGAGGTGGGGAGAGGATGGGAGGTGAGGAGAGGATGGGAGGTGGGGAGAGGATGGGAGGTGGGGAGAGGATGGGAGGTGAGGAGAGGATGGGAGGTGAGGAGAGGATGGGAGGTGAGGAGAGGATGGGAGGTGAGGAGAGGATGGGAGGTGAGGAGAGGATGGGAGGTGAGGAGAGGATGGGAGGTGGGGAGAGGATGGGAGGTGGGGAGAGGATGGGAGGTGAGGAGAGGATGGGAGGTGAGGAGAGGATGGGGGGTGAGGAGAGGATGGGAGGTGAGGAGAGGATGGGAGGTGAGGAGAGGATGGGATGTAAGGAGAGGATGTGAGGTGAGGAGAGGATGGGAGGTGAGGAGAGGATGGGAGGTGAGGAGAGGATGGGAGGTGGGGAGAGGATGGGAGGTGAGGAGAGGATGGGAGGTGGGGAGAGGATGGGAGGTGAGGAGAGGATGGGAGGTGAGGAGAGGATGGGAGGTGAGGAGAGGATGGGAGGTGAGGAGAGGATGGGAGGTGAGGAGAGGATGGGATGTAAGGAGAGGATGGGAGGTGAGGAGAGGATGGGAGGTGAGGAGAGGATGGGAGGTGAGGAGAGGATGGGAGGTGAGGAGAGGATGGGAGGTGAGGAGAGGATGGGAGGTGAGGAGAGGATGGGAGGTGAGGAGAGGATGGGAGGTGAGGAGAGGATGGGATGTAAGGAGAGGATGGGAGGTGAGGAGAGGATGGGAGGTGAGGAGAGGATGGGAGGTGAGGAGAGGATGGGAGGTGAGGAGAGGATGGGAGGTGGGGAGAGGATGGGAGGTGAGGAGAGGATGGGAGGTGAGGAGAGGATGGGAGGTGAGGAGAGGATGGGAGGTGAGGAGAGGATGGGAGGTGAGGAGAGGATGGGAGGTGGGGAGAGGATGGGAGGTGAGGAGAGGATGGGAGGTGGGGAGAGGATGGGAGGTGAGGAGAGGATGGGAGGTGAGGAGAGGATGGGAGGTGAGGAGAGGATGGGAGGTGAGGAGAGGATGGGAGGTGAGGAGAGGATGGGAGGTGAGGAGAGGATGGGAGGTGAGGAGAGGATGGGAGGTGAGGAGAGGATGGGAGGTGAGGAGAGGATGGGAGGTGGGGAGAGGATGGGAGGTGAGGAGAGGATGGGAGGTGAAGAGAGGATGGGAGGTGAGGAGAGGATGGGAGGTGGGGAGAGGATGGGAGGTGAGGAGAGGATGGGAGGTGAGGAGAGGATGGGAGGTGAGGAGAGGATGGGAGGTTGGGTGAGGTTGAGAGATGACGAGAGGATGGGAGGTGGGGAGAGGATGGGACGTGAGGAGAGGATGTGAAGTGAGGAGAGGATTGGAGGTGAGGAGAGGATGGGAGGTGAGGAGAGGATGTGAGGTGAGGAGAGGATGGGAGGTGAGGAGAGGATGGGAGGTGAGGTGAGGATGGGAGGTGGGGAGAGGATGGGAGGTGGGGAGAGGTTGAGAGATGACGAGAGGATGGGAGATGAGGAGAGGATGGGACGTGAGGAGAGGATGGGAGGTGAGGTGAGGATGGGAGGTGGGGATCGGGAGAGGATGGGAGGTGGGGAGAGGATGGGAGATGAGGAGAGGATGTGAGGTGAGGAGAGGATGGGAGGTGAGGAGAGGATGGGAGGTGGGGAGAGGTTGAGAGATGACGAGAGGATGGGAGGTGAGGAGAGGATGGGAGGTAAGGAGAAGTCAAATCGCCATAACTCCGTCTCCTTGCCCCTCCGATATGGTTGATGACTGCCGTTGTATGGACGCAAATCAGGGACGAAATCCGCCGAGTTTTATGATTGCTGCAGAAAAGCTTGCCTGATTACCCCCGGGACATGGTTCCCACTGTCACAACAGTCAAGGGAGAGCTTTTGGGCCGGAAATTTACCCGCTCCTTTCTCATAGAATCATTTTAGTGGCAGACGAGGAGAGATGGTTATTGTAGAGTATGACCCGCTGTGCGCACTGTACTGACATAAAAAGCAGTCTCCGTCCACCTAACGACAATTATTTCTCCGTCCCATCATCGTGCAATTATCCGCCCCTATATACTTGGCTAGCGGGCATCAGGTGCCTAGGACGATCAGGCAAACACCTGCTCCTCCCGCCCGTCCCCTATACCGCCGGGTCGGGGCAGGTCCATCCCCGGGTAAAGCGACACCGACGATACTAAGGGGGGGGGGCAAAGTGCGATTTTCAATCATGCCTTGGATGGGGGCTCTTTGTACGGCCTCACACCTCTGTGCAGAGGCCGGAGTTGATCAAATGGGGTTCACGACGAACATGGGTTTTTGTTTGTAGCGTTCAACGCCTCTGTGCACTAGAGGTCCGGTTGTTCTCGTAGCCAGGATATTGCCAGGATGGAGTCTGAGATCAAATTTATGACAAACGACATGCAGAGTGATGAGGCGCATTAAAGTGACAATTTCCTAATTTGAAAAAGAAGAAGAAGAGAAAACAAAAGCTGCATCCACTTTGTGTAATCCCGAGATGATCCCCGAGCCAGGTCTGCAAGCGTGGGTTGTTTGCATCTGAATTAAAGCGGGGGTGTGATCCCTGGAGATATACGGCAGTTAATGGTTGAATTGCTTCTGACTGGCGCCCCACCCCGGCAAAGTCTAGTTGACTATTTGGGAAGGCCACCATCTAAGAGCTGGATAGCTCTGATGGTAAGAGCGCTGGTACGCAAAACCAGAGGTCTCAGGTTCAAGTCCCGGTCCAGGCAAAGTTTTGGTTGCTATTTTTCAATTCCCTCACTCCCTGTATAGTTTTAAACCCTCTCTCTTCTCGTGGTGTTTCAATTACCGATTCCCCTACCCCAAGAGGCTGCCAGAAGCCTTTTCTAGAGCATCCTGTAGATCAATCCAAAATAAAATCTCTCCTCTTTTCCCGAGGACCTCAGCATTCTTGTCAGAATTCAGAATTCCAAAAAGGCAGAACCCCCGTTCTGACCCTCATTCCCAAGCCGTTGCAAAAACCATCAAGATGCCGTCCCCTTCACGGTCCCCACCGTCCACCCACCCACCCACCTCCCCCCGTCCCCCTCTCCCTACCCCCTTCAGCCTCGGTATTGACTCGCTACTCAACAGGTTTTAGCCGATCTCTAACGCAGCTCCGATGTCATGCCATGGAATACGAATGCCCCCATACCGTAGTCCCCGTTAAAAGCTTGCCCGCCATTTCACGGCAATGGGTAAATACCGTGCGCCGACAACTTCCGATTGTCCGACTCCCTGCACTTCATAGCAAATCGAGTCGCATTTTCTTTTTTTTTGTATTGAAAGCAAATTTTCTATGAAGAAAACGTGCTCGCGAAAAACACACAAAAAAAGTTGGGGCCTGGGTCTGTGAACGGACTGTTGGAATGCAGATGCATGGCTGGCCCTGCAGCCTGATAGCTACGGTAACAGTGAGAGTGTGAGAGAGCTGCTGCTATTTGCAGAGGCTGGGGCCTGGTCTAGTTCCGCAGCCCCACAAAACGGAGCAGAATTGGGCTAATGTGATCCCTGGTCGGCTGCAATGATTATGCGCCGGGACGCCCGGGGGTCCCGGCAGGGTGGCTGACTGCCTGCGTCAGGGAAGTGCTGTCCCCTCGGACGACAAACGGGGCTTAGTCTACAGAATGCACTGTGCCGATTTACAGAGCAATTTTACAGAATGGTACTGGTGTAGAGTGTCTACAGATGGGATGTCTACAGAATGTGCTTTGCCGATTTACAGAGCAATTTTACAGAATGGTACTGGTGTAGAGTGTCTACAGATGGGATGTCTACAGAATGTGCTTTGCCGATGTACAGAGCAATTTTACAGAATTGTACTGGTGTAGAGTGTCTACAGATGGGATGTCTACAGAATGCGCTGTGCCGATGTACAGAACAATTTTACAGAATTGTACTGTTGTAGAGTTTCTACAGATGGTGTCTATGAAATGTGCTGTAGAGTGTAAAATTTCATTGAAGTGTCTACATATGGCGTATCTACAAACTGTGCTTTGCCGATGTACAGAACAATTTTACAAAGTTGTACTGGTGTACAGAGTGTCTACAGATGGTGTCTATAAGAAATGTGCTGTAGATTGTAGAATTGTAGTGTGGAGTGTAGAATTGTGCTGTGCCGATGGACAGAACAAATTTACCGAATTGTACTGTGTACAGAGTGTCTACAGATGCATGTCTGCAGAATGTGCTGTACAGTGTAGAATAAATTGTACTGGTATACAGTGTCTACAGAGGGTGTTTGCAGTCAAAACACTATTGCAGAATTGTACTGGTGCACAGAGTGTCTACAGAATAGGCCTATGCTGTGCCGTTGTACAGAATGCGCGAAATACAGATGCGCGGACTAATGCCTTTGTGTTGCACTGATGCACAGAATATGACTTCAGAACAGTTGTCCTGAACGGACTTTTGTAGTTTGAACACTGGGAGTATTTAATAGATGCTATTAGGATGCACTTTGAATATTTATGAATATGCAAATAATTTTCATTTTTACGGCATTCCAAGCTCCCCCTTCTAGTGTGACGAGGGTTGAACGTAAAACCGTTCTGTATTTTACAATCCCAAAGCACCACCTACTATACGTTAGAGTTGGTGCTTTGGAGGAAGTCGTTTATAGTGACAGGAAAATAGGCTCTGTCCTTCCGCAGAAGACGAGGTGGTTTCTGAAAAGTTTTTCTCAACTCTCAGACGACGGTGGGTAAAGTGAGGCTTGGCGCGTTGCCAGAATGATGACATCACAGACGGGGACAGACAGATAAGACAGCCTATGGCCCTAGGGGGCTCGCATCTCTCACGGATCTCGGTAGTAGAGCGACTGTCTCCTCCAAGGTCGGCTCCCTCCTCTTCCTCATCACTGTAAACTCGGCCCCAATCAGACTAAATTGGTGGCGGGCCCTCCCTCACTCCTCGCACGCGCTCCCATCAGGCCAATTTGGTCGGCCAAGCGCTCACCCACAGCTGGTCCGCCCGACACTCTCTGCCCCCGTTTCGTGTCTTGAAGACGTCGGCTCCGATCGCGCGCCTGCCTTCGCGTCAGTCTCGCGCCCCGCGCGGCATAATTTGATCAGAACACTCTCGAAGCCCCATCTCCTGGGAGGTGTTCAAAGGTTGTGTGCCTTCTCTTCCCTCTCGGCAAAGCTCAGCACCCAGTCGATTTAACTGTGCGCGCCTGCATGGCCCAACTGTGTCATCGCAACTTGACTACCAAATGGCATTAATCGTGCCCTTTTGGACAACCATATGTCTCGTTGAGGACCGCGTGTATTGGCAGGATTGACGGAACACATCGAGCTTGCTGTTATTACTGGTCGCAATGCAATTTCACCGTCCAGGCCGATCGACTGGACGATAACTTTTAAAGAAAATCGAGACAGCGTCGATTGCAATTCCAGACAAATAATACGACTGTGATCGAATGAAGGCTCACGATTATTTATCTCAAGAAGTAACAGGGCCTGGACAACATGGTGACTTGACTCTTCAAGATCTCAGACGGACATCTCATCTGACCCATTGAGATAATGTCATTTCGATGTCTAACCTGACCTTTAAAAAAAATAGATTTCCTTTTATTCAGAACCGAATCACCCCAAAATCACTGATATTTGTAGGAACCTGGATATTTCCTCTCCATTCAAAAGGTCACACCTCACCTCACTTCCAAAGTAAAGACGATTTGGAGTCCTATGCGCATATATTTTGCAGTCTGTCAATGTATGCCTTGTCATTTAGCATAAAAGAGGGGGGAAATAATCTGAATCAAGCCCTTGTCTGTCTGACTGCCCCACGGCGCCCACACACAAATCTACCGGTGAGATTAATTTTACCAACCCCCTCATCTATCCATGTAAACAGCGGGAGCATGCGAGCCCCGCGGCCATGCGTGGTCGTGTTGTTACATACGGCTTAATTCAAGTGAACGAAGAAGAAGGAGAAGAAGGAGAAGGAGAAGGAGAAGAAGAAGGAGAAGAAGAAGGAGAAGAAGAAGGAGAAGGAGAAGGAGGATGAGAAGGAGAAGGAGAAGGAGGATGAGAAGGAGGAGGAGAAGGAGGAGGAGGAGAAGGATGAGAAGCAGAAGGAGAAGGAGAATGAGCAGGAGAAGGAGCAGGAGGTGCAGGAGCAGGAGGAAGAGGAGGAGGAGCAGGAGCAGGAGGAAGAGGAGGAGGAGCAGGAGCAGAAGAAGCAGGAGGAGGAGAAGGAGAAGGAGAAGAAGGAGTAAAAGGAGAGGAAAAGGAGGAGGAGGAGGGTGAGAAGGAGAAGGAGCAGGATGAGCAGGAGCAGGAGGAAGAGGAGGAGGAGGCGGAGGAGGAGCAGTATGAGCAGGAGAAGGAGAAGAGAAGGAGGAGAAGGGGGAGGAGGAGAAGAAGGAACAGGATGAGCAGGAGGAACATGACGAGGAGGAGAAGGATGAACAGGGGGATCAGGAGGAGGAGGAGGAGGAGGAGAAGAAGGAACAGGAGGAGGGGGAGGAGGGGGAGGAGGAGGAGGAGGAGGAGGATGAGAAGAAGGAACAAGAGGAGCAGGAGGAACAGGAGGCGAAGATGGAGGAGAAGGAGCAGGAGCAGGGGCAGGGGGAGCAGGAGCAAGAGGAGGGGAGTAGGAGGAGGCAAAGAAGAAGAAGAAGAAGCACAATAAGACGCAGAAGAAGACTATGATGTTGACGAGGATGTTGAGGGTGAAAAGGACTGAGTGTATCGGTGCCGTAGCGTGGGCCATTCATCTGAACTCGTCCTCCTCATCTCTATCGATTATGTGTCATCTCCGGCCGTCTTGGCCCAGGGGCTCCAGGGTGCTGTTCAAGACTTTCAAGAGAAGGACAATTTTGATTACTTCCTCAAAGGGTTCCCCCATTACCCCCTGTATCCCCCATTATCCCATTACCCTGAAGCAACCCCTTAAGGTACAGACTCCCCCACAACTCTCATTATTCTGAAAGGGTTGAAGCATCAAGTCCTTTATAACTTTTCAATATTTCTAACCGATTTCCTTTGTATGAGTTTTCTGGCTGAATATTTTCATCCAAATTAGGAGAGCATGACTCTCTGATACTAGCACGCAGACCGTTCGCAAAGACTGAACCCATCTTGCCTTTGAGAAAGATCCTGCCAGGATAGTCAGGCCCTCCTAATTGTTTGAGATGTGCATTTTGGTAATTTGATTCAGTAAGCAGTTTGCATCATTTCTGCATTATTAATCTAGTCAAACATCAATCTTCTTTGCATTTTTAATCAGAAGTTTGTTTGCTTCAGTCCCATTCCTGAGATACGTTTGTGATGTAGATAAATTATCGTCTGATTTTTCCCCCTTATTTACTGAGAAATCAGAACAAAATTACAAATTGCTGATTGACTAAATAAAATGACCAATATGTAAATCTAAAAAAATAGAGGACCTGCCGTCTCCATCCAAGCAGTACCTTTTCTAATGAGTTTCTAAAAATACCATTCCTCCTCAACCTTTGATTAAGCCCAAGCCAAAGTGTGCGAGAGGCACACTCGCAAATAATGCAATCATCGTGAAGACGACCCCCTTTAAGAAGTAAGTGCAACGGCCTAGAGTGAAGCATTCTCGGCCCTTTCTCAATCCCGGACGAAAAAAAATATATATATATTCATTCCATCTCTCACCATCTTGAGCGAAATTGCTTTCTCATTCGGTTATATAAAAAAAAAAAATCACTAGCAGTGACAGAGGAACATATTTTCTTCAGTCGAGTGAGCGGCATTGGGAGGGATCGAGATAGAAACTGAGGGGAGGGGGTAGGCCAGAAAGGTTACGAAAACATTTATCGGGTGAGGTGGTTTAAGTCTGGCGGTAGCTGGCGTAAGAGGTGCATGGTACAGATACGACGGCAGTATTTGCCGTCGATCATCCAGGGTTACTCAGTGGAGGACTCAAACACAAACTGACAAACAGGAGAGTGTTAGACGGACGCTCAGCTGCATCAAGTACCCTAATGCCCTAAAGTAAATACCCTAAAGTATGTCCGAAGTAACCAACACTGCTAGGCATTCAAAAGGGAAAAGTCACAGAAAAGTAAGATCTGCAAACTGCTTGAAAGTGAAGCAATTTCTAGGAAACAGAAACGAACGACAAGATCCACGCAAAAATATTTTCATTAATTCCGCAATCCTTTTCAAAACGTTTTTCAAAAACTCTTTCGATCTAATTATTGGGATTTTTAAGAACTGCTTGAAACTGAGATGAATCCCCGGGTTGAAGATCTTTTATTAGCAGAACTTCTGGAAACTTTCTCTTAAAATCTTCCTCATCTCTCCGAAGAAAAGTGAGATTCGAGAACTGCTTGGAACTGGAGAGACGTGGAATTTGGGAACTTAAAGGGACTTGGGTTCGACGATATGATTAGAACTCTGCTTTATATTTTGGGTCAAAATACGTGTGCGAAGGTGTCCTTTGTTAAGATACTGACGTTTTCAAATTGATGTAATGTGTGTCTTCCGGTCGGTAATTGATGTAAAGCTATAAAAAATTATATCACTAAGAAGCTTGCTCGGAGTTAGAATGGATATAATTATCACGAAATGGCAATTGATTATGCATGCGAATGACTCCGAGACATTTTTCGAATGGCGAAAACGATATTACAATAATATTGGAATACATTATAAGCATTGCATTGGGTAGCTCTGAGAACACTAGCATCGCCCATCCGGCGTTGAACATTAACCAAGTTACCGAGGAATGTTGTTTTCCACTCGGCCAAATTGCAAGCAAAGCTTTCCCGCTGATGATTCTCCAATTATTCGGGAGAGTAATCGGCCTTACGTCAAGCAGTTCATTTTTGTTGTCCTCTTTTTTTTTGGAGGGGGGTGAGGGGGCTACGGAGATGTTCCCGTCCCCCGGCTTAAGTGATTACTGCCCCGGGGTTTGGAAGGCGGTGCAGCGAACGGCTGACAGTCAAGGGTTCTGCCCCCCCTCCCGGAAAAAAAAATAAAAAAAAATGTCATACAAAAAATCGGTGCACTTTCCACATCGCGCCGCTGCATCCCCGCTACTCAACCCCTCAAGCAATAAAAAAAAAAACCACGAGCCTCCATGAGCGCCATGACATTATAGGGTCAGGTTATTAGAGACGTACACATTACGGAATCATGTAATCTGCAATTTAACTACTTTCCTAGGGAGCAATAACGATTCCAGCCCGGGATGTTTCGAGGAGTTAACCCTGGTATACTCAGACACGCTGGTCTGAGATTGCCAGATCTTTGTGTCTTGCTTTGCACCAATAAGACTCAGTGTATGTCTCAGTAAGTAATAATACAAAATTTTTTACAAACTGTGTCCTATTCACTTTCTTCATCCGTCCTTCGTGTACATGTTTCTGTGTTGTCCTTGTCACTCTGCCTTTGAGAAAGGTCCTGCTAGGATCGAAACGTCAGCCCACCTAAATTTTGGTCTCAGTAAGTAATTATTTTACGATTGGTTCACACTGCCTTTTCAGTGAGGTCCTATACTTGTATCGGAATATCGGACCATTTAACTTGCAAGATGGCTGTTAGACTTTGGAATAGTCTCTCTGACCATGTCGTTGGTACAATCTCCTGCTCTGGTCTTCTAAGCCTTCAAAGGCCGAGTACATACATTTCTCCTTACATAATAAACCATTTTTTTGTATCCTGTATTTTGCAATCACTATTTCTAAATTATCTGGTGAGATGCTGTGAACCATTGCTTGGCCTTCGGGATTTTTTTCTTAAATTCTGGAGTGCTTTTGTTCACATAACCGTTTTATACAAGAAAAAAAGAAAGAAAAAACGATTTCTTGTGATTTTGGTTAGCAAAGGATTTTGCAAGCTTATACTGCTCTGATTTGATGCCAAATCTGCATATCAACTTCGATGACCTGAAATATACCACCCCTAAGAAATTTGGAGAGCCTGACATTTCGATCCTAACAACTTGAAGACGTCTCGCAAAGGCGTTTGGGGATTTGGTCATGTTTTTACATCATTTCACGGCTCCCCACTTGAAATCCCCATCAAAAAAGACACATGTAATTCATTCTGACACGAGAAGATAAGATTACCTCTCAAAATAGACGGGACTAAAAGGTATAATGATCTCAAGAGTTTATGCGTCATAGTGACGTAAAACATCGAACATGAATGTTTTTCGGTCCCTGCTTGACAGCATGGACAGCCTTACAGGGTGCGTTTGTACCGAGCTACGATAACACTTAGGCTACCCTTGTGGGAGAATGGCAGACGATTTTACGAGCGTGCTTATTTTTCATCATTTCTGTCTCTTGTGGTGCGACTGCATGTGGTTTAATCCCATCATCTCATGCCATAACGTAATCAGATACGCGAGACTCAGACTAATCCCTGAAGGGAATGTGAACACAAACGAACGGTGCAGAGGTATGGACATTGGATACCAGACACCAGCCTCTAACCCCCCCCCTGAAAAATCCAGCCATTGTCGAGTTTCGAAGAGGCCTGAAAATAACTCATAAAACACTTTTCAAAAAAACGAGATCCCACTTGATTAATGACTCTCAAGATGTACAATCGAGCTGACATAAGAATTTCTTGTCAGTCTGTGTATATTTTCAGGGGGAGGGGGTCGTTATTGTAAGGAAAAGCCATTTGGATCCTTTTAGGCGCTTCGCGATTATAGCTAAGCTAGGTGTGCACTTACAAATTGGCAGTAGAGCTGGTGAGCAAAGTTCGAGGCACTTATTACCACGATGAAAACCTCACACTCTCTCTACGCATCCTCCTTATGGTCGCATAGATACACATGTAACCGATAGCAGGCTTGAAGGTTTGCTTGGTGGAAGTGCCAAGCGGAAGGTTTGCGGTGACACCATGTAACGCATTATCTTTTGAGACGGAGTGTGGCTCTGAAAAGAGCCGTTAATACCGGCTCGTTACAGAGCCACACTCCTTCTTTAAAGGAGATGAGTTACATGGCGTCAGATGAGTTACATGGCGTCACCGCAAACCTTCCACCGTGCAAACCTTCAAGCCTGCCGGGTTTATATGCACTCCTTCGCAGGGTTACCGAAGCGCAGAAAGAGCTATCAAACTTCTATCAGAAGATTGGGACGCGACTTTTCTTTTGACCAATTCTGAGGGGATAATATACCTTACCATTGCTGTGAACAATAATAATGAAAAGGTATTTTTTTGACTTTCTTAGCTTTATTGTTATTCATAGAAATGATTCAATCAATCCGCCAATGGGTGATTTCTTTTGTGCTTTTTAGATGCCTGAAAACTCCAGGTAATTTGTGAACCCTTTATAATTACTTGTGTAGATCTTAGGATGAGCATTAAGGTCCCTGCTAACGGACTAAAAACGCGAGACCCTCTGTCTTCCGAGAGACTTTCATGCAAAAACCTGATTATGAAAAGTTTGTTCATTGTCACTTCGAATAAATCTAAAAGTCATCTTAAAAGCTATCTGATGTATTTACCAGGAAAGGCTCGAGTCTTGTAATGCCCACGCAGTGAAATGTGAACTACTCGTCTTGCAAAACAAATCAAAGATTTCATAATTACGGCAGATGCAAAACATTGAATAACCATGAGAGTTGCACAGCGGGAAAGAGAGAGAGAGAGGGGAGGGAGAGAGTGAGATAGAGGGAGAGAGAGAGAGCGGGTGAGAGAGGGGAGAGAGAGAGGGGAGAGAGGGAGAGAAATGGAGAGAGAGAGACTCGTCAACAAGAATCAGATGGGCCTGTCGTTTGCCAGTTTTTCTTTGGGGAGGGGGGGGGTATCTTAGTCGATAAGTGCCGCGAAGCCAGGTTTTCCCCCGGGTGTAATGCGCGTATAAAACGGTTCAAATACCGTGCACATCTTTATGTAAAGGTCACTATGCAGAAATGCAGTGCATTTGACTCGGCCGATGGGTCTTACGCCCTGGGCAAAAAGAAATAAACACCTGTGAATGTTTCAATTCAATCCGTCCAGCATTTTGACGACCACAACATGGAAATGAAAAAAAAATCCATTTCAGGTGAAGAATTGCATATACTTTTTTATTTGTTTTCGGCAGCAGTAAAATCCCTGGCGACTTAAGGCAATTTCAAAATTACAAATTTAAATTGAAGCGGAGAGATCAGAAATAAAGATGAAAGCTGGGGGATTTTATGTCGTTATCTCAGTATTGTATTTTTTTTTTTTCGGAAAAGTAACGAATAGGGTTAGTTCTTGCCCATAAAAAAAAGGGTTTTATGTAATATGTTTATGTAAAACAATGTGTATAGATTGTGGCAGAACTGGTGTAAATGGGTAATGGCGAAGCAATGTAGCTTTGGGGATTTTTGCTCGTTTTTCTCAATCCGATTTGTCATTTTCTGGATGGGACCAGGGAGACCTCATTACCTCGTGATGAGGGCCATTTGGTGCCTCTAGGTAATGGCAGCGATGACCGTG
This sequence comes from Luidia sarsii, assembly GCA_949987565.1. Taxonomy (NCBI): domain Eukaryota; kingdom Metazoa; phylum Echinodermata; class Asteroidea; order Paxillosida; family Luidiidae; genus Luidia; species Luidia sarsii. Next base: position 3,336,220 of record OX465110.1, on the reverse strand, counting down.
GTGAAATAATTCACCCAATTTGTGTTTAAAGGCCCTATACAACATTGGTAAAGGTCAAACGATTGCCACAGTTTGTGTGTTAAACCATTAAATATTCAAAACAAAAAAGCAATCCTGCGAAGGTTTTAGCTCAAATGGTAATCTGAGAAAGTAGAAAAATGTATTAAAAAAACACGTCCCGGTTTACGAACCAGCTTGTAGTGTAAGAAATAGTTTATTTCTTAAAAAAGTACAGCTTCCCGTAAGATTTCAACATGAGGATTCTATCATGACCATCTACAAACTGTAAATTACATATAGAAGGAAATCTGTGGACGTCGATGTTTTCCAATCTTCCCAATGTTGTATTGGGCCTTTAAGGTAGGCGCGCTCTTCTCTACAACCTGTCACTATGACTTGCACGTCCAGATGATCTACCATTCGGCGTGAGATAGTTTCAATTGAACATTTTGCCCTTTTGGAAGGTATATTTCACAGTTCACTAAAACGCTTAAATAGAAGTCTGATTTTTTTATTCATTTTCGTGGTTTAAAGTGGCTTACCAGAAGTTTATCTAATAATGCTAATCTGATCAAATCAAAGTGCTCCAAAGGGCATTTCACACTTCAACGAACTCTTAACCAACGACTAGTATAAGTTTTCCTTTTTTCGCCTATCAAACCCAAAATATATTCCTTCAGCAAGTGACTATCTTATTATTTTTCCCTTTTAAGCATCAAATTTCAGTGAATCTTTGAGTCGGAAAACCTGATTATTGATAAAAAAAATAATAAATGTGGAATTCGTCAGACATTTTGCCCGTCTAGCCCGGAGCCAGTGAGTCATAATATGAGGTATAGCTGGTTTCTTTTGAAAAAAGCCCGACAATTACCAGCCCAAAATGGTTTTGGTCCCTCAGGGTGGGGTCACATTGCCTTGTAACATCACCTTCACGAAGCCGATGGTGGGCTGATTCAATTGTCAAAGTGGGAAGAGGATGATGGCTGAGTAAGTTTGATATTTTTTGTTAACAAGATGTACAGACATGACAGACTTGAGTCTTTTTTGGTTGATACAGGGTTCAATAAACCGACTTGTCTAAGTGACGAGTTGCTTGCAGTTCGACTCTTTGAGAAGAAACATTCATGAATGTAGAGCAATGGTTTACTCAGCCAGAGACTGAAGTCTTCTTGAGGTTTTTAAACAGGTCTATACTGTGTGTTTTTTTCATCAAATTATCACAATTTCTTGTCCCTTTCTCGGAGTGATAGGTTTTAAGTATTATATCTTCTGTCACAATGAGGGAATGCTGAACATCGTTTCGAGATTGTCGAGGAGAAAAATCCAGCAGGGTTGAATTAAAAATAGAATAAAGAAAATAAAAAAACAACTGTTGCAAACTGCTCACTCACTAGAATGACCTGCAATACAATGATCTCAAAAGTTACAGGGCCTGATGTTTCGATCCTTGCAGGACCTTTCTCTTTGCCTTTGAGAAAAGGTCCTGCTAGGATCGAAACGTCAGGCCCTCAAACTTTTAAGATTAAAAAAACCCACCTTGTTGACTATTTGAGAAAGCCGCCATCTAAGAGCTGGATAGCTCAGATGGAAGAGCACTGGTACATTATTCCAGAGGTCTCGGGTTCAAGTCCAGGTCCAGTCAAAGTTTTCTTTGCCATTTTATTTTCCAAAATTGTTCCTAGTATAATTTTTTCCTTTAATTCTTTGACTTAAAATGAAGAATGAAAGACAGCTCAAAAGGCTAAAAGGACACGGGTGATGTAGTCTCGCACCTACACATAGGGCTGTAAACCGGTGAGTATTATGCTGCCAGATACGAGCTATGATCTCCTACACAGTGTAAAATGGGCATCTTAACGTGGAATAGGAGTACGAAGATACGTGTCCATGCATGGTACGCCCACGCGCTTCAACCTTCCCTTTCCGTCCACAACGAAACCAAGTGCATGGCTGCTGTTATATGCAGAATTCACGTTTCTCATATTCCGTTCTTTATCCACCTGATACAGATTCAATTGAATCGGTCTCAGACGAAAATTCCTCCTACACAATCCCCCGGCCCCCAATTTTTGTGCGTGTGGATTTTCCGCTGTTTCAGCGTAGCGGAAACGCCTTCCCAATCTTGCACGTTTCCAATATTATTGTCCCGAGCCAGCATTCATCCGCGACAGAATCAATGTTTTACTTTGTCTGCGCAAGTCGTGAGAGAGAGAGAAAAAAACCCTACAGAATTATTTACAATGTCCTGCTTTGATGGTGTTGGAGAAGTAACCGCATTACAGTCCCGTCGTGGTGGAATTGCCTACTGCCCTGAGACGTACGACCCTAAGAGGTACGAGACGCACGTCCTGTATCGTGCAATCTTCGGCTAATTTGGGTAGACCTATAGTGTGCCTCTCCGTGTCGCTCATCCCGTCTCCCTTACCTTAATACCTGATCTCTCGTCCTCATTTCTTGAACTCTGATCGGTGACCGACCAGGGTCTGTAGCTCTACAGCCTAAATGCCCTTTGAAGGTTTCCCTCACCAGAACAGACCCTTTTTCGACTTACGCTTTTATCCAAAAGTGGAAGTTAAAACTTATATATTTTTTTAAAATGAAGTGTAGCATCCAAAAACGAAGGCAAAGGCCTCCCGTCTAAAAGCCTTGTACTTTCAAACGGATGCAAGAACTAAGAGACAAAGCCTGAGCCGAGTTTTGGAAAAGGGCCACAGGAAACCGATGAAAATTTGTGGACAATAGGTCCCGTTTACTCTGACCAAAACGGCACTAGTTTTGAGATTCCGAGTCATGCACTGACTTCTCACAACTTCACGTGTTCGACACCAAGACACCAATATACAACAAGATGAGGATTGGTATGCACACGCAATGGAAATCTCCACCGTTACGAGAAAAAAAACCCACCATCACTCCACTCTGCATTAGCCGTAATACCTCGAGATAAACTCTTTAACCTTCTTTGAGGGGAGAGAGCCCTAGATCTTGACAGCCGGTGCCAGATGAAAGGTCAGGGGTCAACCATCTGGGTTGAAGCAGCCGATGAGAATCCATCAGTGCTTTATAAGGAAGTCCCCCCTCGTGATCCCCTCACTTATTCCAGTGCCCTAGAAACGATGCATTTGAGTAGGCCACTTTCGCCGCTGATGAATATGCACGGGACGTGTCACTGAACCATGGAGGACGCTGAGTGCAGCTTTTCCTATTAATATTTCTGTTTGCACGCATGGGTGCATATAGGTCAAAGGGAGAGTGCTCCGACCTACGGGAGGAATGGGTACTTTATTCTCCACGCTCATCCAGGGGTACATCCTATTATACCTGCGAATCCTCCCCGCTTGCCATGTCTCTATTGGCGTTGTTATCGCTGATATGACGCGGTCTGTGTACGCTCATCGCAGCGACACCATGTCATTTCCGCGTCTCTATTGTGGGTCAATTCCCGGAGCTTTGAATTCCAAACAAAACGGGGATCCATCGATCTCACCTCGGCCTGTTTATGGGCGAGTGGAGGGACGCGTTTTCGCAGTGCGCGGCAGGTGTGAAGCTGAGTTCGCCGCTGCAAGTTTCTTATTTTTTGCCTGGCCGGGCAAGCCGTCAGCCCAGGGTGACAGAACTCTGCTCTGTTATTCCCCCCACCCCCTCAATTCTTCTCTGTCACTCTTCGAGCCTGAATTCCGACTGTTAAGGAACTCCTGGCCTCTGACACGTAAGACTTCCTCGAGCAGAGTCTTGTTATTGGTGGTTTTTACTCATTATTCAGCATGGCTTACTCGGAAAAAAAGGGGTGAAAATACCTGCTAGAGCAGAATTTAAAAAGAAGAAGAAGTTAATCTCAAAACTTAGTGGGCCTGACGTTTCGATACTAGCATGACCTTTCTCAAAGGCAGAGTGACCTTTAGTCAGTCAGCAGTTTGCAACATTTTTTGTACAAGTATATCACTTTAAAATTAATCATTAAATAATCATAAAATTTAGTGGGCCTGACGTTTTAAATTTTATGATTTGTGGGCCTGACGTTTTAAATTTTATGATTTGCATTTTGGTAATTTTAGTCAGTAAGCAGTTTGCAACATTTTTGAATATCACTTTAAAAATAAGTTAATTTAAAATGTAAATTTTTTTAAAGGGATTTTTTAAAAGAGTCCTCGAAATGATAACATTATAATTTAGTCAACAAGCACTTTGCAATAATTTGAGTTTTGGGATTGACATATTATCATCCAGTGATATTCTGAACTTGTGTTTATCAATTATATTCTTCCTAAATCCAAAGTTTTCAACCAGGGTCATATCTGATTCTTTCTATTGCTTTTTTGTTGTTGCTGCTTCAGGTTCAAGTCGGCAAGACGAGGGAGGGGAACCCAGTAGTAGGCTACATCGCTGTCAGCCAACTCCAAGCCGAACAAGGTATTGACAAAAAAAAACACTCAAACATCACCACAGCACCACCACACGATTCGTGAACACACTCCCACATGTACACACACCCAAAGGGCTTAGATAGTGGGCGTGAATCTAGTGCCTTGTGGAGACCTAGTCCAATAGCTGGAATAGCTCTCCACAGGGAAATTGTAAAGGTGTATAGGTCTCAACAATATTTTCACGGAACTGATAATTGGAAATGACTAAAAAACCGGGAAATTTGTGATGGGTAAGAATCCATCGCAAATTGAAGTGTGGTATATAAGGGACATATGGTTCAAATTTCTACCCAGGAAAGTGAATGTGGTTGAAATGTTAGCATTTTGAAAACATTGTTTCTCACTCGGTTTGTTTAGTGCACGAAAACAAAGCAATTTTTCCACAAGGATGGAAAAATGGGTGTGTGTGTGTACTGCTGGGCCAACGCACGTGCATGTACACACGTGTACTGCTCCATGGAGAGGCCTATGGTTTTTTTGTGTAGGCTGACGGAGCAGCTGGTACCCGTGTGACCATATTATATATAAGCACACAGAGACGATGGCCATCTTGTGCGGGTGCTGGGTGGCTGAAAATGTTTCGGTGATGCTCAAGTCAAGATAAACATGGATTTCGGGCCTCAAACAATGACGCCAATTTCACGTGGATGCTGCCCGGATGTAATATTAGCTAACCAATATTACTTTTGATAGCTGAAAGAGGATATTAGGGTAGCATTCAACGGTATGTAAGAACGGTTTTAAATCTTGCAGTTTACCAATATTAATCTTTGGTAGCAGAAAGTCGCATCTGGAGCGTACCCAAGAATTCATCAGTTGCAGAAAAATGCTGAATTGATAATCTACCTTCGACAAGATATCAGAACAAAAAAAAACCCTTGGCATCAAAATGATTTCAGGGCAGGATTTTGAATTAGCAACTTAATTAAATTAACGATTGAATCGGGCTTTGAGCCTTTGCGTTAAGGGGCACACAATATAATGGAGGCAAGTTTCCAGGAATGTCTTATGATTTTAATCCCTTTAAAATGGCTCGGGAAAAAAAAGAAGGTAATTAATTTGGGAGTCGGGCCGGAGCAGGGGACCCGCGAGCCCAGAGAATACCTGGACTCACGGATAGAGGCCCTGGAACTTTTATTGAATTATTTTCCGCACGTTGAGCGTCGGTTTTGTATGACATCCGGCGAATTCCGATGAGCGGGCGATCGAGTTGGGAAGCATGTCTGTCCCGTGTTTCAAGGGAAATCATTCGCTCTTCCCACATAACCGTATCCGCACCCGACTCCCCTTGAGAACTGCCCCTTTAAGGGTTATCTGTAAACCTATTTCACAGGCTCCGGCACGGGACTATTGCCGTGTGCACACGCGTAATGCCCCCGCGTAACTCACGATTCCGCACTTACTGGATTAGCGAAGGATTTCTCCTTTATTTTATCATCAGGGGGAACTGCGAGCAAGACAGGAATCCGAAGGGGGTAGAAATCCCGGTGATGAGATAGACGGTCTGGCTTTACTTCCTGACATGTTTGTTTTCCACTGTCAGCAAACTAATCCAGCATCCCTATCCGAGAATCTTAAAGCTACAAGACTTGTCAGTAGTTCTCGGGGGGGGGGTTAAAAGATAAAAAAAAATCACACTATCGATTTCAAAGTGTTCTGACATTTACATGCCAAAATTTTGCTTAGTGACTAAAATGACCCCCCAAAAAAGCGAATATCAAAATTTAGAAGGGTCTGACGTTTCGATCCTAGCAGGACCTTTCTAAAGGTCCTGCTAGAATCGAAACGTCAGGCCCTCCTTAAATATTGGCTTAAAGTGTTCTTGCTTTATAAGTTAAAGGCTTAAAAGTAACCAGAAATTCAGCATCAATTTGAATACAAGAAATGAAAATAGAAATCATTGTAATAATACCTAAAAAATAGGCCCGGTAAAGAGATGGCTGAAGCTGCTATGCTGATAAAAATGAAAATGTGACCCGGCACAGCATAATGAGGAATAACCCCACTTTTGAGATTTTGAGATTTTCTAATGATGTGAACAAGTATACCATTAGCTTTCAAATGATATCAAAATATAATATCCTCTAGTATATAAAATTTCCGAAAATACCCACAAAAAAGGAAATTTATTTGTAATCGAATTGTGAAGTTACTTTAACTTCAGGCGTTGTTTACTCAATAAGTGTTTTGGTGGGATATTCTTCATGTCGTTGTGCCGGGTCACAAATGCTCTAAAATATATAGTTTGAAAAAACATTTCCACAAATACTGAAAAAAAGACCCAGGATCGTTTTCTAAAATGAAGGCACAATCAATGATATTGCGTCTATTTTAATTGTCTTCTTTGGTGCACACCCACGCTTGCATATTGTGGGTTGCCCCCCCCCCCGCGTTGTTGTGAGAACGGGGAAGCGGGCAGTCTCCCCCGGGCGTTTTGCCAATAGGCGTTGTCATAGTAACGCATCTCCCCAGTAATGAGCATGTCAGTTGTCAAGGATTCTTCCCCGGCACAGCATCGATTTCCTTCAGAGTGTTTACCATGTGGTATTGTTGTGTGGTCTTAAGAGCAGGCCAGTCATATGAAACGAAACTGTGATAACTAGAAAAACAAATTCTGCTAAATTATTGCACCATTAGGGCCTATATATTTCACACATTCTCTAATTTACATATTTGAGGCAATTTATTCATACATCTTTATAGGGCCGGGGCTACATCATTTTTTAGTAGGTTTCTAGCTTTACCTTCTTGTGCTAGTTACATGATTTGGATTCCAATTGAGGATTTTTTGGCGAAATTAAGAGGAAATTTTAGCGATACGTGAATTTACATTTTGATGCTATTATTTTATGAATACACTTTTGTTACCAAATAAAAATGCGATAGGTTTAATGGATATAATCTATATACATCTTTGAATGTCAGAATTCAGGCACAGGTCTTTGAGGGTAGTGACCCTCGATTCCAACCCTCAGTAGAGTGACTAAGTACGAGGACAAAATGAGTAACACTATCTCCCACCCCAGGTGCCATGTGGTCATGGGGGATATCTAATGTAATTCGATAGACTGAGATTTGGCCTTGCCCTTCCCGACGCAAAGTTAGCAAGGATGCTATCAGTGCTTCACCTCCTTAATGAAGGCTTAGGCTCGGGCTCAGGCTTCGTCTCCGTCTGACAAAACCCGGAAATCCAGGTTGTGGAATTGGAAGGTTTGGTTGGTTTCTCCATTTCTTCTCTTTTTTTTTGACACCCCTACTGCCAGTTTTCCCTCCTTGAATTTGCCAAACATAACACTGTTAACCTTTAATTGGAGCACATATGCCACAAACAAACAAACCCTAAAAGCATTTGCACTTGCAGCTAAAATCAGACGACCGAAGTTCGGGTAGAGAGAAGAAGAAGAAGAAGAAAAAAACCCCACCAAAGCCTCCCAATTGGCAAACACAACCATGACGACTATGCGTTGCCCCTGGCTGGTCGTCATGGCAACAAGCTGTCAGAAGGGGGAGGGAGGGAGGGGGGGCCTACGGCCAGAACAAATGTTGGTGCCGGAAAGAGCGAAAAAAAACCCGAACATCTGACAGCATCGAAGAAGGCTTTTTTTTTTATTCTGCCTGACAGCGGAGCAAATTGCTATCTATATGCTTGTTGGTTTATTTGAAGAATGGAAGGGATCAATAAATAACGGGTGATGATGTGAAACAACGCGAACCAGACTGCTCTTTTACCCTGAATCGAGGGAGGCGGTTAATTACTTGTCAACCAAGCCAAAGCATTGAAATGCATACCAGCCAATGGAACCGAACTTGAAGAGCAATATCTTCTTTCTATTTTTTTTTTTTTTTTTAGGGAAAGATGCAATTTTGCGGGAGGAGAGTGATATCCATTTCTCTCCAAGATGAAAAACTGATTCCTGCTGTCGTGATTTGACTGTCTGGGGTACGGGGTATATCGGTTGCTTGTATGGACCGCGATCGCTGCTGCTGTTTTTTTAAACGACCGTACTTTAATTAAAAGTCATTGCGGGCATGTTATTTTGACAGCTGCGAATGTAATATATAGTGGACATATATCTGTAGTTGTTTTTAAAGCAGGGGAGGTGGAGACGCAATTATACGCTTTCGGTATAAAGAGGCAGCTCGTTCAGATTGTCGGTGATATGTTATAGTTGAAAATGGGGGCGGTGGTATAGCGATGACTCCAGTTTCGGACTTCCAGACAGCGCTCCAATTCTGCAGACGTCTCCCCCTCCTCCTCCTGCTCCTCCTCCTCCCCAGATTCCCTCGACTAACCTTGTGCCCAAGAACAGCCTGAATGTCTGTTTATCCCCCCCATCGGTGAAAATAAAATCTCCCACCTTCCCTCCTCTATCTCCCCGACCCCCAGTCGTTGTATTGACGCAGTAGTACGCCACGGTAAACGCAAAGGGTAACAGTTGCCGCGGTAAATTGAATTGGGTCTCGCTGCAACGATCGCATCGCGTGTGATGTTGGCGGAGTGCGAAGCTGCCTGCATCTCTCCCCGCTTTTTCCTCCCCATTAGGCGGGAGATGTTGACTTATCCGATTATCCGAAGGATTTGTCGCCGCGAAATTAAGCCCGCTGCGCAATCCAGGGAAACAGCGTTCTCCCTTTTTTCAGGTCAGGGAAATATGACGCGGGCTTATTTGGGGTTAATAAATCGAGCTGATTCCTTTGGAAAAACTAACTGTTAGGCTACAGGTACTCTCAGCTTTGAATAACATGTCCCAGGAAGACGTATGCGTACGGACATTATCGTAATTTCCCGAATATAAGCCACCCTATGTATAAGCCGCAATAATTATGGGCAAACCAATGTATAAGCCGCGGAGTACGGTAGGCCTACATCCTTGTGATAATACATGGTTTTTAATTTCATATGGAAGGAATACAAAGACGATCCAGACTGCTTGCTTCAGTCAGGGAAGGAAATTCCTTGCCCCATGCACAAACCTCATCAGGGTCTGAACATTCTCAAAAGCGGATTATCAATTTGGGTAGAACATTAAAGTCATACTCTTCCTCGTCTTCAATGATTTCATTTACATGTCTTGATAGAAGCGAGTGTGGTCATTTGTATCTCATTCAGCAGTGAGAAAATCTTATACTTCGCTAGGATCAATGATATTGTTTTTCTTAAAATACAAATTGAATAATTTGATTAATTTTCCTAAAAGAGAAACGTGCTGAAGAGGAACCATTCTCAATTCAAAATTGGAAGTTTTCTAAAATGTAGGCCTACATCTTGTTTTACCAAAGTGTTCATGACTATCACTGGCGGGACAAATCCGAGACAAATTAGGTTTGAACCAAGCAAGACGTGCTGAACTGAAAAGTGTGAAGACTCGATGTGAGTCCTTCCTTCTGTTTTCGGTCCTGTGTGCTAAACTCAACCGTGACGAACACCCCTCTCGTCTTTCCAAACGGTTTTTTTTGGGGGGGACGGCAACAGTGAATGTGTGACATACTATAGCTGCATGGACCGATCTATCGCAGACCTCACGTAGTCCTGCTATATAACCAACACGGCATCGTGACCCAACACGTTCCAGCGGGCTCTCGTAATAGAATCTGACACGTCAGTTACACCGCCTTTTTTCTCAGGAGACTGTCAGAGTGAGTTTGATTGGCAGAATCCTAGTAGATATTGTTGAGCAATGAAAAAACGGGCTCTCATCTTTTTTTGTCTTCCGTTTTGTCTTGTCTTTCTCCTGCCCCACTCCGCCCGTGTGCCTGGGACGACAGAAGGCAATATCCGCTCCTCCCAGCTCGACTCCATCTTGAATTGGCTGAGCAGTTTCCATAGCAACACCAGCGCCGAGTGCTGCTCCGAGCTGGTGGCCTTTGACCTGCTGTGCGGCAACTTCAACTTCGACAACATCTCCCCAGGTAAGACCCCATGTCAATCCCGGCGGCCCGAGAAGATGGTAAAAGGTAACCATCCAAGAACCTGGGATGATAACCATAGATAAACCGTGTCCAATCCGATCAGATGATCCTGGTGAGAGGGCTGAAGTCAACCAGAAACCGCCATTTTGACGAGATTTCATCATCGACCCTAATCTAACAATCTCACACTGCCTCATCTCACCCGTACACTCTATCTATCCCAAGGTGTAGAACGGAGTGGTATCAGAACAGCATCTTCCCTCGTTCAGCCTCTCTCTGGAATTCCCGTCCTGGTTCATGTTTTTACCCCCGCCTATGATCTTGCTCCTTTCTAATGGGAATGCCAATTCCTATCTCCAGCCTTCCTTAGTGCCTCTCTATCTTCTTCTTTCCTTAGCCCTTAACCTTGAGTGGCTTTTTAGCCTTTTGAGGGCGAATTTGCATAAACCAAAATCACAGGAAAGGCAGTTTTCCATCGGCACGCTCACAGAATAAGTTTATGATGGTCGCAACACTCATGACCAATGTGACCCACGCAGATTGCAAGATTGCTCGAGCACATTGTGTTTCTCGGATACAGCCATTCATAAGGTTTGCCAAAGACATTCATTTCATTTCTCCAATAAATGTCCCGATTTTGACCAGGTGCTTATATTCTCCTCAAATACTAACTTGTCGTCAATTCTGCGGGGAGATTGCATCGAAAACTGGAAAAACGCAGCAGAAAGATTCCCAAATTCCAATGTTCATAAGACTGAAAAGAAATACCCCAAAATGCTGCAAACCAAAAATCGAATAAATATAAAACAAAATGAGGAGGGCCTTTCTCAAAGCAAATGGTCATTCTGCCTGTGAGAAAGGTCGTGCTAGGATCGAAACGTCAGGCCCTTCAGCCTTGGAGAAAGGTCCTGCTAGGATCAAAACATCAGGCACTCCTGTCTTTGAGATAGGTCCTGCTAGGATCAAAACATCAGGGACTCCTGCCTTTGAGAAAGGTCCTGCTATGATCTAAACGTCAGCCCCTCCCAATTTCAGATATTTACAATGCCATTCAACAGATCGAACGATCCAATCACGACACCTAAAGCCAGACGCATTTAATTTCAACAACCAGTCCGTCTCGGCCACTCGACCACTCGACAGATGTTACACAACGAAAGACCATGAAATACTGAACAAGAACCCAACACGTCATTTGTAGTAGGGAGCCTCGCTGGTAACCAATCCCACAGCGGTTAATTATGAAAGACTGCGGGTAACTGTGAAGTGGGCGTCATCACATCGCACCGTCCACTAAGCGTTCGTCATTAACGGACAGCTCACCATTCAACCCGGAATGGCTTCTCTGTTTGTTTCACATCCGGTCCCTCTAACTCCTCTCCCGGGCCAATCCTAAATTGGGCGGGGGGGGGGGGGATGACTGATTATTAATTGGTCGCTGCTGTTTAAACCATAGAGCAACTGCGCGCGGTGTACGAGGCAGAATCAGTGCAAGTCACAATGGTGCACCTGCATATGGGCCGGCCTGCCCGAATTCAATTAATTAGTCGGTTATTGCCAAGCCAGTTTTTTTTTTATTTTGTGTGTCCTGATTGAGGTACGGAGCGGTGTGTCCTAATTGAGGTAGCACGGTGCGCCCTGATTGTTATGGCGCAGTGTCCTCACCGCTAATTGACAGACCTCCTAGCGAAGCAGCTCCTTGCGTACGGACACAGAGGCATAGTGCACTCTGTGATACATTTATAATGAGTCTCACGAGTATGGGCGTTCTGGGATTTTCCAATAAAGTATCCATTAAGACTTGAGGCTTTGCTTGGTGGGTGAAAAAAATACAGGAGGGTTTGCGGTGACACCATGTATAAGGTCTCTTTAGGGAGAGGTATGGTTCTGCAAAGAACCTGAGTAATAACTCAGGTATAACTAAGGTTTTTTTTCAGAACCATACATGAATAATAGCCGAGTTATTTTTAGCAAGAACCTGAGTGATAACTCAGTTATCACTCAGGTTATTTTCAGAACTATACCTGAGCGATAACTCAGTTATCGCTCAGGGTCTTCTCAGAACCATATATCTTCTTAAAGTGACCTTATGCATGGTGTCACCGCAAACCTTCTTGTAAAAGAATATCCATTTCATTACGTTTGGAACTATAGCACGACATTTCCTGAATCAGAATCTAAGATTTTGTATACCAGGACCACTTTGCGTAACAATTTAAAAGTAGGTTGTTTCAATAAACAAAAATGCCTCTCCGTTTCACAATTTAAAGTATTCCGTGTCCAGCTCTGCAGATATGTCTCCGCTAATGGACGTGTGTTTGACCGTCGGAGTCACTCTGTCGTCAGGATTTGGCAAATTGCTCGCTCTTCTCGCAAGATCTAGGCTGCAGCAGCTGAGAAAGAGAGGGGGGGGGGAGCCATTTTGTTTGGGCTAACGATCGATCGGAGGGTCGTGGAAATTGCTACAGCGGTTGCGTAGACACATACGGCCCAGCCACCAAGACCCTGTATACACAGTGTAGACACGGTCGGGGCATTCAGTACGTGGCGGTCGTTTCTGAGAAGAAGAAAAAACCGAGCCCGAAATGCGAGCGGTACTCAAATTCTCGCCATTTGCCCAGTCACACCTCCTGTGAGCTGTGCGGACTGCATTAACTCAATCCTCTCTCGTGACTGACTGACGCCAGATATCGTCTAGCCCCCTAAAATGTTGCTGTGTCTGGTACGCAGAAGAAGAAGTAGGAGAAGACGAAGGAGAAGGGGGGCAGGAGTAGAAGGAGGTGGATAAATGATAGAAGGAAGAGGAGGAGAAGGATGAGGGAGAAAAAGACAAAGAAGAAGAAGGAGCAGGATGAGGGAAGGATGAGGAGGGGTATGAGGAGGAGGAGAGGTAGGAGGAGGAGGGATAGGAGGAGGAGGGATAGGAGAAGGAGGAGGGATAAGAGGAGGAGGAGGGGAGGAGGAGGGATAGGAGGAGGAGGAGGAGGGATAGGAGGAGGAGAAGGAGGGGAGGAGGAGGGATAGGAGGAGGGATAGGAGGAGGAGGAGGGATAGGAGGAGGAGGAGGGATAGGAGGAGGAGGGATAGGAGAAGGAGGAGGGATAAGAGGAGGAGGAGGGGAGGAGGAGGGATAGGAGGAGGAGGAGGAGGGATAGGAGGAGGAGAAGGAGGGGAGGAGGAGGGATAGGAGGAGGGATAGGAGGAGGAGGAGGGAGAGGAGGAGGAGGGATAGGAGGAGGAAGAGAGGAGGAGGAGGGGGAGGAGGAGGAGGAGGAGGAAAGGGAGGATTAGGAGAGATAGGAGAAGGAGGATGGGTGAGGAGGAGGGGTAGGAGGAGGAGGGATAGGAGGAGGAGGAGGAGGAGGAGGGGTTCATGAGGAGGAGGGGTAGGAGAAGGAGGATGAGGAGGAGGATGGGAATCAGGAGGAGGAAGAGTTAGAGGAGGAGGAGGGGAGGGAGGAGGAGGAGTAGGAGGAGTAGGAGGAGTAGGAGGAGGTATAAATGAAGGCTGTGTTTGGTAGCCCAGAAGCAGTATTGATGGGGAAAGAGTGCCTATAATTGAGGTTATAAGGCGCCCAGCTATCGCCTCTGGCCAGCACTTGGCCAGACAGATGTCTGTCTCTTTACTCGTCGCCCAAACCTTCTCCGCCAAGAAATTAGACAGAACCTTAGGGCTCGGGCTCATTCTGGGGAAGGGAGGGGGGGGGGGGCTCCTGAAAATAGATACATGTCGTGTGAGGGATATTTCCCGTCTGTGAATTCTCACATTGATCACGTCTCGCTTCCGCCCAATAATTATTCAAGTTCACTCCGGAGAAAATAACGTGAATCTCCGAGAGTGAAGACTTAGATCGATGTAAACAAACGGCTTGAAAATAATGCTGATAGCGCAGGGTTCTGATCAATTTAAAGTACGATACAGACACTTTCTCACCAAAGGCTATAAACATTATTGATGTTATCCAGTCTGCAAATAAAATAAAAAACTGGATATCTCCGCATCTAGGCCTATAGGCCTACTGTATCAAATCAAAGCTGCATTTGTTTCACTTGAATTCACAGGGGATTTGGTTTTGGGCTCGGTTGGTTTTTTTTAAACCCATATACACCCTTTCCAGAAATGATATCATCTGTCATGTTTCACAAATTGCCGTCTTATCTCCTGATAAAATAATGTAAAGCATTCTAAAATGGATTTGGATTTCCCTGATAATGTCTAACTAAATTCTGAGGAATCGAATGCAAAAAGATGGGGGCTGATTTTTGTTTAAAGATAGACACAAGTAAGTGATTGAAAAAAAAATGATCTCATGAGATGCTCCCTATCCTTTGATTGATTCTGCAATCTCAAACACCAGTTTACTTAGGTTAACCACGGCACACATTCCGAATCCCATTTTCGAATACCCTATAACCCTCAGGGTACCCCCATTAGAAATTGAACCGTCGATCTCGACCAAAAAAAAGAATATCCCTAAAAGTCGTCTCCCGAGGCGCCTCTGTCTCATGTTTCCAACCCTGGCTCTCAACAAGATTGTTGACTGATTGAGCGGCCGCTGGCCAGTTCTGAGGCGATTAAATGAGAACAAAAGCGAGAGCAAGGCTTACGAAAACAAAGTCAAAAGCGCGGGTAATGACTGTCCATCATTGGGTGCGCGCAGTGGGATATAGCCCCAAAACAGGGCTTCTCAACCAACCCGACTCTATAACGGCGTTATGGAGGCATCTCCATTGCCCCCGTTACGATGTGAAGACCACCCTCCTAAAATATACACCTCTGGGATATTATGGGTTCATATCGGTAATGGGGTGTGGTATTTTCTCGCCTCCTAGCGGAGTCTTTAAGGTAAGGTTGGGTTTTTCATGGGTCGTTTAGGTTTTTTTTTTCTGTTTGGGGGCGGTGATGCTATTTCACAAAATTATTCCGATCCCACTTAGTGCTGTGAAAGGAGCCTTTGGCAATTTCCTTTTACAATTTCCTGTGTCGCTGGCTAGACCGCCCCTCGCTTCCCGCGCGACGCGAACTCGATACGTGTGTGCCGGGCAGGGGGGAAAAGTGCGGTTAACTCGTACCTAAACTTGGGGACGAGGTTGTTGTCTGCCATACCCGCGCGGTACGAGGTGCTGTTGTCTGGGATAGGGACACGCCGTACCGTGTGGAACTATTCTCGGGGCGCGTCGCGTTTTGTGGCTGGGGGGATCTGGCAATTTGCCAAATCAATTACGTCGACCCCCGTGGGTATGGCCGACATTTTAACCTGGATAAAGACATTGTCGAACAGATACCCTCGTAACTTTACCTATATAGCCATACACCTCTACACTCTACACCAAGAAAGGCTTTTACAGTATTCAGACATTGGATTTTTAGATTTTGTAATAAAAGTAACAACCTGTTTAACTCCCAAAGGGGTCATGTATGTTTATTGTTATGGTTGTAATCCATTCTATACTTAATCTACTACTTTGCATAACAGGAATTATTTTTTTTAGTCAAACGAATCAATGGAAAAAAAATTACTGTGAACTTTTGAAAAATATGAAAACAAAAAGGCAAAGAAAACATTAGCTGGACCAGGATGTCTCGGTGCAGTCAATGGGTTTTTTTTTTTGCCCTTTTTTCAATGATTTGTGTAAAGTAAACTTTCGATCAGAGAAATAAAATCATACACATTATCTTTAATTTGCAGCAAACTTTCAAAACTATCTGAATAGGCCTACATTTTGATATCGGGCAGTGCATTACGTATACATGGGTAAATTCCCAGTAAAGTTCTCGAGGAAGACTAAGAGATTGATCCGATGACTGAATGGAATTTCTATTAATACAGAATCGGCCGGGGAGACACATTGTCTATTCTGTTTGAAGTGATGTGCGAGTGCGTGCCTATCCCCTTCCACGCATTGCATTCATGGAACATCAATCCGTTTACTCCCTCCCGAAGCGGAAGCGGGAATTAACATGTAACAAAAGAACCCAAGATATTTAGTTTTGTTTGAACAAGTGACGGCCAGGTTTCTGAAGTTACCGATTTTTTTTTTCGGGGCCGGTTTATTGATGCGATTTTCTTGATCTGAAAAAGGGGAAGACCTATTGAAAAAGGCACATGGTGGTCTGGTTTAGGCAGTGTTGACTAACCTTGCAGAACGCAACTGAAATTGCTCGTAAATCCATCGCGATTTGAACACTTAATGGGCAGGATCGTGTGCGGATTATTCCACTTATTTGATGGGGGGGGGGGGTTCGTGGGCAAATACTAAAGCGCATCGCTATGGAAAGAGTTTTTGGCAGGGTGAGCCCTTTGATTTCACTTTAAAGCGCCAATTATGTTTGGATATACAGTACTGAAACAAAATAGTTATTCAGTTTTAACAAAACAGGCCCCGGTAGATGCTTCCAGATCTTTAGCCAATACTAAAACTTGAATGCTAAGCTTAGCCAAAGTCTGTTCCATTCGTTCTGATAATAGAAAAGGATTTCAAAGCAAATACACATTTTTCATCAAGTTTCTACGCTTCATGCCTTTTTCGTAAGGAAAGGAAGTTTGTACGTGTTCCTACGGCAACGCAGCTGCTTGGTTATTGTAGACTTGGAGGGCGCTGTTTCGAGGAGAGCGTCTTTGGGGGTTGAGGTCAAGAGACAGTCGTCCGTCAGACCAATTCCCACAGCTCCGTTGCGTGGATACAGCTGCAGATTTGTCGTCGCTATTTCGGCCGGCAAGATGGCGACGCGATGCTGTCAGCACGCTCACGATCCACTGCAAACGCTCCTATACCCATTCATCAACCGCACGTCTCAGCACGTCTTGTACACCTGATACACGCTCCCCTCAACGTTACCAGAAACCTAGCGCGACTCACTACCCCTATATACTGCACCTATAGGTCCGATAACGCTTTCCCATCTAATTGCTCCAAGATCGAATTCTAGAGTCCCAAGCCCCCGTCTCCATCACATAAATTGTTTTATGATCAGCTTACAATGCCTGACCTCTCCCAAAGGAAAATTGTAGCTCGGTCATTTCAGAACCATCTCTTTCTCTCTCTCTCCGTCTATCTCTTCTTCTTGATAACCAGAGACGCAAGACGCTGCCCGATTCGATTAAACTCAGAATCTGAAACTGGCCGTGCCGTAAGGGTAGATTAATTTGTTATGGAGAGGTGGGGAGAGGTATACTAACCCAGTGGCCTAGCCCAAGGGGGTAACATATATATTTAGAAGGAAGGAAGAGAGAGGGAGAGAGAGAGGGAGAGGGAGAGGGAGAGGGTGGGGAGGAAGGGCGAGGGAGAGGGAGTGGGAGAGGGAGAAGGAGAGGGAGAGGAAGAGGGAGAGGGAGAGGGAGAGGGAGAGGGAGAGGGAGAGGGAGAGGGAGAGGGAGAGGGAGAGGGAGAGGGAGAGGGAGAGGGAGAGGGAGAGGGAGAGGGAGAGGGAGAGGGAGAGGGAGAGGGGAGAGGGAGAGGGAGAGGGAGAGGGAGAGGGGAGAGGGAGAGGGAGAGGGAGAGGGAGAGGGAGAGGGAGAGGGAGAGGGAGAGGGAGAGGGAGAGGGAGAGGGAGAGGGAGAGGGAGAGGGAGAGGGAGAGGGAGAGGGAGAGGGAGAGGGAGAGGAAGAGGGAGAGAGATAGAGAGAGGGAGAAGGGAGAGATAGAGAGATAGGGGAGACGGAGAGGGGGAGAGTGAGAGAGAGGGAGAGGGAGAGGGAGAGGGAGAGGGAGAGGGAGAGGGAGAGGGAGAGGGTGAGGGAGAGGGAGAGGAAGAGGGAGAGGAAGAGGGAGAGAGATAGAGAGAGGGAGAAGGGAGAGATAGAGATATAGGGGAGACGGAGAGGGGGAGAGGGAGAGAGAGGGGGGAGAAAGAGAGAGAGAGTGAGGAGAGTGAGAGAGAGAGTAGAGAGAGGGGAAAGAGAGAGGGGGAGAAAGAGACATATAGTGAGGAGAGAGGGGGGAGAGAGAGGGGGAGAGAGGGGGGTAGTGAAAGAGAAGGAGGGGGCTTGAGGTCCTATATCGATTAAATGTGCGTGGCCTGAGAGATTAGGAAAGGGCAGGTGAAATTAACTATTAAAAATCACTTTGGCGCAGAATTCATAAGAGAGGGGGTATAGGAACAAGTTTTTCATAATGTTGAAACCGTCCAGTCAACTTAAATCACGCACTGTAACTCTGTTCATCTAGGAAGACTTTTAAAATGTATCATTTTAGTATGTATCATAGTTAGTATCACAATATCTTGTTCATTCGGTAAATTACCATTTTCAGAAACAATCTCAACTCGCGTGGTAATAAATACACGGCACCGCGTTACTATTTAGCGCTCGGAATTGTATCAACCACAAGTCCATATATGTAACCTTAAAGGTAAACCCGTTCACTAGTTGGCAGTACCTTTGTGGTAAAGCATCTTGATCGCGGATATAAGCATAGCTGCCGTGGCAAGCACACAGTGGCTAATCACACACAAAGCCATCTCTATCCATAAAGGTAAACCCATTCACTCCTGGTGTGGAAAGAAGCGATTTGTGGTGAAGTATCTTGATCAAGGGTAAGCACACGTGCCAGTGGCTATTCAAACACAAAGCCATCTCTATCCTTAAAGGTATACAGAAATAGGATTTGAAAAAAAAACTAAAACCTCTTCTCAAGTAATGTTCACTACACAATCAATGGAGGATTTTTTTGTGGGGAGAAGCAATTGGGGTATAAAGCATCGTGCTTTGGGTTACGAGCAATTATAGCTGCCGTATAAGTGCACAGTAGATATAATCAAATACAAAAGTAATTCCTAACCATAGGTAGAAAGGAACTTTGTGGTAAAGTGTCTTGCCTATGGACACAATCATCGCCATACCACGCAACTAGCCTCAAGCCTATAATCTATAGATTGAACTCAGGTTTTACAGCAAGACAGACTTGACCTTTAAACCACAATACATCTCAATCAGTCGGTTCCAGAACTCCACTGGAACGCCTTTAAAAGTTCTGTCTGGTAACCAGACTCTTGCTTACCCGCCTCAGGTGATATGCCGGACTGGAGCCACCCCGTGTTCCTCATCTACCACGACCCGTGCAGGCAGAGGCCGGGGCTAGACCGGCCGTGGACGGTGGGAACCATACTCAGGAAGAAACACCTCCAAGACGAAGAGATCTGCACGCCGGAAGGACTGCAGAGGTAACCATGACAACCACACTTTGCAACATAGTACTGCGAACATTCATCATTCAGACAAGCTCGAACTTAAAGGCCCTATACAACATTGGTAACAAAGTCAAAAGATCGCCACAGTTTCTGTTAAATCATTCAGCATTCCAAAAATTAAATCCTGCGATGGCGTTAACTCAAATGGTAATCGGAGAAGGTGGAAAAATGCAAAAAAAAAAACGTCACGGTTTTTGCACCGTTCTGTAGTGTAAGAAATAGTGTATTACTCGCGAGTAATAAACTATTTTGTCGATGTTTGAGTGCAGATTTCTCGAGAAGTACAGCATCCCAGACCGTAAGATTTCAACATGGGGATTCTATCATGACCATCTACAAACTGTATAAATTAGAAGGAAATCTGTGTACATCGATGTTTTCTGATCTTCCCAATGTAATTGTATTCGGCCTTGAAATGAGTGACTTGTGAAAGTTCATCAGGGGCACAATATTAAACATCTGTCCTTTTTTTAGTGAACTCTTATACTTGGCACGAGTCCCGAGACCTTTTCCCAAACCCGTCTCAAACAACCAAAGTAAAAGCTGACTGGGAACATTTGAACAAATTGAAAAAAAAATTGGCAAAGAAAACTCTCGGTCCAGTCAATTGCAGTTGGGTAATTAATTATAATTTGGTAATGACTTGTATATATTACTCCTGTTTTTATTCCAAACAAATAAAAAGAAAAACTGACTGGACACCTTGGAATATTTTGGAACCTTGAAAAAATGGCAAAGATTTGTGACTGAGAAAATGGTTCCCCCACACACAACTTCCAGAACCGATTGACGTCCCTTGCACTCTGCTCTTCCTATTATCTTGTCATCGCGGTCTGGTGGCCACTCTTTATTCTTGGAGTGAAGATGTTCACGTCTGTCACCGATTCCTCCCCAGCGCTCTGGAGGATCCCAAACGGCGGAGCAACTATCTGGAAGATGCGGAGGCCTTCGAGAGCGGGGCGGACACACGGTGGGGAACATCAGACGGCGGTCGTCTGGAGGGAATCGGCAGGCGACGAGTAGACTACATCCTTTACAGCAACCACCGAACCCACATGCAACAGGTATACGCGGTGTACGGTACTGGATGGCAGTACGTGATTACGCCCTTAATACTTTGTTTCCACTTAATCATTCAACAATGCATTTACATACACGAATACATTGATTTGACAAGATGATTAAGGGGCGGAGGTTTCTAAAAAGCAGTGCTTGTGGAGTGGAGACCCCCATGACGTGATGGTAAACGGTTTAACGTTAATAATATTAAGTTAAATACGACACAAACCAACAAAAACTAGGACAAAAAAACAACCCAGGAGCGTACTGGATAGCAAGTAACAACCAACAATGAGGATTATAATAATATAGTAATTGAAAAATGAAATGAAATTAAATCAATACAAATTAAATTTATGAACTTTCCTATTAAAATCCGCTTCAAAGTTTGCTGAAATAAAATGCCTGAAATATTTTTATCAGGTATCGGGTAAAGCACTGAGCACTCAGTGTTTATCACGTCGAGCAAGGGCAAATTAAAAACCCCCTCGAATTACATTCTCATCGACGCAAACATCATGTTATAGCTGGTAGCTGCTTTCAGGTGTAACAATGAAAGCCTATGTAGCCTAAGGAAATGGCAACAACCACTTCACTCGAGATATCGCAACTTAAAGGTATATGGTACAGACCATTTGCGTAGGTCAAAGAATCGCTTCCACACTTTGTCAAACTCGACATAAATATATTTATTATACCTAATATACCTAATGCACACATGCATAAGTTTTGGTTCAATCCCTTAACCACGCCATTAGAAACATAGTTGAAAAAGATTAAACGCTAACTTTTTTGGGACACAGAGGGCGGTATTTGTCAAAGGAATTCTTTGTTCCAATGATCGCTCCACGGAGCGATCGTCGGAAATCCCCCCAAAAAAAGTTATGAAAAAGAAACGATGTACTCAAGTTATAGTTTACTTTTGCATTTGGGTTAAAATGGAAGAGTTTTCTATCAACTTCACCAAACTCATCGTAACTTACGATCCATCGAAGACGATGAGCGATGCACAGAAACCATACGGTGTGTCACAACTTACGATGGGTTATCAATCGTAAGTTGAGTTACGATGCATCTTAAGGCTTTATAAAATCCATCCCGATTATTCAAATGTTGGTGTGTTTTTCTACTTGATTCGGCAGATTTGTGAGGAGTACAGTTTCGTGAGTCAGCTAGCCACGCTGACTGACCACATACCGCTGTGCATGACCTTCTCTACGGCCATCGGTCCGGCCGCTATGCAGGAGTGGCCGCAAGCCGTCACTCCAGACAGCGACGGGTCCCACTCCTGTAAGGTCATGTACGAGACCACCGTCTGATGACCCGCGACGACACAACACCGGCATCAACAACCCCGGACCACTCCAATTAAGGGATCGACAGTCCCGTCAACTAGCGAGGCTTCTCCCACACCCTCCCGTCGCCTCCTCGCCCTCTCCGGAGGCCGCAGACTCGAACGTGTCCCCAAATCAACACCTCCCCCTGCACCCCCTTCTCCCCCACCTCCCCTGTCCTCCCAAGACTCGTCAAGCAAGGACTCGTGTCTCTCGTCGTCGGACACAGCGTAGCCGGCGACCTTTCCATCTGCACGTATACGGGGAGTACATCGCCACATATTCACACCATCCCTCTGCTAGGAACCGTGATGGCGCATTTGACCCTGCTCCGACGGACCCGAGTGGGCAGGGGCAAAATTGTCGGCCATTCCATTAGGTAAATTGACCGCCCCATTTCTGAAATGAGCGCGGTATAACGTGGTTATGTCTACTACTACTATAGCCTCAGGTGCATACTGAGTGTCCATGTCTACCTCTTCATGCTCTCTCTGTCTCCCCCTCACTCTCTCTCTCTCTCTGCCCTCTCTCTCTCCATCTCTCTCTCTCTCCCTACCTCCAATTCCCTTTCTCCCCCTCTATCTCTCCCCTCAATCTCTCTCTCCCCATGTCTCTCTTCATCTCTCTCTATCTCTCTCTCCCCTCCCCTCTTTCTCTCCCTCTCTCTACTTCTATCTCTCTCCCTCCCTCTCTCTCCATCTATCTCCATCTCTCTCTCTATCTCTCTCCCTTCCCCCATCTCTCTCTCTCTCTCCATTTCTCTCCCCCCTCTCTCTCTCCCCTCTCACATCCTCTCTCGCTCCCTCTCTCTCCCTCTCTCTCCCTACCCTCTCTATATCTCTCTCCCTCCCCCTCTCTCTCCCCTCTCTCATCCTTTATCCATCTCTCTCCCTCTCTCTCCCTCTCTCCCCCTCTCTCAGCCCTCTCTCTCCCTCTATCTCACTCCCTCCCTCTCTCTCTATCTCCCCTCCCTCTCTCCCGCTCTCTCCCTCCCCTCGCTCTCTCTCACTCTTTCCCTCTCTCCCCTCTCTCCCTTTCCCTCTCTCTCTCCCCCTCTCTCTCCCTCTCTCTTCTCCTCCTCTCCTCCTCCTCCCCTCTCTCTATCTTTCCCACATTCCATCTCGAGTCTTTTCACCATCGCTCAGGTCAGTCTGGCTCCTGCATGCAGTTAAAGGGACGTCTCTTCTTGTCCTAAAACAACCGAAATCAACCGATTTTATCAGATCTGTGAGGAGCGTCATCTTTTTGGATCATCTTGTTCAAGCGACCTTATAATTATGAATCTCACCATTTGGAGGGCCTGACGTTCAGTCAGTAAGCAGTTTCCAACAATTTTGCAAAATACTTGAGTTTAGGAATCGTCAATTCAAATATAAATCAAACCTGTCCCATGCATTCTTTGAAAACGATTATGCAAGAATCGAATTGTCAGGTCTTCTAAATTCTCAAGTTTCTCCCTCTCCCTCTGCCTTTGAGAAAGGTCCTGCTAGGATCGGAACGTCAGGCCCACTAAATTTTAAGTTTCTCCTACATTAAATTCCTTTCAATTTTTGTTCTTGAACAGCTTGTTTATCTTTAACTTTAACCCGATCCATTAAAAAATAATATTCTATTAAAAAATGGTCAACTGCTTACTGACCTAAAAGACCAAAATGCAAAATCTAAAAAATGTAGAGCCAGACGTTTCGATCCTAGCAGAACCTTTCTCAAAGGCAGAATTGCAAAGGTCCTGCAAGGATCGAAACGTTAGGCCCTCTATATACATTTCCGATTTATACTCTTAATTAATATAAAAAAAATCATTTCGTTGGAAAGTCAGGAAAAACCCTCAAAAAAATTCAGGAAACCTAAACCATTGCAATAGTGCCTGAAGAGTATATAACACGTTCTGCTCTAACAATATTGTTTAAAATAAATAAAGATTTAATATGATTTATGAAAAGCGTGTCGAACTTGCTTGTCTTGGAAAAGCCTCACGAAGTGAAAGCTCCACCCGGGTACAGCTTGCAGAGAAACCCGGAGTGGCTGGTGAAGTAAACGTTTGATTTGTAGTCGAGACACGCAATTATAAATTCCTTTAAAACATGACTACCCCTATACGTCTATCTCTAAAGCGAAACTGAAGCTGAAATAGTATTTCTTTGAGTGCGTAATCTAAGGAATTCAGGCTCCTTGAGTCGTGTGGAGGATGGAACATTGTCAGATTAGTCACGTATTTGACCGAACGAGAACGCTATGTCGCTGTCATTTTATATCAACTGATATACGTATGACGCCAACTGTTTAGTAAACTACAAAAAAAAAATCGCAAGATCGTAAGGCATCGTTGTCACTTCAAATATGGCATTGTTGAAGCCCTGCGTCACTCTTGTAAATAACTAAGGACCGTAAGACCTTAATATGATTGAGGCAGGATTTGATTAACGTTTTGGCAATCTCCTTTTTTCAAGGAAATCCATTCAACAAAGTGCCCAGATTTGAAAGTATAATTATCTGTGTCCGGGATCTGAAGAAGCTATTTCCTGTTCGTATGTATTCGGAGACGATTATACGCCTCTGTCTCGAGAAAGAAGGGCATTTTTAAAATTCTTACGAATCCTTGAAGTGACAGTTGCCTTTTGAAAGGATCTGTAAGCTTAGCTGCCCCTTACTGCTTTTTTTCGCAGAATCTAGTAGCAAGACAAAATGGCCAGTATCCCATTTCCCAATTCTATATGAGAAAACATTTCCTTAAAATACAAAGATGCTCTTTTAACGAGATGACATTTTCAGGGTGGATGTATTCCCCCCCCCCCAGGCCGTAAGTGTCCTGCAATCGAACAAGTTACTTTGTTTTCTACTTCTCGGACTTCGACATCGATACAACGCAATCTGAAGCATGTCTAGTCTGCATAAATTTGCATAATTTCCCGCAGTCAAATTGTTAGCTTTGAGTATTAGATTTAAGGTTATGTCGAGTGTACTTAAGGCTGCTTTATTGGAAAGCAAATTCAATTTTGCTTTCAATCAAAACTAGGTCATGAAATTGGCTGTCTTGAAGTTGAATTTGAGGAAAACTAAATTTCTCTTGACGAATGTGCTGTAATGTTTATACATGTGGATTTCATATTTTTTTTTTTTTTCACTGGTAACCCGTATTTTTGGTCTATTCTAAGCAACATTAACAGTGTATGAATTGGATTCTAAGGTTTCTTCACATGAAAGACCTTGTTCTGAAAAAAAAAATGTTTTCTGAAAATCTCATCAATTTATTGATAAAATGACAAGCCGATATTTGTTCTCTTCCCTCGAAAAGTCAAAAATCCCCTCAAACTAGTTTTTATAAATAACTTTCGCCTCTACACTTGATCAAGCCAGTTCCTGACAGTACATGTTGAAAGTTCCTTTTTGCAATTCTAATTGGAAAACTTCGTGAGGGTTCCAGGAAAAATCTTAAAAGCGTCTCTTGTTTGTCAATCGGTCTTTGGCCATTTGAGGGTATTCCCTTCATCTCGGTATAATGATCATTTCGGCTACTCTGTGGCCTAAGACATTCTGAGAACTCGCCCTAGTAGGCCGACTGGTTCTGCTGCCAATTTGTCCGAAAGGGATATCAAATGTGACCCGGCACAACGACATGAGGAATATCCCACCAAAACACTTTTTGAGTAAACAACGCCTGAAGTTAAAGTATCTTCACATTTCGATTACAAATCAATTTTCTTTTTTTTTGGATTTTCGGAAATTTTAAGTATTAGAGGATATTATATTTCAATATCATTTGAAAGCTAATGGTATACTCTTTCACATCATTAGAACATCTCAGAATCTCAAAAGTGGGGTTTATTCTTCATTATGCTGTGCCGGGTCACAAATGTCTTCTTTTTCTGAGTGCTTTGAACAGTTTTGGGTCGTCTACAAGATAGCAGGGTGTGTGTGTCTTCATAGATGTCCCGATGTTTCATGGAGGACTCGGTCTCTGCGAGGAGAGTTTGGGGAATGTGTGAAGGGGCTCGGCTATAGGGCACCTCTCATCAATCAATCCTGGAAGGTGTTAAACCCATCGGCGACAAAATGTCAGCGGGTGTTTGTAGGGAGACGGGCCAGTGCCAGGGGACAGTTAGCCCGGCAACAAGACGGCAGGACCGGCGTCAGAGGGGAGGGGGGGATGGTGGTCACTAATCCGTGACGGTTGAAAGGCCATTCATTTCGTCCTTCAGAATTCCAGCACGCAGATGCGGTCAAGCCAATGTCAAATTCTAATTCCGGCATAATCAAGGGTACAATCATGAAGAACAACAGATCAAAGAAGCAATTTTTATCCAAAATCGCCAAAAAAAACAAGGCTGAAAAACCACTCGAGGATAAGGGCTAAGGAAAGAAGGATATAGAGAGGGACTCAGGGAGGCTGGAGATAAAAAGGGCTGTTTTGTGCTGAAATTTATAAAATGTATGTTCTGTGCTTAGCTGGACATGTTCTGTGCCTAGAAAGGGCAAGATCGTAGGCAGGGCACATGCACATAATTATTACAATACAACCAAGGTCCACAAAGAATGACAAATTCTGCCCCATCTGTGTTCAGAATAACTACAAGCCTACTCGATCGATCGGCGCATCCTGAGGTACAAAAGTACAAAGTTATATCTTCGTTATACTTGAATGCAATAGGTACACAGTGTGGCATTACTGTAAATTGTACCGGAAAGTCGGTGTTTTGTCTCCTTTTATGAATTATGTTGGCGCAGATCTTGAAGCAAGTTCTGCCATTAGGCCTATTATTTCAGATTGTTTCTTATCAATGCTAACTAGTTACAATCCTTCAAGATCTGACGGTTCGTGGTCTGCCTCTGAGCGCAGTATTTAACACATCCAATCTTTCTGATTCCAACTTGAAGGAAATAAAGTAACCAAAAATACAAAGTAGGATATGACTATAAACTAACTGACTATTGGCAACTGAACGGTTGACTGTTTGTGATTTTGTTTTTGTCTTTTCTTTTCTCTCGTGAAGGTAAACAAAAATTATTTCCTAAATGTTCCGTATTGCAAGATATTATTTGAATGTACAGCTGGAAAAAAAAGTGTTGTATATACTTGGTTTGCATGTTCCAACTTTATTCAGTCATTGAAATGGTTTCATTTCGTTTCAGTTGTAAATCTAAACATAATGTTTCACTTTTACAAAGAAAGATATTGATGCAAGTGGACAAACGTTTCCGAAAGGGGAAAGTTTACGACACAAGTTTATATTATATTATGCAGTTTCATTTCAATATTGTGTCATTTTTGTACGGCAGAATTATGCAGGATAACAATTTGAACTATTTTGGTAAACTATTGACAACATTGTCTAATGCCCTTGACCTCGTGCAGGCACTTATTTTTTGCAACCTTTGTGAACAATGTTCTTTGCAGTGGGGCACTACCTGATCAACAACCCTTTTTTTAAAGATAAGACTTAAGGTTTGCATGGTGGAAATACCAAGTGGATGATTTGCGGTGGCACCATGTAGCACTTCTCTTTCAAGAAGGAGTGTGGCTCAGAAAAGAGCCGGTATAACTCTAAGCCGGAGATACCGGCTCGTTTTCAGAGCCACATTCCTTCTTGAAAGAGAAGTGCTACACGGTGTCACCGCAAACCTTTCACTTATTTTTTTTTCAGGATTTCCCAAAAAGTAAATAATTAAACCCTTCCGGATCTTAGAGTAATAAATCGTTGCCCGTTTTAGTTGAAGATAAACCCCAAGTGATGTCGCGGGTTCGCGGCAGGTCCAATTGTAAACTAATGGTGCTTGGGTGGTAACCCGAGTATTCAATACAAACGTATAATATGTGTATTTTATAAGCCAACAAATTGAGTCGGAAAGTTGCCTGATCGTGAGACTCGAGGCGAAAACCTTTGTCTTGTCTTTTTGATGCTTTTCCTAAATCTCGTCCTACTTCTTGGTAAAAGTAACCATAGAAACTCGTATTTGTTGTTGCTTATTTTCCTGTACAAAAACAAATTCAAAACGCCTTGATTTTGTTGTATGCCGTCTTCTGCAATTTCGACCGGCATTTCTATTCGAGAAGATGACACCTTTTTGTACGCATTTTGTCCCCCGTGTTCTTTATCCATAACAGGTCTGTAAAACGATTTTCGGAGACTTGCTCGGTAGAGGGAAACTCGTGGTGTCAATTTGCATTGTTTCCGGTGCTACAGCACTTTTTGTCTGCAAATTGAAAATGGAATTTCTCCATTTGGGAAAACCAGTAATATTGAGAGCGGTCGGGGAATACTTTGTACAAATTGTAATTACTGATAGTGACTGTGTCCACCTCTTTATTATATTTATTGATTTACTGTGCATTGTAAACGAAAAGGGAACAAATATATGAGGCTTTCTTAACTGTCTAAAGAGCGAGTGTTTTGTCTTATTTCTGTGTCGAAATTAGAGGCTATTCAATTAATACGGGCGATTCACAATAGTGCGCCCTCAAGAGTTTGCAAAGCGTTGGCCAATCACAATACGCGGAATATGTAGAGCCCATAGGCCGTTTTCGAAATGAAGGCTTGGGCTCGTGCTTGGGCTTCGGTCATCTTACTCGTTACAATACCACAGGCATCTAAAACAAGCGTTTGGCCCCAGTTTCGTGGGGAATAGAGTACCTAAATCAAGCCGACAAACCTTTCAATTCGGAAACAAACCACAACCTGGATTTTCAGGTTTTGTCAGACGGAGACGAAGCCCGAGCCCGAGCCGAAGCCTCAATTTTGGAAACAGCCTATACAGTTGTTATACAGTATCTAATTCTATGGTCGACGCTTTCCACACGTGCATTGGATCGACGGATACCGCGCGTTGTGATTGGCCAACACGTTGCAAACTCTCGAGGGCTCACTATCGTGAATCGCCCATACAGCTTTATGAATAAATACTTTTAATAAAGCTCTATGGAATTCCTATGTCATGGTTTGCATGACAACCATTTTTTGTTCAGTATGGCTACTGATCTTTGGCAGAAAGATCAACACACTACTAATGACGTTGGTGCAAATGCCATGTCCCACAAGGCACAGGGTTGAGCACAAATCGCCTGGCAGAACAGACAAATGTAGAAGGTGGTGGCATTTCAGAGAGGAACAGAATCAGCGTTGGATTCATGCATTTCCACAGGATATGCGGTAGAAAGTCAAGAAACTGGTAACCCGTTATAACATTACATGAAAAATGCAGGCTAATAGCGAGCTGGTAATCTGCTATGGCTTGTTTATCGGCAACGGCAGAAAGCCGGTACATCTTTAGTGGTTGTATCAGAAATCTTTGCCCTTGATCTTGAAGGCAAATTGAAAGCCTGGCGTGTCTTCAACCCAATTTAGATGTTACCCCTTTCATTAGGCCTATTTCTGATGTAAAAGCTCTCCATCCACAAACCTGTCGTGAAAATATCAAGTCAAGTCAAGGAAGTACATGTACCACAAAGAAAGCGAGTTCTTAGACGGATCGAGGCAACAAAACAAGAATGAAATTCGACTTCTAAGTTCGTAAGTAAAATAAAATTTAATCTTCCCGACCAAAAATTGGCCAATTAACCACACCCGTGATTATATAAATATTATGAATTCAGTATAAAAGAAAAAACAAATAATTTCTTTGGTTTTCTTTTAGTACCTTTGTCTAATGGAATTTAAAGGAAATAATATGCTGGCTTCACCGGAATTTTAATCAATCTATACAAATTAATAAGTCTAATAAGTGATCTAGGACCTGATGTTATGATCCTACCATGATATCAACGACAGAGTGCTCAATGAATGACAAACTTTGTTGTAAAGTTCTGCAGATTAAATGATGGATGCATACAAAAATGGCAGATGTCGACAAAATGGCGGAAGTCAACAAAATGGCAGATATATTAAAGTGGTGGATGTCAACAAAATGGTGGATGCCCACAAAATGGTGGAAAGCCCACAAAATGGTGGAAAGCCCACAAAATGGTGGATGCTCACAAAATGGTGGATGTCAACAAAACGGTGTACTGTTATACGATTGAAAATTAACAAAGTTGTGTGTAACAATAATTATTACAGTTTTCATATAAAACCTTTCCCGAAAATTAAACTTGAATAGATAAACAAAGTTATGCGTACAAAGGTTCTGGATGAAAGCAATTCAATAGATGCTAACATCATCCCTAACTCAATGGCTCTTGAGTCAGTGACACAAGATATCTGGCCAGTAAAATCTCCAAACAGACACAAAAAACATGTTAAGCTGTCTATAAAATAATACATCTCAAAATTCAGCGAACCTGACGTTTAAATCCTAGCAGGAGAGAAAGTTCCTGCTAGGACAACATGTTCATGCTCACAACATTTTCAGATTTGCATTTTGGTAAAATTTAGTCTGTAAGCAGTTGGCACCAATTTAGTCTGTAAGCAGTTGGCACCATTTTTGTCTATTACTCTATCTAAAAAATAAACTTTAAGAGTGGTCTCCCCCAGCATTTCGAATTAAATTGAGCAGATGGTTTTGGTTTTGGGGGTAGGATAAACTATATAATGGTTTGTAGGTACTTACAAGCCAAAACGGGCTCCAGGAAAATCGTTAGTGTTGATCTTAGTGGCAAACTTTTCAGAGCCACACTCCGTCCCAAAAGAGATGTGTTACATGGTGTCACCACAAACCTTCCACTTGGTACTTCCACCATGTAAACCTTCAAATCTTGTCTAGTGTTGAGCTTAGGTTTAACAATGCACAACATATAACAAAGACATCTTTCTGAAGGGCTCATTAAAGTAGTTTAAAAGAGTATTTCCTGCCTAAAACAAAATGTTGCGTGTCTCATTTTCTCAGGATAAAATCTAAGCTTAAATTACTAACAAATGCTTAGGCCTACACCTGCAACAAGATTTACAAACATTATTTTTACAAATACAATGGAACAATTCCAGCATTTCAATTGTATTCCCCTTACCAGTAATCCACATAATTTGTGACCGGGTGTAGAATAACTAACAATTAAATGAAGTTAATTGTGTCTATTCTAATTGCGTTTGTGATTTTTTTACTGAAACTCAAAGACCCATCACCAAAATGGACAAAACAGGAATAGTGGTTGTGTCCCATATGTTCAGCCATGACTTCATATAACACATTGGAAGTGGCTGCAGTTACTGATTAGGGGCTACCTAATGTGTGTGATTTGCAGTCACATCCAAAGCCACAGCCACTGTTTGGGACAAAGACCCGAGTTTTGAATGTGAATATCAACGAATGATCACAAGTGCTCAAGAAAAAAGCCTAAATCATTAAATGGGTTCTTTGATGTATCTTGGCAAAACTTCCAATAGAAAAATGATGACATTAGAATAATGAAATTTACAGAAGATCACTGCGAAAAAAAAACGGAAAAAAAATCTACCGTATAAGACTGTTTATTCAGCAGCTACATACAATTTTCAAACCTGGCAAGAAATCTCAAATTCAATTTCTATTTGTGCATGGAATAAATGCATTTTTGAAAAACAAAAAAAAATGATTTAAAGAATGAGAAGGTCTACGATTTTGCAATTTGTAAATATCAGGTAATTTTCGTCAGTAAATAGTTTTTAAAAATTGTAATAATGTATTCCCAATAGCCAGGGCATTACCAAAAACAAACAAAGTGGTGATCATTTGAAAGATTGTGCAATGTGAGGATTAATTAACTTCAATCCTGAATGGTATATCATTCCTGTAAGTACAATTGCTGCTAAGATGACAAATGTGTGACTAGTAATACAAATCTAAATTCTAATAATCATGTAGAGATTTTGTGGTGGAACTATCTCAAGTTCGTCATTTTGATTGGTTAATGGATTCTAAACCACAACACATGAAAAACAGAGTCTGTTTCACCATGTCAATGGTTACTTTCACTGTGACGTCCAGTTTTTGGGGATGAGTCTGGCTTTGGATTGCACGTGTATATCTATGCCTTTGGATGGAAGCAGTTGCCAGACACAGGATTGATGTCTACCACAATTACACTGTATAATGGTTTCATGATGAGTATGACAATACAGATCACATGCTAGTAGCAGAAGGACATTTGGGTGCCTGTTGCTGAGCATATTAAGTACAAGATATTGTTGCTGGTTTTCTTCTCCCTGTCTAGTGCTGCGCCGCAATATAACAGCTGTTTACTAACGTATTACAAACCCTGTAGATGTCTCAGATCATGGGATACTTATCTGCTTGCTGTCACACACATCCATAATGCATGGTATGAGTGGGCTTTCTCCCATGCTGGTCCTATACCCTCTGGAATGCTCTTTCTCAAGAAGTTCATAGTATGTCCTCCATACCTGATTTCAAATCCTCTCTAAAAACATATCTGTTTGATCGTAGTTCTCCTAATTAATGGTATACGTTGTCTTTTTCTTTGATTCTGTGTAATGATGTTAAGCGCCTTGAGCGTCTTTGCAGACGGATTCTAGCGCGCTTGAAATGTCCATTGCTATTATTATTATTATTATTATTATTATTTTTATTTACTTTTCACAAAAGGTAGTTGTACATAGGAATAAAGGAGATTGTTTGATGAGTCGCTAAGCCTGAATATCAGCTACAAAATATCAAAATGAGATAAGATAAAGTCTGTGTGTGATCAACATCGACTCAGGTGAAGGCGACACTGTCCATGGCAGCACTGCCGATTGAAATACCGCCCTCAGTCAGATTAATATTGTGCGACTTCATGTAGTAACCTGTTGTTTTATTCAGAAGGATCTTCCCTTCGTGGCTGTGGGGTACAAAAGGGGGAAGCTCGAAGTTCAATGCTGGTATTTCTCCCTGGAGATATACGGCAGTTACTGGTTGAATTGCTTCTGACTGGCGCACCCACCCCGTCAAAGACTAGTTGACTATTAGGGAAGGCCACCATCTAAGAGCTGCATAGCTCAGATGCAAGAGCACTGGTACGTTAATCTCGAGGTCTCTGGTTCAAATCCTAGTCCAGTCAAAGTTTTCTTTGCCATTTTTTTCAATCTGTTCAAATCTGTGTGTAATCAACATCGACTCAGGTGAAGGCGACACTGTCCATGGCAGCACTGCCGATTGAAATACCGCCCTCAGTCAGATTAATATTGTGCGACTTCATGTAGTAACCTGTTGTTTTATTCAGAAGGATCTTCCCTTCGTGGCTGTGGGGTACAAAAGGGGGAAGCTCGAAGTTCAATGCTGGTATTTCTCCCTGGAGATATACGGCAGTTACTGGTTGAATTGCTTCTGACTGGCGCACCCACCCCGTCAAAGACTAGTTGACTATTAGGGAAGGCCACCATCTAAGGGCTGCATAGCTCAGATGCAAGAGCACTGGTACGTTAATCTCGAGGTCTCTGGTTCAAATCCTAGTCCAGTCAAAGTTTTCTTTGCCATTTTTTTTAATCTGTTCAAAAATTCGAACTCAGGTTTTCCTTTGTTTCCTTTGTTCTTTGAAAGTTGTTAAAATCACTATTAACATTCACAATGGTACAATCACTCACCTTAGAAGGACTCCAAATGGACCGTACTCTGTCACCATGTCGCAAAGGGTAGCAGGACCAGGGCCTTTGATCTCGTAATTCTGAAAGACCTGGCCGTGAATCTTCTCCATCAGGATGAAGGCTCCTCTCTCCTCCTTCCCACTCAGCTCCTCCAATTTTTTCTTGAGGTCCTCGTCGTAGAGGTTGTTCCCTGAGAGAGGAGCAGGGGAGGATGAGGGAGGAGTGAGGAGATGGAGAGGCTAGCCCTGCCGTCATGCAAGTCTTTTGTTTGCTCTCTGTCAAGTAGAGTCCCACCCCTGTGAGGCACAAAACTACTTTTGTCTGTTCTGTCAGGTGGTTGCTCACCTCAGTGAGACACGGCATTGCCACCACCTTCTACATTTGTCTGTCTGTTCTGTCAGGTGGTTGCTCACCTCAGTGAGACACGGCATTGCCACCACCTTCTGCATTTGTCTGTCTGTTCTTTCAGGTGGTTGCTCAGCTCAGTGAGACACGGCATTGCCACCACCTTCTGCATTTGTCTGTCTGTTCTGTCAGGTGGTTGCTCACCTCATTGAGACATGGCATTGCCACCACCTTCTGCATTTGTCTGTCTGTTCTGTCAGGTGGTTGCTCACCTCAGTGAGACATGACATTGCCACCACCTTCTACATTGGTCTGTCTGTTCTGTCAGGTGGTTGCTCACCTCATTGAGACATGGCATTGCCACCACCTTCTGCATTTGTCTGTCTGTTCTGTCAGGTGGTTGCTCACCTCAGTGAGACATGACATTGCCACCACCTTCTACATTGGTCTGTCTGTTCTGTCAGGTGGTTGCTCACCTCGGTGAGACATGACATTGCCACCACTTACATTTGCCTGTTTTGTTCTGTCAGGTGGTTGCTCACCTCAGTAAGACACGGCATTGCCACCACCTTCTACATCGGTCTGTCTGTTCTGTCAGGTGGTTGCTCACCTTGGTGAGACATGACATTGCCACTACTTACATTGGTCTGTCTGTTCTGTCAGGTGGTTGCTCAACTCAGTGAGACACGGCATTGCCACCACCTTCTACATTTGCCTGTCTGTTCTGTCAGGTGGTTGCTCACCACGGTGAGACACGGCATTGCCACCACCTTCTACATTTGTCTGTCTGTTCTGTCAGGTGGTTGCTCACCTCAGTGAGACACGGCATTGCCACCACCTTCTACATTTGCCTGTCTGTTCTGTCAGGTGGTTGCTCACCACAGTGAGACACGGCATTGCCACCACCTTCTACATTTGCCTGTCTGTTCTGTCAGATGGTTGCTCAACTTGAAGGTTTATGGTGACACTACAGTGTATGCAGCACTTCTCTTTCAAGAAAGAGTGCGGCTCTGAAAAGAGCTGGTAACTCAAACCTTGAGGTTTGCATGGTGGAAATACCAGTGTACTCTGGCCGTCATCAGGAAACAGTCTCCTGCTGACGGGCAGAGTACACACTGCTTGAAAAGTTGAGTTACCGGTTCTTTTCAGAGCCACACTCCTTCTTGAAAGAGAAGTGCTACATGGTGTCACCGCAAACCTTCCGCTTGGTATTTCCACCATGCAAACCTTCAAGTCTCATCTAAACAGTCTTTTGTTGCTTAAGCGTCCCTATGAAGAGGGGACCCCACTGATCTATGACTCAGATCTCCGTCTGTCCCCAAAATGTAGCGGGAGCAAAGAGACGTGCTACATCGCAAACCTTCCACCTAACATGAACGGCCTGAAATAACCGAGAACTCCTCTGATTCCAGAGGTTGGACTTGAGAGTCTGACTGGCCCTGATAATGTACTCATCCAGAAGACGTCTGGTTCCTCACCTCCCCCTTCCCTCTGTGGCTTCAGAACGTACTTCTCAGGATTCTGAATGCCTAAGGCAGCAGCCTCGTCGCCTTCTTTTGTCTGGAAATGAGCAAGCGGAAAACAGGAATTTGAAAAACAAATCTGCTGTGTGATGACTATAAGGATTCTGCCTTTATGAGCGGTGCTGCTACAATCAAACCATTCGCATTTTTACATCATCATATATGATCTTTGAAAAAAAGGCAAAAGGAAAAACTTGACTGGACTGGGACATGAACCCGAGACCTCTGGCTTAAGATTCCAGTGCTCTCACCATCTGAGATCCAGAGGTCTCAGGTTCAAGTCCAGGTCATGTCAATGTTTTATTTGCCTTTTTTCAGAGCGGCAAAGACCAGTTGACTATTTAGGAAGGCCGCCATCTACGGGTTGGATAGCTCAGAGTGCCGGTACACAAAACCAGAGGTCTCGGGTTCAAGTCCCAGTCCAATTATTTGTCCTTTTCCATTTTTCAAATTATTTTCAAAGTTATTCATTTGTTAGACCTCAAAAATTAGAGGGCCTGACGTTTTGATCCTAGCAGGACCTTTCTCAAAGGCAAAGAGAAAGGTCTGCCTTTGAGAAAGGTCCTGCTAGGATCGAAACATCAGGCACTCTAATTTTTTTGATTTACATATTGCAGGTCATTTTAATAGTCATTTCAGTCATTTGTATTAACTTCATTTGTTAGTCTGATAAAGGATTTGAATAAAATGCAGCATTTTTTTCAGGAATAAGGGGCCTGTTTCCCTAAGAACCATGGGTTAATTTTCCAATCCAGAAGAATAGGAAAAGAAACATACTACTCATCATACTACCATCATACTCAAACATACTACCTCACACTCAGATCCGAGAGGAACCCTGAGTGAGAGAAGAGGTCCACAGATTCAACTCACCAATCCCAGGTCGTACTGGCGGACAAAGGTCTCCCTGATCATGGCAATGACTTGAGGGTCATCCAGGAAGCGCTCCAGGACCCCAGGCCTGGACAGCTCCTGCTGGATCTTCTTGGTGCCCGCCAGATGCCAGTTGAGCGTCGGACAGGCGACGGCTCGGGAACGCTCAATCATCAGCCGCGCATTCCACTCCTGGCCAGACAAATACGCCACTCATCAACACTTGGACTACATGTACGTGCAGCTTAGCTTAGAGTGGAGAATGTATTACTCTAGGGCACTATGCCCGAGGATTTGTTTTATTTCTTCTTATTTTTTTAAATGCAAGCTCACCCAAAACAAGGCTGAAAAGCCACTCAAGGTTTAGGGCTAGTGAAAGAAGAGGATAGAGAGAAGCTCATCAGGAAGGCCGGAGATAGGAATTAACATTCCTTTTAAAAATGGCAAGATCATAGGCAGGGGGAAAGCAAGAACCAGGAAGAGAATTCCAGGTAGAGGCAGAACTAGGGTGAAGCAGTTCCGATACCTCTCCATTCTACACCTTGGGACAGATCTTCTCCCATAAGAAACACAATACCTTCTCTTCAATGAGGCATTTCCAAGGCCAAATGAAATAGATTGAGCGTTAATGATACTGATTGAAAAATTGGCGAAGGAAACTTTGACTGGACCGGGACTTGAACCCAAGACCTCTGGATTAACATAGCAGTGCTCTTCCATCTGAGCTATCCAGCCTTTAGATAGTGGCCTTCCCAAACATTCAACATGTCTTTGCCGGGGTGGGGCGCCAGTCAGAAGCATTCAACCATTAACTGCCGTATATCTCCAGGGATCACACCCCCGCTTTCATTCAGATGCAAACAAGTTAACAACTAATTGTTGTAAACCTGACTACAGTAGCTTGGGGATCAAGCAAAGGGGATGCAGATTTTTCAATTCAAGTCAAACGAACAAAGGAAAAACTGATTGGGGGGCAGAGTTAACGAGGGAAGAGTTAATGAGGGCAGAGTTAATTAGCCATAACAAGCTGATCAAGGCAGATATGAGTGGCTGTGGCATAGATGACTTCAGCTTGACTCACCGTTTCTGTTGGGTAGTGTCCTGGGGCGTACCCTATTCTGAAATACACAAAGGCTATTTCTTTGCCATTCCTGAACGAAAATAGACAGAAATATCTATGCTGATGACGGATGACATGACATAGGCCGAAGCAGTAAAATGTTTGCGGTAACACCATGCAAAATTCTCCTTTGTGAGTATGTGTGGTTCTGAATCACACTTCTGCTATTCTCACCATGAAAACCTTCAAATCTCATATTTTGTTTCCGTCTGACAAAACTTGAAAATCCAGGTTGTGGTTTCTTTCGAATTCGAAGGTTCGTTGGCTTGATAGGTATAGGGTATCCCCTAAGAAACTGGGGACGAATGCTTGTTTCTAGATGCCTGTGACAAGAAAACAAACTAGAGAAATGTGACCGAATCATAAGCCCGAGCCTATGGCCATATGTCATAAACGGCCTTAGGCAGGCCAGTTGACATCAGACTTCACCAAGGCATCTGAAAGAATGTTTGAAATATCATTTGGTTACTGTAAGTTGGAAATTGAGGTGTGCAGGAAGTATACAAGATGCTGTCTACTATTTGCACTACACATCCGGGTCTTGAGAAGGTCGCACTCACGAAGATTGAACTGGAAATTGTCTGGTATCCTGCGACCTCATCTAAGTGCTTATGGGATACGTGCAGATCTAGCTCGATAGTCTGGTCACTAAACTGGAAGGAGGTTCACTTACAGCATCAGTCGCCTGTCCTCCGTGAGTGTTGCCTCCTGTCCGAGCTGCGTCAATGTTCGTCTGAGGATGCGTATCGCTGGGTTGAAGCGTCTGATGGTGTGCTCCAACCAGCAGTGGTCAAAGATGTTGTACTCCTTGGTGCTGACCAGAAACAGGACCCAGGCACTGAGGGGAGATAAAGCCCATCCAATTAGGATTACACAGCAGGAGACAAGGCACTAGACCAGGGCACCAATTTCATACAGCCGCTTAATTAAAGGCCTATACAACATTGGTAAAGGTCAAAAGATTGCCACAGTTTGTGTGTTAAACTATTAAACATTCCAAAAAAGAAATCCTGCGAAGGTTTCAGCTGAAATGGTGACCTTAGAAAGTAGGAAATACCGGTAGGCAAAAAAACATCACGGTTTTTGCACCGTTCTGTAGTGTAAGAAATAGTTTATTACTCGCGAGTAATAAACTATTGGTCGATGTTTGAGTGAAGATTTCTCAAGAAGTACAGCATCCCAGACCGTAAGATTTCAACATGAGGATTCTATCTTGACCATCTACAAACTGTGTAAATCAGAAGGAAATCTGTGGACATCGATGTTAATTGATATTTCCAATTGTTGTATTGGCCCTTTCAGTGTGTAAACAGGATTACAAATTGCTTCAGACTTATATTCCACTCTTCTTTACTTTGCATGAAACATGAGTAACGTTTGGGTAGGCAAGGCCATCCTATGAATCATGACTTGTTGTGCTTAAGCAAATGACAATACTTGGGTTGTGCATAGAGTTCCCAGGCCTTAGCGGCCCCCTCCCCGATGGTCATCACGGCCTTGTTCCCAGCAAGTTCTGCGTGCATCTCACGGCAGAGGCTCACGTTGTAGCTGAAAACAAAAAAACGCAAGAACCATCAAATGACAGACTTCATGATTCATTGACGAGGGCCGATTTATCCAACCATGAAGGACCTTACTCAAAAGCAGAAAGTTCTTGGCTAGGTTCAGAATGTCAGGCCCTGTAAAATGCTCAAATTTTGTATTTTTGTTAAAAAATCAGTTATTGTTAATCTTTTAAAAGAAACACATATAAATCTCAAAAGCTAGAGAGCCTGACGCTTCAATCCTAGCAGGACATTTCTAAGGCAGAGGCAGAGGCAGAGAGAGAGGCAGAGACAGTGGAAGAGGTACAGGCAGAGGCAGAGACAGAGGCACAAGCCTTTGAGAAAGGTCCTGCTAGGATCAAAACATCAGTCCCTCTAACTTTTGAAATTATGTATTGCAGGTCATTTTAGTCAGTGAGCAGTTTGCAATAGTTTTTTGTATTTACTTCATGAAACACATACTGTGAAACATTCATGCAGTGGTCCTTTCAATCATCTCGAGTTCTTTCTGATAAGGAAATCAGTCATTTCTTTGAAGCATTGTGAGAAATACGGGCTGGAAGTGATAGTCTCACCTGTGTAGGTCAGCCACCTGCATACCGATACCACCCATGCCAGCGGCTACGGTGTTAATCTCTACCATCTTGAAGGCAAGCTCCTCTCCTGTTGTGTCTACCATGTAGTCCGGACGAACTACACACATGGAGATGGGCTGGGTGGGAAGGACAGACAGGAAGACGTAAGTATCAATGCATTGTGGGTAGACAGGCACCGATGCATTCTGGGTTGACAAGCACCATTGCATTCTGGGTAGAGAAACCCAAATGTATTGTGGGTAGCCAAGCACCAATGCATCGAGGGAAGACAAGCACCAATGCATCGTGGGTAGACAAGCACCAATGCATTGCGGATAGACAAGCACCAATGCATTGTGGGTAGACGAAGCCCCAATGCATTGTGGGTAGACAAGCCCCAATGCATTATGGGTAGACAAGCATTAATGCATTGTGGGTAGACAAGCACCAACGCATCGTGATGGGTAGTACCAATGCAGACATGGGGGGTAGATGAGAAGCAGTGCATTCTGGGTAGATAGGGGTCGTTGTCAATTCAATGGGAGACTATGAGAAGTTGATGGCAACATTATGTATTGGTCTTCCTCCAAATTTGTGCAACCATTAAGAACAAGCTAATCAAGACACATGTGTATTATTATCAACATCCATGCAAGCCTTTCAAAGTCTCCTGTCAAACGCAGTGTTGACGGAATTCATTACCTTCGTGATGCCTTCGTTGCGCACTTGCTGGTACATTTGGAAAAGTCGTGCGGTGAAATCATCCACAGCAATCGTACTAAATTGGTAAAAAACCACATTCATGATGTTAGTTTGGGATTGCGCAGTGATTTGGAGGTTGGGCTGAAAAGGTTAGAGTTGAAATGTTCTTAGTTGGAAGCTAGGAACTGAGTAAAAACGGGGGAAAAAAGAAGATGACCTTTTAAGCGTGGAGATGAGAAACTCGTTGTCGTTGGCAACCTTCATCATCAGGACGTTGATGGTATCCTGCATCTTATTGGACGCCTCGTAGAGTCTCCTTGGCAACGGCGATGGGAAGAGAGTGTGGGGCACGTAGGTCACGACCTCTGAAGAGTCTAGACTTGTATTCAGTCTCTTCAGTACTCCGTTGGCAAGGGCAAAATGTTTGGAAGAGTCCGTCAGATACCGAATCGTGTCCTCGTCCAAAGTAGGAAGAACATACTCGGCGGGTGGGTTTTCCATGCTGTGAAGCATCAAAATATCGGAGAGCCATTTTTCATCAAACAGTCAAAATGTCACATGCACGAATAAGGCCGAATTAACGAAACCATGTTTAGTACTACTACTAAGGCCAAGTAAACAAAATTATTAGTTTCACATCCCCGCCCGCATCATTTTTGCCGCCACATCAAAATGATTTTTATTTCTTTTATAAAACAATAAAAAGAGAAATTTTCAACTGGTTTTCGCTGTTTCCAGCCATTGAACCTCACACATCTACAGCCTACATATCGTATCGTACTTAAAATTGACTGGAAATTAGACTACCCCTCTTTAGGGAAAAAATTGTTTTGGATAAGGAGAAACTAATAAGAATCCAAGAATTTTTTTACTGGGCCCGATCCATATTTCAGGATTACATGACTGTTTTTACCCCTTTATTGTTCTCAATCTCAGTAATCAAATGCCAGCAATGAAGTAATCAGTAATCAGTAATCAGTAAGGTTTCCAATGTCTTCATAAGTTCATAAACCTAAGAATACGTTGATCAAATTGCTGTCTAATCCTTCATCATATCAATCAATTCACATCAATTAGTAATTAATTCCATAAATATTATTAGTCAGTTCAAATCAATTTGATTTCATTTCAATGATTTTGTTCTGTAAATTGTTGGCCATCGGTTGAAAACAGAATGCAGTGGCTGTTGTTACGGCAGTCGTCTGTGTGGTTCCCTGACTTGATTGTATTTCGTCAGCATTGCAGGCTGGTTGAACCAGTCTATTAGCCGATAGTCTGGTTCCAAGAGCTAAACATCCTGACAAATACTGTGAAGTCAGGGAACCACACGGACGACTGCCATAACAACAGCCACTGCGAAAACAGAATGCGCTCAGCCAATCAAGAATAAATCAAGAACAAATTAATAAATAACTGTACTGAAAAGCTGGAATAATGTCTGAATGTAGTCTGAGTAACTTGGACCCTTACAATCGGCCTTTCAATTTTTTTTTTTAAAGGGCGATTGTAAGGGTCCAAGTTACTCGGACTAGGAATAATGTTTCCCTACAACAAAAATGTCAAACTATTTTTCTTTTAAGGGCAAGATTGCCAAGATTTTAGTTTTATAATCAATGTCAGGGTGAAAACGATCATAAACCCACATCAGACCATATACTAGTTACTACAGTAAGTAGCATTAATCCATTATTAATATTATTGCATGTATGTAGAAAGTATTTGTCTGGCATAACATGGGTACAAACACTTGCCGAAATATACAAAAACTACAATTTCCCCCAAATCTAAAAATCATGATTTTGTAAAGTTCTCGTTTTGTAACTCGATTTATGAATTTGGAAACTTCACCTAAAAAGTAAAAATCCATGCTATGTCATGCCTACTCGAAAAATATGCTATGAGTATGAGTATGTCATGCCTAATCGACTAGACTCCATAATTATAAAGTCCAAAGGTCCAACCACCATAGACGGTGCAAATGTACTAAAAATCCACAGAATCTAAGTCTTTTGGGGTCCAAACATTGGACCGAACGCAGGGCCCACACCGCCCCTCTCATGCCACGGTGTCACACCCACGGGGCACCGACCATCTCAGAGTTAGATCTGGGCCCTGTTTACGGTTTAAAAAAATCCCACTTAGGGGATCGACTTAGGCTAAAAAATGTGACCAGTTCAACCTGTCAGATGACACCAGAGGAATGTGAACTTACTTTGAAGTTTGAGTCAGTCTGGTTGTTACCTCGGTTCGGGTGCAGGTGGGTTAGGGCACTCAATCATAAGTACCTTGCTCTATCAGTCGATGGTGACTAGTACTGATACTGCGATAGTGATACTACACCTGTGCTGTGGTGAGGCCGACCGTAGTTCATAGGGAACTCCGTCCTGTCACGCTAGACTTTGCACCAAGTCCTCCCCTGTGTCGTGCTCCCTGCACTTTATTCTTCAATGTCTTGGCACTTGACTGGTAATCTTGTCTATCTAATCAT
This sequence comes from Luidia sarsii, assembly GCA_949987565.1. Classification (NCBI taxonomy): domain Eukaryota; kingdom Metazoa; phylum Echinodermata; class Asteroidea; order Paxillosida; family Luidiidae; genus Luidia; species Luidia sarsii. The sequence goes on along the minus strand of OX465110.1, from coordinate 3,293,644 downwards.
ATTCATAGAGCCTGATGATCCAATCATGCAAGGACGGGCGTTGTGCATTGTGCAGTGTGCATGCAGTGCACTGTTTACATACGGATTGTACATGTACGAACTGTACATGTGCATTCCCACGTGTACACACACATGTACATGTACATGTACATGTACATGTACATGTACATGTACATGTACATGTGTGTGCACATGTTTGTACAATGCACAGCATATATTTGTACATGTACAGTACATTGTACATGTTCAATGCCCATGTACAAATGTACATATACATGTACATGTACACCTGTACAGTACATGTACATGTACACTGTACTGCCCTGCAAAAGTTATATCGCACCCACACACAAATCTGCTTCGTGTTTTTAACCAAATTAAATCATAGAAAAACACAATAATTAAAAATCTTAGAGTGATATACAAAAACTGTTCATTTGCAAATTCAGTATAGCGCCCTCTCGCGACGAACTATCACCCTTCGAAAACGACCGAGCAGGTTCCCTGGTCCCGGATAGGGCTGCGCGCAGTGCAGTACGAGCCGCCGGGGTACCAGGGAAGTGAATTAACGGCCACTAAAACATTCAACGGCATGGCAGCGGAGCCGAGCCCAGGAACACCTGCCAACAGGCACGAAAAGAGCCTCGGTCTCCTCACCACCAAGTTCGTGGCCCTCCTCCAAGAGGCCAAAGATGGGGTCCTCGATCTTAAAATGGTAGGTGGGCGAGATTTGGGCGAGATCGGAGGCCGTTGAAGCGATGCTTTCCTCGGTGATCGCCTGTCCCCGTTCCGATTGTTCTGCGTGTGATGGAATGTGTGTACATGTACTGCACAGTGTAGTGTAGTCTGTATACACTTGCATTGCATTGTGTTTTGTTATTCACAACTAAACCTATCGAATGTTGACCAAGTGACCCGTAAATTCTCCGTGGCTACTTCCACTTCCAGTTTCTTTGTTCCTCGTTTGAAAATTGAGTGCTCAGTCTCTTTGCCACGTGTTTGAATTATATGCTTAATTAGAAATAAAATCCAAATCGAAACCTAAGGGAAAAACAGCCCAGAGTCTGATGAGAGAAAAACTCCAACGTAAAAAAGTGAAAGTTTTTTCCTAGCCTAGGCTGAGTGGCTGACCATGATGAGTGATGACCTCACCACCCTGGGAAAAAAAATATTATTTGAAAAATTAAAGATGAAACTTGAAAGATGATTTAGATCAATACAATAGATGTTCATGTGTTTCTTTATTTTATCCCAATATGGCAGTTAATTAGTTGTTACTTATTAAACAACACTCATCAGTCCCACTGAGTTTCATTTTAATGTTGGCTTGGTTGGCAATCTGAGTCAGTTTCTTTTTTCCCCAGAACTTCAGAAGTAAAACCAAAGAAAGATCAAAAATATTCATTGAAACTTTAGCTACTCATTATTGATATTAAAATAAATACTAAATTACTACTATAGTACTATTACTTAGTATTAGTATTTATATTATTATTCTTAAGAATAAGAATTTAGCATGACAAAAAAAATCAAAACAAACAATTATTCTGGCTGAGATTAAATGGGCAAGAGTTTTTTTATTACTTGCTCCTGTCTTGAAAAGTGGCAAAGAAAACTTCGACTGTAGCTGAACTTAAACCCGATACTATAGACCAAGACCTCAGGTTTGCGTTATTGTGTACCAGCGCTCTTAGTCTACTCTTAATAATACTACTACTACTACTAGTCCAAGTAACTTGGACCCGACAAGTCACCCTTTTTTTTATCGAATTTTGAAATTTTGAGATTCGGGTGACTGTAGGGTACACATCAACAGGGTTGGGACTCTGTTTTACTTGAACCCTACAGTCACCCGAATCTCAAAATTTCAAAATTTGATAAAAAAAAGGGTGACTTGTCGGGTCAAGTTACTCAGACTATACTACTACTACTACTACTAGTACTAGTAGTAAACAAGTCTCTACCACATTACCGGGGTGGGGTGCCAGTCAGAAGCATTCAACCAATTAACTGCCATGTGTATATCTCCAGGGATCACACCCCATTAATAGGAAAATGAAATTGATTTTTGTTTTACCCAAAGTGATTAATTGCCCTTAAATCATTCTGTGTGTACACATGTATGTAGTAAATGTCTGGTTTATCAAACGTGCAACCTCCACATTGTATTACATTACAGGCAGCTGACACACTTGCAGTACGACAGAAGAGAAGAATATACGACATCACAAATGTCTTGGAGGGTATCGGACTGATTGAGAAGAAGTCCAAGAACAGTATCCAATGGAAGTGAGTACATGCAAGAGATACAGCCGAGGTCAGATTGAGTAAAGTCCGGAGGGCTGCACTGCTGGGAGCCATGCACACTCCTCCAAAGAGATGGCTTACAGGGCTCGACCTTAGCACTAGCCCGGCGGTCATTGTCTAGTAAAAACAGCTGTGGGCTAGTAAAATGACCCACTTTGCTAGCCCGGCGGACTAGTAACAAGTAGACAGCGGTGTGGTGCCAAAAACAACCTATGCGGGCGGAGATGAGAAAGTAGAAACTAAACATTTGTTTTACTTGGCCCAATAACCTTGTGTTAAATTCAATATTAATTTTACAGGGCTAGTCAAACTTGCTGCGGGCTAGCAAAAAACTAAATTTACTAGCCCGGTGGGCTGGTAAAAAAAAACCTTAAGCACGAGGCTTGGCTTACATGATGTCACCACAGACTCTTCACAGGGAACCGCTGTTACATCATGAGTCCATTGATTGATCGCCGCAATACAGATTTGAAATAAACCCTAACATCGAATGTCAAATGGTCATTAAGATGTCTGAGTTAGAAGCAGGAGTCACAGGTTCTAATCCCACCCGAGCTGCCTGTACTTTTTTTCAGCCGATAGTCGGGCAAATTACTTGAGCATACACTAGGCACCGTCGATATCGGTATCACGTCAATATCAATATTTAGGAGAAAGGTGATCAAAGTCACGCGATGTTTCGTTGCTGGTAGCGTCGTTTCGGTTGCTAGTAAGTCTGCTAACCTTCATTAGGCAACTGAAGATTGGATGCTGCGGTCAATATTGCTAATTATATGCAGTTGATCAAATCAATACATCAATATTATCGATATTTGAGCGCTGATATATCGATATTTCAAAACCCCGATATGGACGGTGCCTAGCATGCAGTGCTAATTGCACATTGAGTAGAGCAAATGCTTGTTTGATTGATGACGAATTTGGTGAAATAGAGCCCCCCCCCCTCCCTCATCAGACTCCTCGATCTCCCCCTCCCTCGTCCCTCCGTCTCCCCAGGGGTGCAGGGCCGGGCTGCAACACCACGGACCTGTCGGACAGGCTGGAGACGCTGAAGGACGAGATCCACGACATGGAGAGCATGGAGGCTGAGCTGGACGAGCTGAGAAGTCGCGTGCAGCAGAGCATCCGCAACGTCACCGACGACCAAGAAAACAGCAGATATCCTTTGACCCTCTCAATCCGTCCCCGCTGCCTCTCCAAACCGCACCAGCAATGAATCTCAGACCGTCGCACCTCAACTTACTCTGACCAGTCTACCTAGAGTGATATATACACAAATGTTTGCAAACTGCTTACTGACTAAAATTACGAAAATGCAAATCTCAAAATTTAGTGGGCCTGACGTTTCGATCCTAGCAGGACCTTTCTCAAAGGCAGAGAAAGGCCTACCTTTGAGAAAGGTCCTGCTAGGATCAAAACGTCAGGCCCACTAAATTTTGAGACCAGTCCATCTAGTTAGGTCATCTGTCCCTCAATGCTAATTCATCAACATATTCCAATTCAGTTCTCTAGTGTTGAGTGTGACTGGCTGGTCACTAGTCCATCCTCCACTCTCTTCTCCTTCCCCTTATGAATATTCAATCCAACAGTCTTCGATAACAAAAATGATACAGTCACCCATCGTAAATTGTATATGCCATTATGGTTGCTGTGCATCAATCATTATCTTGCGATTGATCGCAAGCTGAGACGAGTTTGTTGAAAGCAACCAGCTGCCATCTGGAACGCTTTGCTCCGTGGCCTAGCAAGCTTCCCTCAAAATATCAGGGCAAAATGTAGCCTGTATCACAGCATGCTTCTCAGTAGTAGTGCAGGGACTCAGAAAGGACGAATAGAGAACGTGTGCACACGATGCCGCAGCAACTGATTTGTGGCATTGTGTTCTAGAACGTCGAGCGATCTTTCAGAAGATTTCCCACAATGGCAGAGGGCCTTGCGTTCACTCTTATCCGGACCTCTCTCAAAGACAGACGCTTTTGTTGATTTTTTTTTTTGATTTTTTTTTTCGGGGAAGTGTTCGGATGTGGGGATTGAGTTCCTTGACTCGAGGCTCACGTTGGCGTATGTGACGCACGAAGACCTGTGCAGATGTTTCGAGGGCGATACCCTGTTGGCCACCCAGGCACCTTCGGGAACCCAGCTGCAAGTCCCAGTACCAGAAAACGTAAGTAGCCATGGAAATGGAGGCATCAATTAACCCTGACCTTCCTCAATCCTCCATTATCCTCCGGGTTGTGTTGGAGGATTGAAGAGGATTAAGGCAAGTGAGAACATTTCCAGATGGAGGATTGCGGAGGATTGAGGAAGGTTGTTAAATTTACACTGGAGGTTTGTGGAGGATTTGAGGCAAGTAAGAACATTTCCTGTTGGAGGATTGCGGAGGATTGAGGAAGGTTGTTAAATTTACATCGGAGGATTGTGGAGGATTGAGGAAGTATGCTACAATGTGATCTTAGAGCATTGTGGAGGATTGAGGAAGGTTGTAAACTTTACACTGGAGAATTGTGGAGGATTGAGGAAGGTTGTAAAATTTACAGTGGAGGATTGTGAAGGATTGTGAAGGATTGAGGAGGGTTCCAAGTAAACAGTACTATGGGGTTAGGGTTAATAGGTAATTTTCCTGTTGTCAGATAATGAATGGATAGTCCAAGATATAGAATTGCATAGTCTGAAATCTTGGCCATGATGTTAGTCATATCTGAAGGGAATTGAATTTTCTTTTTTACTAACTAGGGTCCAGACCATAAGAAGCGTTATCAGATTCACCTCAAGAGCTACAAGGGTCCCATCTTCGTCACGCTGGTCAACAAAGACGAGGCCAGCAACAGTCCCGTGGTCGTACCGGTACCGCCGCACGACCTGCAGCCCGCCGTGCTGAGTGGGGGCGGGTTACCGGTGGGCAGCCGGCTGGTCCCCACCGAGCCCCTGCCCAAGGAGCCGCGCGCCGTCCTGGCTCGTCTGGAGCCGGAGAAACCCGCCGAGGTGATCCCGATCAAGAAGGAGATAGACGCTAACGGCGCCAGTCCCGGTGAGTCTTACCCCCAAGCCATAGCCGCCTGTGTTTGATTCAATACAATATAGATCGGTTGCACCGGCGGCCATCTTTGGGGCCTAGTCTTTGTTCCTCTTGGATAGGCGAGAGTGCGCTCTTTGTACCTGCATTGTCACTGAATTTTAATAACACTAGAAAGCCCCAGAGATGGCTGCCGGTGCAAGCGATCTATAGGAGGGTTTGCAGCTACACCATGTCCATGTATAAGTTCTCTTAAAGAAGAGGTGTGGTTCTGAAAAGAACCTGAGTGATAACTCGACGTTCCAGCCAGTATGCTCTGGCCGTCATCAGGAGAATGTCATCAAAGTTAATACTTCATGAAAGCAAACACAAACAAGACTTATGGCTTTGCATGGTGGGTGAAACAATATACGAGGGTTTGCGGTGACACCATGTATAAGGTCTCTTTAGGAAGAGGTAAGGTTCTGAAAGAACCTGAGTGATAACTCGACCTTCCGGCCAGTATGCTCTGGCCGTCATCAGGAGAATGTCATCAAAGTTAACACTTCAAGAAAGCAAACACAAATAAGACTTAATTATGGCGTTGCATGGTGGGTGAAACAATATACGAAGGTTTGCGGTGACACCATGTATAAGGTCTCTTTAGGAAGAGGTAAGATTCTGAAAGAAACTGAGTGATAACTCGACCTTCTGGCCAGTATGCTCTGGCCGTCATCAGGAGAATGTCATCAACGTCGAGTTATCACTCAGGTTCTTTTCAGAACCACACCTCTTCCTAAAGAGACCTTATACATGTTGTCGCCCCAAACCTATCAATACTTGTCAAGAAGGTTCGATGGATTTAAATTTGTATCAAATCAAATGTAATTGTGACTTTTGCTGGTCAAAATGCTATTGGAGTTAATTTTGCTCCGAGTGTTTGAACATTCAATTGCTAATGCTTAGACAAGTTGCCCATTGGAACAAAAAACAACGATGCTGAATGGAACAGTCCAGTGGTTTGCCAAGTGTCTTTGTCAAGGTTAGCATAAGCCCATTCAACTAATCACGCTGATAAAGATTGAATTTAAAAAAAAAATCTTTAAATCTCAAAAGTTAGAGGGCCTGACATTTTGATCCTAGCAGGACCTTTCTTAAAGGCAAAGGTCATGTCATTTTAGTCAGTGAGCAGTTTGCAACAGTTTTTTTTATTTACAATTTCATTTACCCGTACACCCTCCCAGCCTAATCTTTGCCAAGTGGGCAAGGTTTTCTCTGTCATTGATATTTGTATTATTTCTTCCTTTTTTTCTCTCTCTGCAGTTGATAGCCTAAAAGATATTCCAACAGACACGCTCTTCCAACCCAGTGAAGACTCTCTTGTAGATAGTCAATTATTAGACGACCTTATGTCAGCAGACAGTAAGTGCCCTGTGCTTGTTCTCATTTTTTGTTTGCAGGTTTTCTTGGACGTTTATGTTCCAGTTTCCATGTTCAATTTTTTGTGAAAGATCTTTGCTCCTCCAAATGTATTTTGAACACTGTGGTTTAGAAACTGTAATATTCATTAGTAAATTTGACTATTTCAGCTTACCGGTACTTTATGTCATTGAACTCGAAATGGGACTTGCTCTTAAAATCACATAAAAAAGTTGCCAACAATTGTCGTTTGCAATTTATTGAAAATAGTGGGGGATGTGATCCCTGGAGATATATGGCAGTTGATGGTTGAATTGCTTCTGACTGATGCCCCCACCCCGGCAAAGACTAGTTGACTATTAGGGAAGGCCACCATCTACGGGCTGGATAGCCCAGATGGTAAGAGCACTGGTAAGCAAAACCAGAGGTTTCAGGTCCAAATCCCAGTTCAGTCAAAGTTTTTTTTCTATTTTTTTTTTTTTTTTTTTTTTTTTTTAATTTTATTTTGTTGGAAATTTAAAAAGTCAGAATTAATTCCCAACTGTGATGTCTCTGTTCTTAATCTTTTCTCCTCCAGGCTACGTCCCATTCCTAAGTCTCTCACCACCTCCTGGAGAGCAAGACTACTACTTCAATCTGGACGACAGCGAAGGCGTCTGCGATCTTTTTGAGATTGATATTCCTCTGTTGACATAGCTGTGACAGAAACCAGTTTTTTTTCTTTTCCTAATTCCAGAATTATGGAGGGTGTTTATTTTAATTTTTAATTTTTTGTGGGGAGAGGGTTTGAGTTTGTTAAAGCTGCCAATCCCAAGGGATGTACTTTGAATTCCCAATACCAGAAGCTGAATTTAACAGGTCATTTGAACATAGTGTAAAGTTTATGTTTCCCTCCTCCATCGATTGCGTCAGAATGCAAATTGCTCTCTTTTTCCATTTCTCTGAGGGGGAAAATGGCAAGAATGAGGGCGTCATGTTGTTATTGTTGGGGTTACGTGTAGGCATGATTGTTGATGAACTAAGCTTGGAATGAAATTTGTCGGTTAACTTTAGAATCTGTACCAATATTATGAATTTGTTGTCAATCAGTTCGGAGGACGAGGGAAGCATTTATTTTGTAATAAATTTGAAAGTTTGTGGAAATAGTTTCCAGTGGAGTTTCAAGGGATGAATTCTGCTATCATTGCAGAGCTGCCAACCTATCCTAAAGGAATTTAGGAATACTTCTGATAACAAAAGAGGAATCACAGAGCAAATTATAATAGGAATACATGTGTATTTCCAATCCAGAAATCGGAACCTGTGATCAAGAGCTTGTAAAAAGTGAAAAAAAGAGGAATGATTCCTCCAAAATAGGAATGGTTGGCAGCTATGTCATAGGTGGTTTGAAATGGTTACCGTTGACCTGTGGTTTCATCGAAAGTTGCATATCATATGGTTCTACACAGTTACTCATGATTATTGCCCCAGTGCAGTAGATGTCTCATTTGCTCATAACTGGTTTGGGAAATGGCATTGAATGCAAAGGTTAAGTAGCTTTGAGATTCTCGTTACCTACCACCCGTGTCTTGGAAATGGTATTCCAGCCAGACATTGTATCCACTGCCGACTTCCCAAAAATCTTCTTCTTCGACAAGGAAGAGGACACTATTATGAGGCCCATCAGGATAGAAGGGGGCAGCTGTATCAACCATATTTACCAGATTATATTTTTAAAAAGGATTGGGATTGGGAAAGAATCGCTGGTTCGTTTGCAAGTCCCCACACAAAGGAGCAACTTTGTCTTCTGCTCACACAACGCATCTTAAACTGCTCACATTTGAGGTTTTAATTACAGTACATGTACTTCAATGCCGGGGCTGGATCTCACAAAGCCTTACGATGCATCGTGACTCGATAGATAACCCATCATGAGTCCGTGTGGTTTCTGTACATCGCTCATCGTCTTGCGATTGTCTGTATAAGTTACGATGAGTTTGGTGAAGTGGAATCTGGTGAAGTGGAATCTGGTGAAGTCGATCGCAGATTCAGCCGTTTTCATTGTTCGTTTTTCGTGTCCGTTTCAATTTTATCACGCCCCGATGATATGTATGTTGAGTTACAGGAGTTCCTTTTTGCCTCTTTTTTTTTTTGAAACTGGATGCAGAGAGGACGAGCCACTTTTGTTTTTAAAAATAATGTTTAACCCTGCATCGTGTTCAGAGCGATCTATTACGTTTGCTTTTAGCCAAGCTTTAGTACGGAGATGTAGCTTTCGTTTTATTTGCCTCATGTTATTTTTTTATGAGGGGACCTTCAGGGTGTCCCGTTTTCGTTCGGTTGAAGAAAAAAAGTGGTTTTCGTTTCAATCAGTAAGACCAGTGAAGTAAGAACATTAGACGCGAGTGGAGATCGTCATCAGAAAGAGCTCGAATTGACAAAGTCGAACCCGGCAAAGACTAGTTGACTATTAGGGAAGGCCACCATCACCGTAAAATCCCGGGTATAATGCGCACCCGTGTATAATGCGCACCCCCAACTTTCGCCTTCACCGAGAGGGGAAAAAAATCCATGGCTTGGATTGCAGATTCCGTTGTAAAGTTGTTTCCATCCCACAGTGGGAAGGATGATCACCCTCCGAATAAAGGGATGGTATAAGGGATGGATAGCTCAGATGGAAGAGCACTGGTACGTTAGTCCAGAGGTCTCGGGTTCAAGACCCGGTCCAGTCAAAGTTTTCTTTGACATTTTTTTCGGATTGTATCGTTGTTAGACGGTAGCTTTGTTGAGTTTTATCAAATCGTTTTGTAATCATCACCGGTCTCAAATTAACGGACGAAGGGAATTTTAGTGGAAAGTACTGGAAACTGGGAGAGTAAGGTCTCACTCCAAGATGGATTATGTGAGTGTTGTGTGATAGTAACCGATTTGTTGCATAATTATGAATGTAAACAATGCAATGAGAGAATACACATTCTGAATTTCAGAGAAAAACAAAACAAAGATCGGTCTCAGGTTTTGATTTTGTTTCCCTAACGGCCCTAGGCTCATTCACTAGGAAGCATACCTAACCCAACAAAATACAACATTTGGGCAGAAATTAGGAACCCATTGGTACCTAACCTCACAGAATCCAACAGTCATGCGGCGCTATCCAGCAACCACGAAGAAACGGGGAATCACAGACTCTGACCTCTGTCGATCCATGTAGACAAATACAAACCCATGTGCGTGTCATTAACGTATGGAACGCCATCTCTGCCTTCGGTCTGCATTCTATGTTTTGATGTCTCGTTCTATCACACCATTATGTGGTTTCGTCATTTCGTTATGCCATTTGGTCCTGCCGAACGTGCCTTAATGAGACCCCCGTGCCCACTCACAGAGGTAGAGGTAGTAACTGCCAATTTTGACTGCTGTGGTTGACATACGAGAGAAGAAGACCAGTTTCTCACTGATCCCACACCCAACTATAGGACCACCCATTTAAAGACGGAAGACACCTTTCATTCCACATTCCAAACACTGACTACCAATTGTGTATATCCTCTCAGAAAAGCTATGCCAAAGGTTTTCGTAGACCGAGCGACTCGATCAAGTCTATGTCTCGGTTTTGCCCGCTGAGCGGCAGGGGGGAGCGACCCCGGGGTAGCAGTTGCCATGGCGATAAGTCACTGCCCGCTCGTCAGACCAACCCATTCTTCGGGTGTTGGTGTAATACGCGCGCATAGCTGGCCCCAGTGTCACACCGGCTATACGAACCGGAACATGTGGTCGTTGACAGACCACAGCCTATCGCACAACTACAAGAATGACGAAATAGTTCTAAAAAGTGAAAAAAAAATTGGCCGAAATCTGAAGAATCCGTAATTCTTTGTACAGTGTGGTTTGTTTCAAAACAGCCACCTACCCTTTCACATTATAACCTTTACCCTGTGGTATTTCCATCAACTTCTACTATGCTAGAATAATCTCCTCAATTTTAGCATACAAGATTAGTTCCGTAATCTTGGTCATAATTCCAAAATGCCCGGGAGTGTCAGACTGACCGCTTTCCGCTACACCTCGAGCTTTCGACGATCAAAGAGGAGCCGTGACATCGGGAAGAGTACATGCGATATCAACGAACTCGTGTCTAGCGAGCACCACGGAGGAGGAGGAGGAGGAGAAGGAGGAGGAGGAGGAGGAGGAGAGGATAACTTGCCCACTGCGGAGTCGATACCTCGTGGCGAGGGAACCAGCTCCGAAGACGCCGACAACAGCTCCGATGCCGTAACCAGCGCCGATATCGGTACCAGCGCCGAAGAAGCCGGCACCAGCTCTGCAGCCGGCACCAGCGTCGAAGAAGCCGGCACCAGCGCCGAAGAAGCCGGCACCAGCGCCGAAGAAGCCGGCACAAGCTCCGCAGCCGGCACCAGCTCCGAAGCCGGCACCAGCGCCGAAGAAGCCGGCACCAGCTCCGAAGCCGGCACCAGCGCCGAAGAAGCCGGCACCAGCGCCGAAGAAGCCGGCACCAGCTCCGAAGCCGGCACCAGCGCCGAAGCCGGCACCAGCGCCGATGCCGGCACCGAGAAGACGGCGAGAGATGCCGCCGAGCCACCGCCCGAGGACGCCGTCTACATGCGGCGTCAGGCCACGCTGCTCCACTGCGTCTGTCTCGTCCTCGGAGCCGCCGTCAGCCCGGCCGTCTTCCAGGCTCCGTGGGTCTTCGTCGCCGGCACCACCTCCGTCCTCTCCTCCACCGTCCTCATCGTCTTCAGCGGCGCCGTCTGCACCGTGGCCGCCCTGTGCTGCGCCGATCTCATCACGGCATTCAGGGAGTCCGGAGGGGAGGTCATCTTCTTCTACCGAGCCCTCAGCGATCGCGCGGCGTACATTCAGGTCTGGATGTCGCTCATAGTCGGCAGGACCGGCGGGGCTGCCGTCTCAGCTGTGGCCTTCGCTTCGCTCCTCGTTCTGCCATTTTATCCCAGCTGCCTGGAGGCCCCTAAAAGTCTGATTCGGATCGTCGCTGCCATGACACTGTGTGAGTAATATGAGCAAAATGTTATTCTCAAAATTTAGTGAGCCTGACGTTTCGATCCTAGCAGGACCTTTGTCAAAGACAGAGGGACAAGGACAAAATAGATACATGTACACGAAGGAAGGAAGGCCCACTAAATGTTGAGTTTGAATTTTGGTAAATTTAGTCAGTAAGCAGTTTGCAACATTTTTGTATATCACTTTAAACTGTTATTCTGTCCATATCTTTGAGTCCTGCTAGTATTAAAACGTCAGGTCCTTAAAAAATTCATCTGTAGATATCTTTTAAAATCATTTACCAAGTAAATTTGTAATTGTATACATCCTCATTATGTCCATTAACTGGACCTTTACAAACTAGGTACAGCAGGCAATAAAACGTTCTGAATCTTCTTTTGAAAGTAATTCATAGAAAATGACTGGGCGCCATTTACTGAACTAAAATGTTGCATAATTTGTTTCATTTATTCAATTAACTCTCAAACTACAACGAAAGCAGTAGGGAATGTTGTAAGATGACGTCACACACGAAGATCAGTCTCTCAAAAAAAGGACCGGTTTTATCACACCGAAACTGTCTGTGCAATCACTTTTGCAATTGTACGATTTTAAAAAATAAAGGGTTTATGTATACAAAATTACAAATGATAGGCTAGGAGAAGAAGTAATGCTTTTGCTGTAACAGCTAACACCATGCAAAGTTCTCTTTTGTGAGTAGGCCTATGTGTGGTTCTGAAAAGTACCGGAGGAACTCGACGTTTCGAACAGTATACTCTGTTCATCTTCAGGAGACTGCACGTCCGAGTCAGGAGACTTCAAGAGACGAACAGAGGACACTGTTCGAAACGTCGAGTTCCTCCGGTTCTTTTCAAAACCAAACATGCTCACAAAAGAGAACTTTGCGTGATGTCACCGCAAACCTATTGTATTACTTCTTCTGCTATTCTCAGCATGAAAGCCTTCAAATCTCAAACATAATAGTCAAGGTGATATACAAAAATGTTGCAAACTTCTCTCTTTGATCTTTCCCCCTCTTGTCACTAATCCCTACCCTACTCCTTGCCCTTCTCTTTGATCTTTCCCCCTCTTCTCACTAATCCCTACCCTACTCCTTGCCCTTCCCTTTGATCTCTCCCTACCAGCTTCACCCTTTGTCCTTTGTTTCTCATCCGTGTCCTATTCACTCTCTCCCCCCTTCCTTCGTGTACATGTACCGGGTATCTGTTTTGTCCTTGTCACTCTGCCTTTGAGAAAGGTCCTGTCAGGATCGAAACGTCAGGCCCACTAAATTTTCAGATAACAGTCAAGGATTAAGTTGTGTAAAGACGTGCAATTGTTGCCACATTGTCGTTTAATTAACGACACCATTGATTGCATGCACTGGTATTGCTGGTACATCGTTAATTTGTAACATCGTCTTTTAGTGGCGCTATTTTACGTCAACTGCGTGAGTGTAAAGTGGACGCTACGTCTTCAAGTCGTCTTCACGGCGGTCAAACTGGGCGGTGTCCTCTTCATCATCGTCGGCGCTGTGGTAGCGATGGGACAAGGTAAAAAATAATGTTAGCATGTTTATACCACTTGCTTAGGTTTACTCATTGGGAAGAACAGGTAGCAAATTAAACCCCCTTTAATGGTTCTCAGTCGAGGTTTAAAAAAAACCCACAATACTTTACTAATAGTACTAATGATAATTTTTTAAAACTTATATACTGCACTCTTAACATACAAATGAGCCAAAGCGCATTACAATTGAAAATTATAACAGATGTAACAGATGTTTAACAGTTTAAGATAGAAGATAAAGACAGAGAAAAGACAATGAAATACACAGTAGCTCATAAAATCAGCAAGCACATTACTTTTAAAATCTCTATCAAAAAGGAATGTTTTTAGCTTACATTTAAAAGAGGTAAGTCTCTGTTCACTACGTGTATGCTATGGCAGTGGATTCAATAACTCATTCCCCAGTTGTATACAAACACTGTTGCAAACTCCTTACTGACTGAAATTGTGACCCGGCACAGCATGCTGAGGAATAACCCCCACATTTGAGATTTTGAGATTTTCTAATGATGTGAAAGAGTATACCATTAGCTTTCAAATGATATCAAAATTATTTCCGTGTGAAATTTGTTGTAAATAGTACAAGGGGACTTCGCTCGTTCATTTGGTACCAGACACAATATAGCAGCACCATTCTAACTCCTCGAAAGCGGCCATTCAAAAAGGCAAGAACTTTACATTTTCATGAAAACAGTGCACAAACACTCCCCCAAAATCCTTGTTTTTCAACATTTAGAGACGGATTTCGGAAAAATCCTTTGGACATAATATCCTCCAATATATATTTACATTAACTTTCCGAAAATACAAACAAACAAACAATTGATTTTTGTTTAATCGAATTGAGAAGATACTTTGAATTCAGGCGTTGTTTACTCGAAAAGTGTTTTGGTGGGATATTCTTCATGTCGCTGTGCCGGGTCACAATTATCAAAATGGAAATCTCAAAAAGTACGGACCCGGGTCTCGGTTCTTTCAGGACCTTTTCTATAGGCATTCCCCAGTCAGACATTCGCATTTGAAGTCACAAACATAAACCCGGAAAGTACCCGTTGATGAAATTGTTTACAATTTTTCGCTTGTGGAGGAAGGGAAAGGGATCAATTTTTATTGGTTCGCGTAAGGCACGGAAAAGCTTATGGGACACGTGCCAACGTCAATCAAATCCTCCCTTTATGTAGAACGAAGTGCTTTCCTTATCGGCGCGACTTTCCGGATGGACAGGGGGGAATGTTTGGCCATAATAAACAAACTCGCGAGGAGCTCTCGCTCAATCAGGGACAAGTGCCCTTAGGGTTTGTGTCAGGCAGTAAATCTTCCAGGATAGTCCACTTATATGGGAAGGTCGATAGTCGGTACCGACAATAGGGCCTTTACGAATCCACGAATCAGGCTCGGGCTCAGGCTTCTTCTCCGTCGGACAAAACCTGAAAATCCAGGTTGTGTTTTGTTTCCGAAACCCCCAGGAAACTTGGGGCCAAACGCTTGTTTCTATAGATGCCTGTGACATTAAAAGAGAAAATTGTGATCGAAGCATAAGCCCGACCCTAAGCCCGAGTCTAAGCACGAGCAACGCGGAATATTAGAATGGTTTATCAAAAATACCATTAGTCGCGGCCTGGGGCCGACTTGAAAATGAATTACATTTTTTAAAATGAATCATAAACAGTAAGAAGTATTTAAGTTAGTAGTCTCCAAATAGGCTCTATAAAACCCATCCAAAGAAGACTTCATTACAATTAAGAACAAAAAAAAATTAAAAAAAAAATTGTCCACACTGAAAAACAGCGTACAGGACTTTGCAAACAATTGTTTGAATGAAGCCAGAACGACTTCGAATTCCGAGGCATCAGAGGAATGCGATAAACTAGTGTAGAGAGTGTGGTTTTGCCTTCAATCTATCAGATGAGTGAATTGTGATCTTCATGCATGCACGCAGGTAAGACTGAACTTCTGCTGCAATCTGTCCACCACAGAGCCGATTTTGAGTTCAGCGGATTCGCCTTGGCGCTATTCAGAATCATCAATTTATTCTCTGGATGGTAAGTGATGGTCAGTGGCCGTTGCCCTGTGGTCTCCTCCCCTTTTACAGAGCACGGAGCAAGGATCTGTTCCTTTTTTGCTCTATGCTCAGACAAGCTCTTCCCATTGCACTTCCAAATGAGTCACTTAAAGGGTCTCTGCAATAGACATTTCTACCACTGTCTGCTGACGACGGGAAGAGTACACACTACCCGAAACGTTAAGTTACCGGCTCTTTTCAGAGCCATACCTCTTGAAAGAGAAGAAATATTCACGGTGTCACCGCAAACCTTCCACTACATTTTATCACTTAAATACATGCTACATAACTGTTTTGCAATGTTGCTAACAATCAAACTGGGTTTTTTTCATACTCCTTCTTGGGGTGTATTTGCAAGTTTTCAGTTTTTCACGCTAATGAGAATTTCAAAATTCAAGAGCAAATTATTTTGTGATGTTATCATAGGATCATGTAACATAAACTCAATAGGTTGTGTACAAAAGTTTGTGAAAATTTCTCAGGTTTTTTCCTGCAGACCTATCGCTAAACCTGTTGATCTGCTGCCATAGATCCTTGGTCTATGCCGCTAATGTATATACTTCTCAGACCTATTGGTACAGGATTTCTTTTTCAGACATGATTTTTACCTTCTACCACAGGATGGTCATTGCATTCATCGCGGAGGATATCATCAATGTGAACTGGTATGTAGATTACCTTGGAGCAATTCCTCCATGCTTGAAGGAAGACTAATAGCTACTTGTCCTCAAAAGTGATACCTATTTGATAAACTGTTGGAAATATCCTTCAGATGGTCTTATCGGCCGATGGGGGAAATGAACAGATATACAAGTGTATCAATTATAGCATTATCTAATTGCGGCTCAAAGCATTAGGCCTATTGTCTTAGAAATCTGATCTTTGCGTCGTAATTAAAGGCAATTGTTCAAATACAATTTTATTAAAGTTAAATCAAATTGTGCACAAGTAAAACAATTATAAATCTTCTTTGCCACCCATCTTGCCACACCCTCTTTGCCACACCTACTTGACCACACCCATCTTGCCACTCCCTATTTGCCATGCCTTTCTGGTCACACCTTTCTGGCTACACCTTCTTTGCCACCTACACCTTCCTTGCCACGCCCATGACCACGCCCTCCTTGCCACGCTCCATGACCACGCCCTCCTTGCCACGCCCTCCTTGTCACGCCCTCATCGCCACGCCCATGACCACGCCCTCCTTGCCACGCCCATGACCACGCCCATGACCACGCCCATGACCACGCCCTCCTGACCACGCCCTCCTGACCACGCCCTCCTGACCACACCTTGCTGCTCTCTTCAGGACTGTCCCAGTGGCCATGCTCATCAGCATTCCGCTCATCACAGTCATCTACGTGGCCGTCAACTTCGCCTACCTCGCTGTCCTCACAAGAGACGAGATATTAAACCATCCATCCGTTGCTATGGTAAATTCAAGCACACATTTCTATAATAGATGGTGTAGATTTCCTGCCCGTAACTAGTTTCCCACCTGCATGGTGGTTGTACATCCCGTGTCTGGACTTTGGTTCCTGAAGGATCATGATCATTGTTGTGGTATTCAAAATCTACCCAAATGCATAATCATCCCTTCTATCTGTTACTGAAGAAACTCTCAAAAGTTAGAGGGCCTGACGCTTCGATCCTAGCAGGACCGAGAAAGGCCCTGCTAGGATCGAAGCGTCAGGCCCTCTAATTTTTGAGATTTAGGCCCTTATGTATTGCAGGTCATTTTAGTCAGTGAGCAGTTTACAACAGTTTTGTTATTTACGTCATGTTACTAAAGAAGCATATAATAATTATTAGGCCCAACAGATACTCACCACCTCACTTCAACACGTCTTTATAGCAATGGAATAGGCCCCAGCTATTGTCAACTCCAATTAATTCATCAGAACTTTGTCTCTGTTTTCTTTTGAATTTGTTCCGCAGTTATTTGCCAGTCGCGTCCTTGGCAACAAGTTGGCGTGGTTTATGCCCGTGACGGTGGCCGTGTCTACCCTCAGCGCTTTCAATGGTCTCGTGATGGGATGTGGGAGGTAGGTGTTGACAATCCTCTCAGAGAAATCCACCTCGAAATCATCGCAGGCAAATAAGAGGCTGCCGACTGTACCGCATATAAGACCGTCTCTCAATATTCTTAAAGGGGAATACAACCCAAGAAATAAAGTTTGCTTATCTGATTGGGTGTTAAAAACAACCTACAATTACCTATGAGTCACTCACGTACGATTTGCATAAAGAGAGAAAATTCGTGGAATTTTAGGTCGAATTTGCATTCCCGTACGTACGTAGCCATCTTTTAAAAAAAAACCCGCCGTTGATTGCGGGAATGTGACGTGCCGGACGGATAACTGCCGCGTAACTATGAGTATAAGGTGCCCGGATGTGCCCCCTACTACGTGCAGTTTTTGTAGACTCGCGAGATAAACGACGGTGAACTGCCAGGGTTTTGGCTGTAAAAATGCCATAGGAAAAAGCTGGAAAACACTTTCCATGCAAGAGTTACTTAGGAAGTGGGCTGCGGCCATAAAAGTGGAGACATTTCTCAAAATCGGCTACCAATACTCAATAGAAATCGAAAGGATGTGAATGTGATTTGTACTGTAGCGATCACTTCACCTCCAGGAAGAGCTGAGAAGAGTCTTTGTTTATAACTTGGACAAATGGGGCGGTGCCCGGATTCGGAGGGCCCGGCACACAACAACACTGCCGCCGCTCCGAATTCGGAGGTCCCGGCGGGAAGTGGTTACGATTGCAGAATAATTGCTTTCCAAAAAGTAAGAAGCATGAGGAATTTTGGTCATGGCAGGATTCTGATGGTGGCATCTCGCTTGCGCTGTTCCCCTGAGATATGGTCCATGCTAAATGTGCGGAGCAACACTCCTATCGCAGCTTTCCTGACTTATGTAAGTATACCTCTGCTTGAAAAGAAAGAAAAATGCAAGGAAAACTTTGAATGGACCGGGACTTGAACCCGTGACCTCTGGATTAACGTACCAGTGCTCTTTCATCTGAATTATCCAGCCCTTACATGGTGGCCTTCCCTAATAGTCAACTAGTCTTTGCCGGGGTAGGACCGCCAGTCAGAACTAATTCAACCATATATCTCAAGGGATCACACCCCCTGCTTTCATTCAGATCCAAACAACCAATTGTTCTGGGTTCTGCTTCTTGACTAATATCTTTTTTTCTTGCCTTTTAAAAAACTCCAACTCCTTTATGCTGACTTTTTGAGGGTCACGGCATCGTCTGGATTTCTTCAGGCTTTTCGTCCACATCATCTCGGCTTATGTCTGTTTATATGCGTCTTGTCTACTTGACTCAATCCGTCATCTTCTCGCCATCCTCCTTACTCACAAGATCATATCAGTTGTTGAGTTACTAAGGCCCACATCAAAATGCTGATGCTAAGAGACCACATCATACTCTAGACTTGAACTCTCGTGACCCCTGCTTTCTAGTTCAGAATATCTTAAAATTTAGTGGGCCTGACGTTTCGATCCTAGCAGGACCTTTCTCAAAGGCAGAGTGACAAGGACAAAACTGTTTTGTCCTTGTCACTCTGCCTTTGAGAAAGGTCCTGCTAGGATCGAAACGTCAGGCCCACTAAATTTTAAGATTTACATTTTGGTAATTTTAGTCAGTAAGCAGTTTGCAACATTTTTGTATATCACCTTAGTTCAGAATATCTTAATAACCATTTGACCCACGAGCTGGTCGAGGTTAGTTCCAAATCTGTATTGCGGCGATCAATCATTGGACTCATGATGTAACAGCGGTTCCCTGTGAAGAGTCTGCGGTGTCATCATGTAAGCAATCTCTTTGGAGAAGTGTGTATATGGCTCCCGGGAGTGCTACCCTCATAACTTTACTCTCATCTTATCTCAGCTCGGGCGGGATTCGAACCCGCCACTCCTGAGGTGGATTTCACAAAGCCTTATGATGTATTGTAACTCAAGTTCACGATTGATAGCCCATCGTATAAACAGAACAAGATGTGTGCTTTCTGTACATCACTCGTTGTCTTGTGATTGGTGGTAATATACGATGAGTTTGATAGAATCGACCACAGGTTTCTATAGTGCAGACATCTTCCTCACGCTGCCATTGAAGAAGGCAGCCTCGTTGTCACCGTTTTCTCCTCGGTGTGCTAGATCCCCATCTGTCTGGTCATGCTTCACATAGACAGCATGGCAGCCATTCTGAGAAGCTTGGCCTCCTTCGGATGGATCAGTGTGGCCATGTCGAGCCTGGTGCTGCTCATCATGAAGAAGAGAGTGCCGGATGTGACTCGACCATACAAGGTGTGTAGAACCATGCACGATTCAAAGAAGGCTTTACTCGAGCGATTAACTTGAGCGAAATGTTTATACGATGACACTGTCGCACTGTCGCACTAAGGAGCGTGGCTCTTACACCATGTAGCACTTCTCTTTCGGAAGGAGTGTGGCTCTTACACCATGTAGCACTTCTCTTTCGAGGAGGAGCGTGGCTCTTACACCATGTAGCACTTCTCTTCCGGAAGGAGCGTGGCTCTTACACCATGTAGCACTTCTCTTTCGGAAGGAGCGTGGCTCTTACACCATGTAGCACTTCTCTTTCGGAAGGAGCGTGGCTCTTACACCATGTAGCACTTCTCTTTCGAGAAGGAGCGTGGCTCTTACACCATGTAGCACTTCTCTTTCGGAAGGAGCGTGGCTCTTACACCATGTAGCACTTCTCTTTCGGAAGGAGCGTGGCTCTTACACCATGTAGCACTTCTCTTTCGAGAAGGAGCGTGGCTCTTACACCATGTAGCACTTCTCTTTCGGAAGGAGCGTGGCTCTTACACCATGTAGCACTTCTCTTTCGGAAGGAGTGTGGCTCTTTCATCATGTAGCACTTCTCTTTCGGAAGGAGCGTGGCTCTTACACCATGCAGCACTTCTCTTTCGGAAGGAGCGTGGCTCTTACACCATGTAGCACTTCTCTTTCGAGAAGGAGCGTGGCTCTTTCATCATGTAGCACTTCTCTTTCGGAAGGAGCGTGGCTCTTACACCATGTAGCACTTCTCTTTCGAGAAGGAGCGTGGCTCTTACACCATGTAGCACTTCTCTTTCGAGAAGGAGCGTGGCTCTTACACCATGTAGCACTTCTCTTTCGGAAGGAGCGTGGCTCTTACACCATGTAGCACTTCTCTTTCGGAAGGAGTGTGGGTCTTACACCATGTAGCACTTCTCTTCCGGAAGGAGTGTGGCTCTTACACCATGTAGCACTTCTCTTTCGGAAGGAGTGTGGCTCTTACACCATGTAGCACTTCTCTTTCGGAAGGAGTGTGGGTCTTACACCATGTAGCACTTCTCTTTCGGAAGGAGCGTGGCTCTTACACCATGTAGCACTTCTCTTTCGGAAGGAGTGTGGCTCTTACACCATGTAGCACTTCTCTTTCGAGAAGGAGTGTGGGTCTTACACCATGTAGCACTTCTCTTTCGAGAAGGAGTGTGGCTCTGAGCAGAGCCGGTATCTCAACGTTTCGGGTATTGTGTACTCTGCCTGTCGTCAGGAGACTTGAAGGTTTGCATGGTGGAAATACTAAGTGGAAGGTTTGCGGTGACACCATGCACATCATCTCTTGTGAGATGGAGTGTGGCTGTGAAAAGAGCCGGTAACTCAACGTTTCGGGTAGTGTGTACTCTGTCTCCTGATGAGTACACACTACACACTACCAGAAACGTCGAGTATTTAAACACCGATGATAGTTGAAATCAAGCCGTCTCCTGACGACGGGCACTACCCGAAACGTTGAGTTACCGGCTCTTTTCAGAGCCACACTCCTTCTTGAAAGAGAAGTGCTACATGGTGTCAACGCAAACTTTCCACTTAGTATTTCCACCATGCAAACCTTCCACTTAGTATTTCCACCATGCAAACCTTCCACTTAGCATCTCCACCATGCAAACCTTCCACTTAGTATCTCCACCATGCAAACCTTCCACTTAGCATCTCCACCATGCAAACCTTCCACTTAGCATCTCCACCATGCAAACATTCAAGTCTTACATAGCGTTTGACACACGTGCAATTTCAACAAAACCATTCTCAATGGAGGTCATATCAATGATAATTCATAAGTGTGCGCTATGAATGTGGCGCTGAAATAATACGGAAGAGAGAGTAGAGGAAGACGGACCATGAAAAAAACGGAACAAAATCGGTTGAGGAAACTTCCCTTTTTGTGATGTATCTTGTACAGGTACCAACAGCGTTTCCCATCAGTCTCCTTGTAATCAGCCTCATCATCGTCGGCTACTCGACCTATCTCAACCCCATCGCCGTGGTCATCACCATGGTTACAGCCCTGTCTTTCATGCCCCTCATGAAGGTGACGACGAAGGTCCTGGAGACGAAGCCGGTGCTCCTGAGACATGGCGGTGAGTGTCAAGCTTCGACCAAACTGCTACTTCTTTGTCCTGGCAGTGACTGCACTACTTTTGGAACTGATATACAAAAATGTGGCAAACTGCCTACAGACTAAAATTACCAAAATGCAAATCTTAAAATTTAGTGTGCCTAACGTTTCCATCCTAGCAGGACCTTTCTCAAAGGCAGAGTGACAAGGACAAAACATGTTTGTCCTTGTCACTCTGCCTTTGAGAAAGGTCCTACTAGGATCGAAACGTCAGGCACACTAAATTTTAAGATTTACTTTTTGAACTGACAATAATATTTCTCGTTTTTTTTCCTTTCCAGAGAAAGTCACCCTATGGTTGCAGAAGCTCCTTCAGATTGTTCACCAGGAATATCAGAACGACTAATATAAAAACAAATGGGAAAAAACAGTTTTGAGTTAAGATCACAATCGTTGAACGAGGCAAAGTACTTAGTCTATAATGTTGGTTAGTACCCAAAGATATTAAACTTCAAAAGTTAGAGGGCCTGACGTTTCAATCCCAGCAGGATCTTTCTCAAAGACAAAGAAAAATGTCCTGCTAGGATCGAAACGTCAGGCCCTCTAACTTTGCGATTTATGTATTGCAGGTCCTTTTAGTCAGTGAGCAGTTTGCAACAGTATTGACTTGATATTAAACTTGTGTATTTATTTCATATATTATTGACGGAGCTAAGATTTGCCAGGGTAAGGATCTAGATACGAGCCTCTTGCAACTGATAATGTAATGACCAACGCCTAATGTATCACTAACCAATAATGTATCACCTCCCAAAGAATAATTTATAAGATACATTATCCGGGAGGTGTTACAATATTGGTTGACAATTTACTAAAACATGTGTAAATTTGTGCTACATTATTTTTAGTCAAGTGCTGATACTTTATCGGCACTGTTTTTTACATTATCAGTTGTAACACGAGGCTCCGATCGGATATACCTTCAGTGCACCATCTGAGCTACCCAGCCCTTAGATGGTGACCTTCCCAAATAGTCAACTAGTCTTTGCCGGGGTGGGGCGCCAGTCAGAAGCAATTCAACCATTAACTGCCGTATATCTCCAGAGATCACACCCCTGCTTTCATTCAGATGCAAACAACCAATTGTTGTAAACCGGGCTACAGCAGCTTGGGGATCACACAAAATGAATGCAGCCTTTTCAGTTTAAGTCAAACAAAAACGGACTGGAAAATTTTCAACAAAGTGAAAAATTGGCAAAGAAAAGTTTGACTGAAACGGGATTTGAACCCCAGACCTCTGGATTTACGTACCAGCGTTCTTACCATCTGAACTATCCAGCCCTTAGATGGTGGCCTTCCCTAATAGTCAACTATTTTTGCTAGGGTGGGGCGCCAGTCAGAAGCAATTAACTTATCTATCTTCAGGTATCAGGAGCAACTTCAGGAGAGTATCTTCAGTAGAAACTTTAACTTCGTAAAAAGTGACGACACTTTCAATAACCGAGTCTGAATCTCAGCACTTTCTTTTCAGTGATTTCTCTATTTTTTTTCCAACGATGAATATAGTTACAATGATAACATAGTGATACCTCTGATAAATTTAATATAATTGCAATGGTAATAATTATAGGTACTCCTTACCTAAGATCCCCTCCCAATCCTTATAATTTTGTTCCCCTTTCGAAAAATCTTACTCCCATTTTGATTTAATGGAAATTAGTCATAATCTCAGGTGCATTTTTGGGATGTGTGATAAACTTATATACTTTGGAGATTAAATTAAAATACACATATTTACTGTAACTTGTTGTAATTTAGTCTCTTGGACAGGTCTGATGATTCACAATGAGCAATTTCAATGAACAATTCCATAAAAAATGCCAAAGCTATTTGGCTTGATTCTATCGCAAATATCAGTCAAGTACTTTTGGGTTGTGAAACTGGAAAACGGGTTGCCTTGTAGAATTTGTCAAAATAAGCCGTGATAAAGTTTTGATAATGATAGAAAAAATAGTTTCAATTTCATAACCTTTGTTTTAAACCCACTGGATATCCTTTACCGGAATCCCTCAATAAAAGTACATCACGTCTGGCTTTACCTCCCCAAAAATATAGGAAAAAAAAATGGAAAATTAAATACCATCAGAATACTGGTGGAATTAAAACATTTTTTCAATATTACTGGGAAAAAAAGGCTTGCTTAATTTTATCGCGATTTCATTCTTCAAATGTTAAAAACTACTTGCCATATTTTGATTAGAGAGTTCTAATGTTTTCAGTCTGCGTGATGATGGATGTTGATCGTACAAATCTCAGTCCCGATCAGAGACGGTGGAAAGTCTTTATGAAATATTCAGTCTAATGTCTCGATTTCTGGGTCATATTTTATGCTTTACTGGCCTTTACAATTATAACGCATATATGGCTTTGCATGGGTCATGTAACTCTTTTTTTTTCTATCTAGCGACGAGACCAGTTTATCATCCAGCGTATAAAGAGAAGCCTTTGTACAAGTATCAGAGTTCATTGTACATACCTTCAAAAAACAAAAAACAAGCGAGACTCGAATCTGCCCTTTGCTCCATGCAGATTTGTTGTTCTCTAACCGTACCCAGGTAACCTTTCAGCATCGGAATTGAACGATTGCGACCTATAGGTCACGCGACCTATAGTGGGTATCAAACAATCACAAAACATGGTGACCCCCATATCGAGCTGTTGTCAAGTATACGATGATTGTTGCACCAGTTTGTTTGATCGAGGCTCTTCTTACTTGAAATCTATGCAGAATTTTCAAGAGTTTGTGCCCAAGACCTCACCGGAATACCCACTATAAGTCACGCGATGACATCACACAATCGGTCTATTGGCAGATTGGAATCAGTATTTACACTGAAACAAAAGAAATCCTGTCCGAACTCCAGATGCTCCCCGGTTAGATGAGCGAACTGACAATTTGAAACGATCTGAAATTTGTAATTGACCCGACTTATTGAAGCCATTGTCTCATGAAGATCTTTCATTACCTGTGTAGACATACATCTAAAAAAAAAAAAAGAAGCACTGTCATATATACAAATACACGTACATGGAATCTCTGCTTGATGTTTGAAGGAAAAAAAAGGAAAACGGGGGCACTTGGTAACGGCAATCCAAGGATTTCATTTCAGAAAATATTCACATTGTCCATGAAAGACTATTTGTTGTTTCATACAGGCCTACAGTTGAGGATATTAGCATCATGATGCAAACTGATAGGATAATGAGTGAAGTGGTCGAGTTCAAGGTGCTATACAAAAACGACAGTAGTTGTCTCACAACCTCCAGGCTTAAAGGGAGTTTCACTTCCACTTAAATCCTGCAATCATCAAGATATAAAAAAAATCAGAGAAAAAAACTCATTCTGAAACGTGATAAGATGGCTTAAAGGCCCTATACAACATTCGTAAAGGTCAAAAGATTGCCACGGTTTGTGTGTTAAACCATAAAACATTCCAAAAAATGAGAAAATTTTTAAAAAACCATTGTGGTTTACGCACTGTTCTGTAGTGTAAGAAATAGTTTATTACTTGTGAGTAATGAACTACAGTATTTGTCGCTGTTTGAGTGAAGATTTCTCGAAAAAGTACAGCATCCCAGACCGTAAGATTTCAACATGAGGATTCTATCCTGACCATCTACAAACTGTGTAAATCAGAAGAAAATCTGTGGACAACGATGTTTCCCGATCTTCCCAATGTTGTATTGGGCCTTTAACAGTAATACGCAGATTCCACTGCATCGCTTGCTCAGAGAGGATCTACAGTACCTATGGTAGAGTTTTGTTTTTAAGTGGGGTCTGTTTCCAGAAGGTAAATCGACGGTAGACTAACGTGAATATTTCCTGAGAGTGCCCGGGGGTTCTACAAGACGATGCCCTCAAAGGAGGGTCCGTCCGCCTCGGCGGCGTCCATCTTGTTGCGGAGGTGCTCCAGCGTGTTGGTGAAGTGCTTGTTGATCTGCTCCGTCTCGTCGTTGTCCTCCAGGTTGGGCAAGTCCTCACGGATCTTCTCAATCAGTTGGTTCAGGATCTGCGCCGTCACCTGTCGAACGGGAGAGCACAGGGCCGAGAGTGGTTGAGTAATTGCAGAGGGCATTGCACGGCCAGGGTTTGCCTCCCGGCGTATCAGACTGTGGAGCGTCCCACCTCAATGCTTTGATGGGCCAGCTCAAGTAGTTGTCTGCAAAACTTCCCAACTCAGAAGTCAAAATCATGCTTTTACATAGCTGCAAACTTATCTCTGCCTTTGAGAAAGGTCCTGCTAGGATCAAAATTTCAGGCCCACTAAAATTTGAGATTTGCATTTTGGTAAATTTAGTCAGTAAGCAGTCTGCGATTTTTTTTTTTATATTTAAGGAATTTAGGAATACTTCTGCTAAAAAAGAGGAATCACAGAGCAAACATCATAGGAATACATGTGTACATGTATTTCCAAGCAAAGAATCGAAGTCTTTTGTCAAGAGCTTGTAAAAAGGGATAGAGTTTTACCAAAAGAGAGGAACAATTCCTTCAAAATATGAATGGTTGGCAGCTATGCTTTTAACTTGTATTAATGTTGTGTGATTTGTTTTAATCATATACCCGTATTGTTTTCCCCCTTAAAATTTAGTGGGCTTGACGTTTCGATCCTAGCAGGACCTTTCTTTCTCTGCCTTTGAGATCTGCATTTTGGTAATTTTAGTCAGTAAGCAACATTTGTGTATATCACTTTGTTTTCCCCCTGTGAAATGAGATCAAGTAGAGGATCACCACTGTCCACCTACCTGGTCGTTGGCCTTCTCATAGTAGTAGATATAGCGGTTGAGAATCTCGACAAAGAGTTGGACCTGTACAGTGGGATCCATGCACTGCTTGGCGATACGTAGCGCCTTCTTCAGACACTCGCTGACGTTCTTGGAAAACTTCAGCTAAAACAAGCAAAAAACACAAGGAAACCAAAATATGTAACAGACGCTCTGGTAGCAATGAGGGTTCAAACAAGAAAGAAATCCCATTATCTCTAATGAATGGGTTGAAGTTAGCAGTTTTGTTTCAAATTCTGCAAACTCAGAAGAAAAACAACCAGCTCATGGGAGTAAAGCAGCTCCTCTCAGAATACCATTGTTTTGTACTAACCAAGATAACTAGCTGTGTTTACAAAGCACTTAATATTTCAAATGAAAAGATTTTTATCAAAATCTGAAACCAATCTGAGGATGGGTAAAGAAAGTTGTGTAAGTCGAGTTTAGCAAGTATCAAAAATGTGGAAATTTGTATCTTGGTAAATTTAGTCAGTAAGCAGTTTGTAACATTACCCTGGATTTAGACTAAAGCCGCGTTTCCACTGGACTAAAATTTAACCGAGACGATGGTTAAATTTCCAATGGTCAAATTTGACCGTTGTTCCCACTTGGACTTTTGAGTCGGTCAATTTAACCGAGACGATGGTTAAATGAACCGAGCTGGCAAAAACTATTTGTGCACAGTGCATGTAGCCGAGTCACGTTTTACCGAGTTAAAATTACCTGGTCACTTTTACTGGGCAGAGGTTGGTCGGTAAAAGTAACCATTCGGCTCGGTTAAGGTAACCGAGAGGAAATTTACCTGGGCCGTTTCCACTGGACTTAAAATGGGAAAAGTAACCATCGTCTCGGTTAATTTTTCCCAAAATAAGTCCAGTGGAAACGCGGCTTAAGGAGTTGGCTTAAGCTTTTGTGGCAGAGTCCCTCATGGCTGCAACGCAGCGCAAAGCGCTGAAGAGTCCGCATACGACAGAGGAGGTACAATCTGAAGAACAAGACCACAATTTTGACTTGGGGAAAAAACTTACCTCCTCCCCTCCGCTCTCCAGCGTCTTGCCGGACCAGAAGAGGTGAGACACCATGCCCACGGCCCGGCACTGGTCAGGCTTCTTGAGGAGCTTGGAGGCGATGAGGGCGCACTGCGTGCGGAGTGGCTCGTGGTTCTCCTCACCGAAAAAGCTCATCTGCTCCAGGGTGGCGATGATCAGGCTGATGGCCGCCAGCTTGGCCCTGGAGTCCGAGATCTCGTCCTCAAAGCAGGCAAAGCACTGAGGACGGACGACAAGTCAGAAGATGAAAAAAAGTCAACGACTGGTTGGAAAATTCAACCAAACGCTTTTGTCGGTCGTAACCCCTGACAGTTGAGGGAACAAGTTACGGTCGTGGTAATTTGACGGTTCAGGCTTAGTAGTTAGGGTGAAGCAAAGTCCCCAGAATGGAGCATCAATGGCCAGGGTAGTGAGGGTGAGTCAGTGCTTTGCCCGTTTGCCTTCTCAGAAAAAAAGACCACCTCCAGGGATGTAAATGACTGACAAATCATTTCCTGAAAATCACTGAAAGGCCAATAAATTGTGCGACTGCAAATGAGCGCTTACGCGACCGAGAGATTCATGGCAGGGGTGCAGGCGCCCGTCAGTTTTCAGGGTTTTAACAGATGAAAATAAGCAGTTTGAGATACCTGTTTGACATAAAAAAAAATTAGAATAGGCCTTATACAAAAAATCAGTTAAAAATGACGCCATTTCCGGAAATCCGGAAATTTACGGAAGTCTAACATCCCTGCACATCTACCCAAGGGCACCAAACCTCAAGCCTCAAGTACGCGCACCTGGGACATGAAGTCGTACGCCACAATCTCGTGGTTCTCAAAGTCCACGGTGCCGGCAGCCAGGGCACCTTGGAGGAAGAGGCGGAGGGAGAGCTCTGGGTACTCGGCCTTGGACAGGGCACAGATGGTCTGGTGGCTGAACTGCAGGATCTTCTGGCACTTCACCTCCCACTTATCGTCCTGTCAACAAATCAAACAAATCCATGAAAACAAAACTGACTGGGAAATTTTTCCTTCCCAGTCTTCACTCTCTATTTCAACGTTGCTAAGTATATCATGTATTTATTTGTGAAGACTGCGGAACGTCACTATAATGAACATCCCGGGATCCATGAAAATTGTTTGGTATAGCGGTTGTTTGTTATAACAGTTGCGGGCACATTTTGTAGCAACGTTCCACTGTACTGTGGAAATAAATGAACTTGAACTTGAACAAATTGAAAAAAAATGGCAAGGACCGGGATTTGAACCAGAGACCTCTGGTTTTGCATACCAGAGCTCTTCCCATCTGAGCTATCCAGCCCTTAGATGGTGGCCTTCCCAAATAGTCAACTAGTCTTTGCCAGGGTGGGGGCGCCAGTCAGAGGAAATTCAACCATGAACTGCTGTAAATCTACACATCAAAAATGGTTGTCGTCAGCAGACTGTCAAAGAACAGAGTGCGCTGCACTCTGCATAAAACGTTGAGTTACAGGCTCTGTTCAGAGCCACATTACCTACACTTACGCGTCCAAGAGATTCACGGCAGGGGTGCAGGCAACCTTCGTTTTTAGGGTTTTTACAGGTAAAAATGAGCAGTTGTGTGATACCTATTTGGCCCCCCCCCCCCCAAACAAAAAAATTATAATAGGCCTAATACAATTTAATTATAATTATTATTTTTTTATGTACAAAAATAAAAAAATAAAAAATAATAAAAATAAAATCATGCCACTTCCGTAAATCCGGAAATTTACGGAAGTCTTACATCCCTGCAGACTTGCTACTTAGTATCCTGGCATTCACTGTGTGGGTTTGTCAGGTCTGGTACCCAACCTCTCCAGCATTCAAACCCACCTCCTCTGCCAGTCCCTTGTACTGGAAGGCCAGCCGGTGGGCGGCAAAGACCAGCGGTGGTAGCGTGAACTTGATCCTCTTCTCTCCTCCTGTGCCAAAATGCTTGCGAGCTGTGTGCAACATCTGCGAAGGAATAGAGGATAAATGGGCGCTGAACACACGAGCTTAGTGTAATTGTGATCATTGCCATGCAGTCAACAACATCAAAATACAACTGAGAGATAGGAAACTGGCAAATGCTAGTTGTTTTTTTTATCGGGTGCATGGCAGAAGGGCATAAGTTTGTTCAGACGCTAAAATCACTTTCACGACCTTCTGCTGGGAACAAATTCCGTCTGGTCCGTTTGCTGGCTTTTTACAATTAGTTTTTACATCATCATGACGTAATTATTTGAACAGGGAATGTGGATAGGATTGAAGCATGTAGAAAATTGAAAATAATGAGTAATTAAAAACAAAATGACCTTTGTGACCTTCTGTCCTTCTGATTTGGGAAGGCCACCATCTAAACGCTGGATAGCTCAGACGGTAAGAGCACTGGTAAATACACGTACAACCAAAGGTCCTGGTCTCGGGTTCAAATCATTCTTTTTTTAAGTTGGTCAGAAGTTCACAGTCAGTTTTTTCCTTCATTTGTTTGACGGAAAAGAAACTGAAGAATTTTGGAGACGATTTACACAGATGGTTGAGGAGTCCGTTAAACTTGAAAGACCCAATCATCTGAGTAAAACCTCGCCCAACCGCCTCCGCTCCTAACCTTTGCCTGCTGGTCAGCTGTCTCGGCCTGCAGGAGGTTGACAAACCTTCCCATCAGCCCTTGCTCCTCGGCAAAGTCGTCTGCATCCTCCTGCAACGAGAATTAGCGACAAGGACCGCTGGATGGTGAGTCATCTCAGGAGGCCGGACAAGGTAAGTGTGGTCTGAATGAGACTGCTTGCTCAAATCGGGCTGAAATTGTTTATCCTCATATAAACCTTAGTCCAGGTCACTGGATTCATGGTGGATGGTTGCTTATTTCAAAATGAACTAATAAAAAACACAATAAGTAGTTCTAAGTATTTCCTTGTACTGTATTTTAAAGTAAACACAAACTTCGACTTCCCCTAGATTGTAATAAAATGTGAAATACCGTGAATTCAGAATACTGTGTATTCTTCAGAATACTGTGTATTCTGAAGTCAAGCATTTTATTTGCACCAATTATGTAAGTAGGTGTTTGTCAGAACACAGTGAACCAATGAACCAATACAACCAATACAACATGTGCGGTACATATTTTCCTTAGTGATGGATTTCAAAGTCAAACAAAATTCCCCTAGATTGTAAAATGTAAGGGCATTTTAATTTTGAAGCCAAGCATTCTACAAATTTTATACCATTTGAGTGTGAGCTCAATGTCCGGAATATAACCTTTCCTTGCTCTGTGGTATTACTGCTTGTGCTTGTTGTTTTTACAGGGTTGATAGGTTACTTTCAAATTTCGGGGAGCTCATGCATGGAATGCCATACCAGGGGATTAAAAGAACCCCATTCCAAATAATGTTAAGTGTTTCATTAACTTGTTAAAGGGTTGTGCATAGTAGTATAAGTGCAATCTTACTGTGTAATGTGAATGTATTTTAAACAGACCTGGTGTTACAGGCTTTCATTGATTGTTTAAATGTTTGTTGTAATTTTAAGGTGCTTTTTAATGTTTTTATTGTATTGGCTGGGACCCAAGGGAGATCAGTTTTGCACTGAATGGGAAACCCAGGGGAAATAAAATAAATGATAATAATAACTAGTACTAGTGAACTAGTACTAGCCCCTACTTGTACAACATGCAATATTGTGTACTCAAAAGGTCTGATCTAGTTGGCAGAATGTCAGAATGTCAGTCAATAACCCACTGGACATGCCCACACCATGACCACAATGACTGGCTTGACTCCCGCTTGACTTCTCCACCGACTTCACCCACTGCACTTTCACCTACTTTCAAAGGTCCCCCCCTCCCCCTCTAACCCTTTCTGTCTCCACCCCCATGGAGTCTCCAGCTGGTTTTTATCCGCCCTGGAGGTCAGCCAGAGTGACCTCTAAGCCTCTGACTGGTACCCCGCCACCACCCACTATTAACTTCAATACAGTATATGGGAGTGTGGTGGGGGAACCAGCCAAGGACGCCCATGCTGAAAATGGTCCAATTAAGACAATCGCTGACATATGTTGACAGGTGAATGGTGATTGGCTGAGAGAGGGAAAGACTGGGGACTAGGGGTGCCACTACTATGTGGATATCGGTACTATGGATTCCTATGCACTTTGGCATTTATAAACAGAGAATAAGCAGTTCAGTGTAACAATGTACAGTACATGTACAAACAGTATCTTAGACTTGTCCAAGTCTCTCTCAATGTCACCAGGTAACATTCAACAGAAAAATGTATGTATGAAGAGTCCATGCTTTAATTTGTACAGTATGTAAGTCAATTATACTGGTAGGTCCATCTTGGCATTTTATCCCATTGAAACAACATTGACACGTCATGCACTTTCTTTACAGAATTTCCAAAATCAAAAAGTAATGCATGCATGTACATGTACATGTACATGGTGTGCATGCCATATATCCCTGTCTAACATAACTGTAAGTGTAACACACAAGATTTTGTGTAGTTTAGGATTAAAAACGACTTGTTTCCGTACAAAAAATATATACGCAGATGTAAGCCCAAGAATATTAAAAATTTAAATGTGGACAAAACACAACATAATCCTGACAAATGTCACAGGAAATTTGCTCTCTGAAGTAAAATTACTTTGTTTTGTCCAAGCAGGTAAAATTAAATTTCTACCATACTTCTGCAATCTGCAATATACAGTATATACATACATGTACAGTGCATTTTACTACAAGTCTAACAGGATTGGATTCCATGACCTGTCAGCCATTCACCTCCACGATTAAGGCCTCCCCCTGTTTAATCAAATTTTCCAATTTATTTTCCCTTAAAGTTTTCATAAATTCTAGGTCACACATCTGTGGCACCATACTGCATGCCTGTTACAGGCATTATTTATTGAATAGCAAACAAGCTCACTGATCCATGTCCAGCTCTAGTCAATTTTATTTTTTGCCATTTTTCAAAATTGAGTTCAGTAATATGCAAAAGTATTTCAAACTGCTACATGTAACTGACTAAAATGATTAAAATATACATGTGTATCAACAATTTGGAGGTCCCTGACAATTCAATCCTAGTAGGACCTTTCCTTTAGAACGGTCTCGCTAGGATCGATTTGTGATATTTTTCAAAATTTCCCAGTCAGTTCTTTTTAATTGAAACATTTTCAATGAGTCTTTACATAACCTTCATCCCCCACTTCTCTCTTTCACCTTTTCCCTTCGATGTTTCCCTCTTCCACTACCTAATCCTTACCCAAATCCCTTTTTTTTTAAATAAAAAAAAAAATCAATTTCTAGAAATCCGAAAAAATGAAGCCATTTCTGGAAATCCGAAAAAATCAAGCCATTTCTGGAAATCAGAAAAAAATCAAGCCATTTCTGGAAATCAGAAAAAAATCAAGCCATTTCTGGAAATCGGAAAAAAATCAAGCCATTTCTGGAAATCGGAAAAAAATCAAGCCATTTCTGGAAATCAGAAAAAAATCAAGCCATTTCAGGAAATCGAAAAAAAATCAAGCCATTTCTGGAAATCAGAAAAAAATTAAGCCACTTCTGGAAATCAGAAAAAAATCAAGCCATTTCTGGAAATCAGAAAAAAATCAAGCCATTTCTGGAAATAAGAAAAAAAAATCAAGCCATTTCTGGAAATCAGAAAAAAATCAAGCCATTTCTGGAAATCAGAAAAAAATTATGCCATTCCGGGAAATCAGAAAAAAAATCAAGCCATTTCTGGAATTCAGAAAAAAAATCAAGCCATTTCTGGAAATCAGAAAAAAAAAACAAGCCATTTCTGGAAATCCGGAAATTTCCTGGAAGTCTTACATCCCTGTTTTTAGGAAGGAATGAGGAGTCGTAGACTCACCTCTTCGTGCTGATCTGTCTGGTCTTTGATGAGGGTGGCCACCATTGCTAGGATGGCATCAGCCTGCTCAGCCGTCTGCACCAGGTTGCCGTTATCCAGGGCGCTGTTGACCACGTGGAGACTCATGTTCTTGCGGCCGGTGTAGTCGAGGTACTCGAAGAGCGGAGCGAAGAACTCCAGCTTGAGGAGGGTCAGGACGTCGTTGTAGGTGTCCACCGGGATCTTGAGCATCCGCGTCAGCTCCTTGGCAACGGGGGAGGAGTTGGCGAGACTACCGCTAGAGGAGAGGAAGACAGGAGGAGACGAGATGAAAATACAACAAATTTTCTAAGACTTGGGCTGCATTGTGCTCAAGGGCTACACAACCATTAGAGTCTACATTAAACTGTAAATTAAGCCAAAAAGAAAGGAATTGTCTTTAGTTCATGAGCAGAGTGATCACTGTTGTTCCATAGATATAATATGTTTTTTTGCATCGAGGAGAATGTAATTCAATGAGGGTTTGCCCTTCTCGACGTAATCAGCACACAATCGAGTAGGGCAAACCCTTATTGAGTTACATGATTGTTCCATCGCACAAACAGCAGATAATATGCGGCATTTTTACAGAACTTTGAAGTCCATTGTAATGCTAACCAAAAAGCAAATCTGAAACATTTCAGATGGACTGACATTTCAATCCTAGCAGGACCTTTCTCCTTTAGCCTTTGAGAAAGGTCCAGCAAGGATTGAAATGTAACCATTTTGGGGGTGGGGGCATTCTACACTTGCAAGACAAGCGTTCCAGACAAGAAGGAGGCGGGGGGAACTCACTGCTCAATCTTGATATTCTTGAAGATTTCCACGGTAGTGTTGAGCACCTTATCGATGAAGTCCACTCTGTCTTGGTAGCACTTGAGGGCAAGGTTGATGAGGGAGACTTGGAGGGCTACTATGTCTTCTATGGGCATATCAGCCCTCGCCTGACGGGAACAAAACCATTGAGATACACACTGATCAAACGCAGCTCTGTAGACAACTGGTGCATCATCTACTTAGTGGACCAGTCATATGTGACCCGGCACAGCGACATGAGGAATATCCCACCAAAACACTTTTTGAGTAAACAACGCCTGAAGTTAAAGTATCTCCACAATTCAATTACAAATCAATTTTCTTTTATTTTTTTTCCGGAAATTTTAAGTATTAGAGGATATTATATTTTGATATCATTTGAAAGCTAATGGTATACTTTTTCACATCATTAGAAAACCTCAAAATCTCAAAAGTGGGGTTATTCCTCATTATGCTGTGCCGGGTCACATATTGGTATTATGATACGAGTCACTTCACCACTTTGTACCAGGACCGCAGTGCCGGTAGTGTTGCTATGCACCGGGCCCTTTGAATCCGGGTTTTAAACAAAGACTCTTTTCAGCCTACCATAAAACAATATGTAGCCCGACAAAAGCCACAAAGACGTCCGATTGTGCCAGGTGTACTCTTGTTGATTTATTTCACAGTTATTTATTGTTTACGATTGCTAATGGAGTTTTGAAAATAGCACATTATTTTTTTAAAACCTGTGCGCCAGTCATCGGCACTGAAAAGTAACCAGGTGCGAAGTGGTTAAAAAGTAAAAATTGAAAAATTGGCCAAGAATACTTTGACTGGACCGAGACTTGAACGCGAGACCTCTGGATTAACGAACCAGTGCTCTTACCATCTGAGCTATCCAGCACATTAGATGGCGGCCTTCCCAGTCAGAAGCAATTCAACCACTAACTGCCGGCTATCTCCAGGGATCACAGCCCCTGAGCTATCCAGCCCTTAGATGGTGGCCTTCCCTAATAGTCAACTAGTCTCTGCCGGGGTTAAAAGTAATCCACACAAGTCTATTGAAGGGTCAACAAAGGCTCCAAGCACTTTGCTTAAACCACAATGCCGGACTGAAATGTTCTCATGTCTTTTCTAGACACCCTTACCTCAATGATGGCTGAGATCTGTTCCGAGAAGATGTCGAAGAGTTTGAGTTCGGAGGGAATGCCAGCGCTGTCATCCCTGCACGCAAACAGTGCCAACCTGAGAGCAAACCACGACACAGGCAACAATCAGGCTTAGGCAAGTAAATAGGCAAAACAAAATTACAAGGAGGGTTTAAAGGCTGAGGGAACAAAGTTCTGAAAACCGGAAGGAGATACATAAAGCACTACTATTAAACCAACATTTGTGACCTGGTTAGCATAATAAGGATTCTCGTCCAATTAGGTGGTAGGCTGAAAAGAGTATGTTTAATCCTTGGACAATAGTGGTGCCCCTATGCGCAAGGCCTGGTGCTTAGCAACACCACCAGAACTCCTAATTTGGAGGTTCCGGCACCGAGTGGTTAAGCAACAGCTAACAGATGTAACCCGCCGCTATACATCATTTGAATACGCCACACGACCAGCTCGGTGGTCAAGTGGTTCTGCACTAGAAAGCAGGAGTTGCAGGTTCGAATCCCGCCCAAGCAGCCTGAAATTGATTCATCAGGCATCGGGCAAAGCACTGAACACTCAGTGCTCATCACGTCGAGCAGGGCAAACCCTCATTGAATTCCATTTTCCTCGACGCAATCGTCCTGTTTTATCTGAGATTACAAATGTGCCGACAGGAATCGGTCGTCGGCGTTTTTCGTTTCTGTATACAGACCTGTCAATGAGTGCAATGATGATGTTCTTTACGTTGACGCTGTTGTTGAGCTCGGCACAGGCTTTCAGGAAGGGGCTGAGGGTCTGCAGGTGGAACTCGTCCGGAAACACCTACAAAACAGACAAACAGTGGGGACAACATCTCACCACAGATACAAGGCTCGCGAATGACATCTCAAATTTAAAGAACAGAGCACAGTTGTCAAGCTATCTTAATGGAAATCAGGAATGCTTCTGCTAAAAAGGAGGAATCACAGAGCAAAGTACCCAGGAAGACAGAGTATTTCCAAGCCAAAATCACGCTCTATTGTCAAGAACTTGTAAAAAGTGACTGAAGGCCAGGACTTTGATAATCAAATTCTGCATGTTAAACCATTAAACGTACCCTAAAAACAGCACAGTGACGTTTTTAGCTTAAAATATATAGCACTGACATAGATAGCGAATATATTTCAATGTGAATGCAATGATTGTAGATGCATCCTCACCTGAATGATACACTCCATAAGATACTCCTGCGCAATGCTGTCTCTACAGCTGACACACTGCTCTAGAATATCTGGCAGGACAATCTGTCAATAAAACCACACGACGTTCAACGTCAGTTCAATCAGCCCGGCAAAGATTAATTGACAAGAAGTTGGCAAAGATTAGTTAGTTGGTTTTTTAAAATTGTGGTTGTTTGCATCTGAATGAAAACACACCCATGGCGATGACTTGAAGGTTTGACGGTGGAAATACTAAGCGGAAGGTTTGCGGCGACACCATGTAACACTTCTCTTTCAAGAAGGAGTGTGGCTCTGAAAAGAGCCGGTAACTCAACGTTTGGGTAGTGTGTACTCTTCCCATTGTCTGGAGACTGCTGGATTTCAACTATTATCGGTGTTTATATGCCTGATGAAAGTGCTGGTGCGTGGAGAATCCCATAGAGATATACGGCAGCTAATGATTCCATTGCTTCTGACTGGCGCCACAAACCCGGCAAAGACTTGTTGACTATTTGGGAAGGCCACCATCTATAACGGGCTGGATAGCTCAGATATAACGCAAAACAAGAAGTCTCTGGTTCAAGTCCTAGTCCAGTCTTTCTTTGCCCTATCTCAAAATAATTCAACAAAATGGTTAGCAAATTAGAGTTTTGTCCTCACACTTCAGAAATCCAAGACGGCCATGTTTTTTTGAAGGTTCATGTACATGTAGGGTTATGAGAATGAACACGCAGGCTATGTCCCGTAGAACACGTAGGCTTTGTGGGATGTCTCAGATCCTACCTTCTGGTATTTCTTCATGTCTACGTTCTCCAGCTGACTGATCCGGACCAGGTTGGTGCCCACCAGGATCCGCAGCTCCTTGCGTTCCTTCTCCCGTCTCTCCTTCTCCCTGGAGTGGCCCTGGTGCTGGATTCGTACCCACAGCTTGTTCATCTCGCCAAAGTTCAGCAGGATGAAGTCTGTTGAGTCTTCCACCGTACCCGAGTCATTCTCACTGTGGAGACAGCGACAAATGAGACAAACATAGTGGGAGACCAAAATGACAAACGTGAGAAGACTTTGGGTGAAAGATTAGGACTTAAAAAAAGGACACATAGAATGAACCCAATATTGACAGAATCTTATCAAAAAATAAGGAGGGCCTGGGGTATTTGATCCTAGCAGGACCTTTCTCAAAGGCTGCCTTTGAAAAAGGTCCTGCTAGGATCGAAACGTCAAATCCTCCTAATTTGTGACCTAAGATGTCATAATGAGGCATCTACTCCAAAAGTCCATTTCGAGCAAATGGCGTCAAAAGTATTGTCAAGATGCATGTCAAAATAAATATGATGTTTTTTTCTCATTAGAGAATCATCTGTCTGAAAGAATTTTCAACAAATGTCAACAAATGTCAACAAATTTCAACAAATGTTGTTAATGTGTCTGCATGTACATTGCAATCACTGTGCGCCGTGTGCATGATCTCAAACTTTAGAGCCTTTTTCCTTGAAAAGTTGTTTCCGTGACTGTGTGTTGCCTTCTCGGGTCGTAACTTTAGATATCAGCAACGTATGGAAATAATCTGGATATGATTGGAAAGCTAATGAGGTACTCTTTGCAGTGGTGAGAAAATCTTGAAAACAAAAAATTTGGTTGGATGAGAATCCTCATTAGGCCGTACCAGGTCACATTTGGAAAAAAAAAAAAAAAAAAAAAATGGTGATTACTTCTCCTCGTTATTGCAGTCGGGCAAGATGTTGCGTGTGCACTGGAGGAGGTAGTTCCTGAGGAACAGGCCCCTGAGAGGATGCTGTACACCTCGGCACATCTCCACCAGGTCCTTCATGATGTCCTTACGGGAATGCTGACTCGTCTTGATGTACACAATGCCCACAGTGATCAGTAGATACCTGCCCAGTAACGACAAGGGATAGCCAAAAAAAAAAATCCTTGGAATACAGCAGTCTACAGAGTACGCACTAGGTCTGGGCAAATTTCTAATTCTCGGGAATCGGGTGCCCAAATTATGAAATCGTCAGGCACCTGGACTAAAATTTAAAACATAAGAAAAGAATGTTGCGTAATGGCAGCTGGCCGCTATCAGGGTGCTGCGCCAGGCATGCTAAAGAAAATTACAGGTCATACAGGTCATTGACTGCCCAATAGACACTAAAGGGGATATCAATACAAGAGTCCTTGTCTCACAAGGTAAACAAAAAAATCAGGTAATCCATTGATGAAATGATTTTGCTGTCAACTATTTTTGCCCGATCTGGGCTCAGATGAGTGTCTTCTGGTTTACTGGGCATCAGATCGTCGGTAGGTCCACTGGCTGTAGGGCTGACTGCGCCCTGTAGGTCAGGTGACCTATAGTGGGTATCAAACAATCACCAAACACGGCGACCCCCATACCAAGGTGCCGCTGCTGTCAAGTATACGATGAGTATTGCACTAGTTTGTTTGAGGAAGGCTCATCGTTCTCAAAATCTAGGCAGAATATTCCAGAGTTTGTACCTGAGACCGTACCGGAATACCCACTTTAAGTCATGTGATGACATCGCACAATTGGTCTATTCTAGGGTGCCTAGGGAGAAGGCTGTCAACTCACAGTCTGGGCACAATGTTCCCGGCGTACTGTACAAGTTCGTACAGGTCCGATATGCGATGTCCCTTCTGGTACTCGTCCAGCAGATACTGTTCCAGATATCTCAGCTCGTCGCACACTTGCATGTCTGTGTGTAGCATCGCTGGTTAAGTTCGACAGCATCCTCAGTATAGACATGCACATTGTCAATAGACCATCTCATCTCGATTTGCACGGAGCAGCGATGGAAATGTACAAAGAAGAATGTGGACAATATGATAGTCTTCTTTGCTCATTTCCACTCCTGTTCTGCACCAAATGAGATGCAAAAATACCCACTGTAAGTCCCGTGATGGCATGTAAGCATTGGTCGTGCAATCGGTCTATTGGATCGGACAAAATAGTCCCAACAAAATGCATTCAGCAAACCTTTATCTTTTAAATATCATTTTTGAAAAAGTTGACCAGGACTTCTGGTTTTGAGGACCAGCGCTCTTACCATCTGAGCTATCCAGCCCTTAGATGGTGGCCTTCCTAAACAGTCAACTAGTCTTTGATGGGAGGCTGACGTTTCGATCCCAGCAGGACCTTTCTCAAAGACAGAAACTAATTATGCCTGACAAGAGGTATGGTTCTGAAAAGAGCTTGAGTGTTAACCTAATGTTCCGGCCCGTATCAGTATCAGGAGAAACTGATGACGGCCAGAGCATACTGGCCAGAACGTCGAGTTATCACTCAGCTTCTTTTCAGAACCACACCTCTTCCTAAAGAGGCCTTACACATGGTGTCACCGCAAACCCTCCTATATTGTTTCACCCACCACGCAAAGCCTCAAGTCTTATTTAAACCCGGCAAAAAAAAAAAAAACACTTCTATTTCAGGAAAGAGGGATGACGGAATGAAAAGGATACAGAGTTCGTAGTAGCTCTTGGGGGAGAGCATTGATGTCCTGAGCTCTCCTAGCATGTTGGAGGCATGCTTCAATCCGTCCATGAGCTTGCCTTTATCCTGGGGACAAACAGAAAGTGGTATATCATCTTATAAACTGACTATTGAACTGAACAAAGAATACTGATTCTGTTGACCACTCAGTAGGTTGGTCACAATTTCATAAGCAGTTTGGTTTATTTTTGTTTATTTCTCTCGATGTTTTCTTTGGAATAGACAGAAGCTGCCCTTATCCCCCGTCTTTTTGTCAAGATGCAAGAGATTTTGTTATTCTGTAGTTTTCTCCTCAGAACCACACAGCACCACACCAAAAAATTACTTGCGCATGGTGTCACTGCAAACTATTCTTGACTCGCTACCTTCACTAAGTATCGTGTGGCATTCTCATGGAGACAATTCAAGCAGGACTGAATTGATGACATATCTAGGGTCCTTTCCAAAACTCGGCTTAGGCTTCGGCTCCGGCTTCGCCGTTTATAAGTTGAAAACACAGGTCGGAATTCTTTCCTGAATGTTTAAAAAAAATTTCAGTGTAGTGTAACATTAAAAAAGGAAGTCAAAGCCTCCTGTTTTCATACTTTAGACTTTAAAATGGACTAAAGTAAAGTAAGAAAGACAAAGCCGGAGCCAAAGACCCATTTTGGGAAAAGGTCCAGGGACTGAGGGGACGACCTACCAGGCATCTCTTCATCTGGAAGGACTGCATCTTGACAACATGTTGGGCCTCGTCCAGGAGCTTCTCCTGATCATCCTGGGGAGGCTGTCCAGTAGGCGGCGGCTGCGGACATCAACCATCAAACGGTGAGCTTCAACTTACACAGAAAACACCTCCCGACTAAGAAGACGTTATCCAGAATGAGGAGGGCATGACATAATTGCAATCCTAGCCGGACCTCAAGCCAGAACTGACCAACCAGCGGTCAATTTCACTGAACTCATCGTAACTTACGATCAATCACATGGCGATAAGTGATGCGCAGAAACCATACGGCCTATCAGAACTTAAGATGGGTTATCAATCGTAAGTTGAGTTTCGATGCGTCGTAAGGTTTTGTGAAATTCACCCAGTGCCCATGCCGTCTAAAACTAAAGTAATTGAGTAATGAAATGGCAACATTGTTGCAATTTGGAGCCCTTCATTTAGTTTTAGTTTTAAGGTCAATTGGGAGAATTTTTTTTTTTTCATTTGGGAACAAAACCTGAGTGAGGTAATTCATATTTTCAATTTATTTTCAAATACAAAATTGTATCCGCCCCCTTCCAAAAAAGGTGTTTGGTGACTCAGTGAGACTGAGAAGAGTCGAAGTGCACCTATTCAAAGTGGGTCCCTTGTTTCAAATAACCAAGAGCCCATATGCAGAGTTTGATGATTGTCAATGTCTGTCAAAAAAGGCGCATTCCACGACCTACTGCCCGTCCGGCGATGTTCACTCTGAGGTAAACATGACATTTAAATTTTAATTCACACTAAACATCCCCACCCCCTAATTCAAGTGTGCGATAAGTTAAGTCGGCCGGCACTATAAAAAAAGAGCTAGAATCAACTTAAAAAGACAAAATAAACACTTTAAACGGGTGAGTACGGAGGTAACATAACACAAGTTCACATATGTGAGTAAAAGCAGTAAATACAATCGTTACAAGGCTTAATTGCTCCAAAATAGAGAAGATTCCCTTACCATCTTGGTTTCACTTCCCTTGACGAGTAAGGTAAATTTCTGTAGCTGGTACCACGTCACCCGTGTAAACTTGCCGCGCTGCTTGGTAGATACCAGCGAAGTCTGGACTCCTGCACACCTACCTCTCCTTTGTACACCAGCAGGTCACGACTCCATGCTGAAATTTCGTGCTCTACTACGGAGGTTATTTTAAGTCACCGTAAAAATGAAAAATCACAAACTTTACACTCAAAATCAATTATTATACATACAGTGGAACAGAATTTCTGCGCTGATTTCACAGGTCCCGAGCGTGGGACTCCACTAGTTCTGTTTACGAATTATAGTTGGTTTGATGGGTACAGGGTATTCCCAAGAAACTGGGGCAAAACGCTTGTTTTTAGATGCCTTTGATATTAATTATAACGAGTAAGATAAATAATGACTTAAACCTAAGCCCGAGTCTAAGCCTGCATTTCGAAAACGGTATAATTATTTCGAAGCTTGTTTTCACGGAGACCATCCGGGCTCATAAGTGTATGGTTTGGCAACGTACTGTTCCCGTCTGTGACCATAGGAAAACTATTTTCAGAAACTCTATCTTCGTTATCGACTGAGAAATCGTCTGATTCCGAAGAAAAAGCTTGTCGAAAGACGTCTCGGCCAAAAGAATTGTCAGGTTTTTCTCGCCGAGAAAAAGACTGGTGCCACGCTCAAAAAACGTGCATTATTCACTGAACGCGTCAGGGAACCTCTCAGACTATGTAAGTGCATACGCCGCTTTCGCGGGGAGAGAAACAAATCTCTGCGTTCATCCGGCCGGTGACGTAAAGAACAGCTATTATTATTAAAGAACAGCGCCCTCAATAACTACGAGCATAAATCTAATTAATTGAAAAAGGCTTCTAATAAGCCTGAAACACAAAATGTATGTTTGATCTAGAATTATAATGTACCAATGAACATTATTTAATGCCAAATCAGGATTTTCTAATTTTTTGCACTTCAGTTGACCTTTAAACCTCGCCCCACCCAACGCGCTCCACTTCAGGCTCACGCTGAACGTTGCTCTATACATTCCCCCCGTCTTCTCTATAACCCCCTCAACATTTGCCTTTCAGCAATGTCGACTGAACCGGGACGTCCTTTACACAACCCTGATCTTCGAGAAGTTCAAGGATTACTTCGACCAAAGGTTCAATTTTAATAACGACCCCAAAAAATGAATCCAGTTCCTTGAGAGAACTCAAAAACAAGCTTGAAGCTAGAGAACTCTCCAAAGCAGGCAATATCGCTCAGTTCGAATGTTGTGGGAAGATATAGATTGGCCCTCGACAAAATCAAAGAAGCCACAACCGAGAAATCAGATATCGACTCAGCGATTGATCGAAGATCTTCAATTGATCTTGATTGAAGATTTTTGGTAGCAGATATAGAGAGGAAGAGAAAAATTCGAATCGCGGACCACAAATTTAGCAACAAGGCCGGTTGGGCTACAGTCTCCCAGCTAGACAAGAAAGACGCCGAACACCTAACTTCAGATCAACTGGAAAGGATAAGTCATGAATAATTCATGTATTTTGACTCACCTACGGAAGAAAAAAAATCGCAAGCCGCAGACGTGTGGTGTGGTGGAGCTTGTGGCGCCCTGCTGTTCACCCTTATCATGGGTGCAGCATTTAATAAGGGGTCTTTGGAGGCTAATTAACTGATACATTGTAGAACAAGTGAAACTTAAGACAACCTGGGGGTTCACTCTTCAATTTGGTATGAAATTTGGACCATATCTGGCTTTAAATGTGGCCCTATTTGGCTGAAGAAGTGGAGGGGTCCATCTCAAAATCCTTGCAGAAATTCGGCTTGGACGACTACACATTTTGGGGGTGGTTTTTTCTGGGGGTAATTAGCAAAAAAATATAATCGGCTAA
Source organism: Luidia sarsii (assembly GCA_949987565.1). Taxonomy (NCBI): domain Eukaryota; kingdom Metazoa; phylum Echinodermata; class Asteroidea; order Paxillosida; family Luidiidae; genus Luidia; species Luidia sarsii. The sequence continues at coordinate 3,249,911 of OX465110.1, read as the reverse complement.
AGGGGAATAAAATTGAAAAGAATCTGAGAGATGAAGGTCCAAAGTACAATTTTAAGTATAGCTACAAGAACTGAGAGACTTTTGGGCGTGGGAAAATTGGCTTTGAAAGTGAGTGTTTTTGTACAGTGTTCAATGGGAGCTCTATTTAGTGTTGTTCAGCACACATAATAATTATGCTGTCCGTGTAAAGGCTATAGTTCTGCCCTCCCCCTGCTAAAATGTGTGCTAGACCCTAAAGGCGGCCAAGTAGAATGCCGTACGTCAAAAATTTTAAGGTGTCCATGGCTCCCTAGCATGAATTAACTTCGGGACCCACATTGACCTCCCGCAGTCGGGAGATTAACTCATGAATATTCAGTTGTGACGTACGGCATTCTACTTGGCCGCCTTTAGGGTCTACCAATGTGTCGGGGGACATAATTACCTGGATCAAAGAGTCCCCCGGACAGGTTTATCCAGGTATAATTATGCGTCCCCCGGACCAATGTACACGACCACAACCGGGTAAATGTGTCCGGGCAGACACACTAAAAAAAAAGGGGGGGGGCAGATTAAACCTTCTCACCGTCTCCTCAACTCCAAACGCAGGTTTGACTGTTGCACGGGAGACCGGCCGCGCAATGAAGGGAGGGCTCCTTTGCCCGAATAGGTGACTTTTGACGAGGCCGTCTTTCCAGGTTCATTCATTTCATTTCATTTCATGTCATTCATTCATTCATTTATTTCACAGGTAGTTACAAGCACAAGCACGAAATCCAAAAGCAACAAACATCAGAAACAGAGACGTGAATACAATCAAATAGTCTGAAAACACCCCTGACGGATTGCCCTAAAGCGATTGAACTAAATCACTGTCGACAAGCTCTCCTAAAACAGAAAAGTAATAAAACAAAAATTAAATGATCTGTATTTTCTTGTTATTATTGATACTTATACTAAAGTGATATACAAAAAAGTTGCAAACTGCTATACTGACTAAAAATACCAAAATGCAACTTTAATGGGCCTGACGTTTCGATCCTAGCAGGACCTTTCTCAAAGGCCTTTGAGAAAGGTCCTGCTAGGATCGAAACGTCAAGCCCACAAAATTTTGAGATACTTAAACTAATTATACATGTGGAGTATATAAAGGAATGAAAGTTGTGTAGGCACCTGACTCGGTGATGGGCCTGCCGAAATCACACGGCCTGAGATGCCAACAACTGCCCCGTACCATGGACCTTTCCCATAAATATGCAAATAAGAGCTGGCGCATGCGCTTTACTAAATTGGTGGGCAAACGAGTGCGCGTTGCGTGCAGGTTTCGAAATACGCGCGCAGGAGACGCTGATTATCCAATGACCGCACGCCAAACTGTTAGTGAGAAGGAACGCGCGCACGCCCGTGGAAAACTATGATTGGTTGGCAGCCCGCTTGCCCACCAATTTAGTTAAGCGCATGCGCTAGGTCTAATTTGCATATTTCATGGGAAAGGTCCATTGCACACACAGGGATATAATTATACCCGCAATAATTTTTACAGCGAGGCCGTTCCGCCGGTGCTTAAGCCAGTGAAGGCCGCATTCCTGAGGCACAGCCCGCAAACACCGCCCGCATCATCGAGAGGGATTCTTTAATATGTTCCCATTTAGAATGAAGGCCACGTTACGCGGAACTTTTGCTTTATTGTTAGTTCCGATTGATCCGGGCCCCGTGATCGCCATCCACGCTACAGTTACTTTTATTATTCAGTTTCCTCATTTGAATGAAATGCTATCGTGCATGAGTGAGCATGATAGGTTATTCGTTAAAAAGAATGTGATATGTGACCCGGCACAGCATAATGAGGAATAACCCCACTTTTGAGATTTTGAGGTTTTCTAATGATGTGAAAAAGTATACCATTAGTTTTCAAATGATATCAAAATATAATATCCTCTAATACTTAAAATTTCCGAAAATAGAAAAAAAGAAAATTGATTTGTAATCGAATTGTGGAGATACTTTAACTTCGGCCGTTGTTTACTCAAAACGTGTTTTGGTGGGATATTGTCACTGTGCCGGGTCACATACGAGGGTGTGGCTCAGTACTGCAGATGCACGGATGGAAGTCTTCAAAATCAAGGTAATTTTGTGAATGAAATAAGAAAAATGTAGTCGATGATTGTAAATCACGTTTTATCAAGATCTTAACTGTACCGCCAGAATGCAGTGGTTCATCTGTTGTTTTTGCACATGTTTGACCTGGGAAAACATTGTTCTGGCAAAGTGTTGGCTTAATTTTTATTATAGAGTGATCGGCACTGCTTCCCGAGGGATGACTCCTGCGAGTCCATTCCGAGGAGTGGGGCAGAGAAAAAATAACGCAGAGAAAATAACGGTTAAAACAATTTAGAATATCGAGTGGAAAGGTGTGTTGAGGAGTTGATCGATTATCTGTGAAAAACTGAATTGGTTTGCATGAAGGGCCAAAGTGATTTCGTGAAAGTTGTAAATGATTTTTGTAGTGGTTGCTATTGTGGTTGTTGGGTTTAGTTTTCAACACATTAGAAATTCCATTCTGTTGGAGACTTTGTCAATGCGGGTATGCAAGCAAAAAGGGGAGAAGGAATGTGATGTGAACACTGTCTGAAGAAGAAATTAATCAATTATTAATTGCAATTATTTTAAAGTGATATACAAAAACGTTGCAAACTGCTTAATGACTAAAATTACCCAAATGCAAATCTCAAAAATCTCTGCCTTTGAGAAAGGTCCTGCTAGGATCGAAACGTCAGGCCCACTAAATTTTGTTTTTAATTATACCAGATTAATTATCGTATTAACATGGTGCTTGTACCGTGCTTGTACGGCCCAAAGTGACAATCCCTTCAATCGCTCTTGCTTTTTCCATGACTGCACAGACGTGCTTTTAGACAGCCCATCGATTTTCTGAAGAGTCTGAAGCACGCCCAGAGCACTGCGACAATGACGGGGGAGGTCAGCACCCCGAGGACCAGCATCGTGTCCAGCGAGGTCCTCTGGACCCACGTTAACTCGCAGGCCCGAGGGCGGAGATGGTCGGCACCGTTGCGGAGGACGTGGTCGATCCAGAAGGTGGCCAGTTCCACGGGGTGCTGTGGATTGGCGCGATACCTGGCCGAGGCAGCCTTGGCACTCTCTCGGTAACTGGTAGGACGGGGAGAGATGAGGGGGACCACATGAAAATGATGCAGAATCAACAAAGCAAGCATTATCAATAGGTTTCGAACAGTGTACACTGTTCGGAACGTCGAGTTCCTCCGGTTCTAACTCACTATGCTAACCTTAAAATCTCATTTAAAGCAAGCATTGTTCTTTTGTTGTACTTATAAAACGCTTATGTGAACAATAGCCCTCCAGAATTTAAGAAAACATTCACGAACAAGGCCAATCAATGGTCCACATCATCTCAACAGATAAAATAGTAACGGTAAAATAAAGGATATCAACAATCGGGTTATTGCGTAAGGAGACATTATGTACTCGGCCTTTGAATGCTTGAATACCAGAACAGGAGATTGTACCAATGACATGGTCAGGGAGACTATTCCAAATTCTAACAGCCATGTTGATAAAACTTCTATCAAGCGAGTGTGTCTAAACACCATCAAACAAAATATAAGTGACTAGTAACTCCAGTAATAATTATGCAAAAGTGTTGCAAACTGCTTACTGACTAAAATGACAAAAAGCGAGTGTCAAGAGATCCTAGCAGGACACAATAGTGCGCCCTCAAGGGTTTGCAACGCGTTGGCCAATCACAATGCGCGGAATCTTTCGCCACAGGAATGACCAACGCGTTACAAACTCTTGAGGGCGCGCTACTGTGCATTGCCCGTATTAATTTTGACATGGTGAAGCCTCGAGATATATAAGAGAACCGACATATGACGCTTAACCACCGTCGTTCAGCCATGCTGGTACCCCGTAAATTGTGTGGGGACTATACAAGGACGTGTTTTGTAAACCAGCGTAGGTTAGGCTTACGGCGATACAGTTTGGGTTATGGTTACAGACAGAGTTAAGTTAGAGTTCGGGTTGGGTTAGCTTTACTGATAGAGTTAGGATTGGGATTAGGATTAGGGTTGTTAGGGTTAGGATTAGGATAAGGGTTATGGTTGTTTCGTGCTTGTGCCTGTAACTACCCGAGGAATGCATGAATGAATTAATGAATGAATGAATGCGGGAGGCCTCAGCAAAACCTGGCTTCGAGCATGCGCACTTAATTATAGCTTAGCCACGGTGGTTAAGCGTCATACGTTTTGACGCTTATATTATGCCTCGATAATACTGTACTTACCTCGGAGTGGACGCCACTTTCATGATCATCTGATAGAGACTTTCACTGGTAACCCCGTGTATGCCGTCGTGCACGTACTCCCCCATGCCCAAACTGCGCAGGCGAAGCAGATCGTCCGTCTGGTCAGCAAACAGGGGGATGCCGACAACTGGTACCCCGTAGTACAGGGCCTCGTAGGCGCCATTGATTCCTCCGTGAAAAACAAAGACCTTTGACTTGTTGTGTCCTGATGAGATTGATGGAAAAAAATCACCTCATCAGCAATTGTATCAACAGGTTATTAATTTGACTATAGTGCGTTTTGTTTTCCGAGTTTCTCATTTCTTTCCAATATTACTAGCTAAGTTGGCCTGCACAGCATTGGGGGTAAAAAGGTGATGTTCTATCGGCAGTCTCAGTTGGATAATGTCCAAGAATGTACTGATGTCAATGATCGATCAGTGACAAGAGGGGGACAAGGAGTTAACAACGACGACGATGAGACCTTAAAAAGGGGGAAGTCTTCGCAGACATCTTGCTGTGGACGTGCTGCTGCCCAAGTCATAACGCTCAGAAAACCAGAGTCCCTGAGTTGATACTAAAAGGCCCCTTGATGACTCTTATAAAGTTTGGGCTCCACAGCTCAATTACCTCATCAAGATTTCGGTGTATTACTCGCACTGTAAATGACGGGGGAAAAGATAAATCAGAAGCAGACGACATTTTGTTCGGTCAAAAAATATTCTGTTTCCGTTAACAAGGCATTTCAAAATAGGGTAGGTAGGTAGGGATTTTTTTTTTTGCCAATACATTTTTGTGAACAATCACATATGGAGGCATCTGCATGTGGTCAAGCCTTAAGGGTAGTAATAAAACATAAGACACACGACTATCATTGTTTCCCGATACAAATCCCGTTAGAATCGCAGGCTAATAGTGTCTGTTGGGTAACCGGAAGAAGAACGATTTTTTCTTTGGCCTTATGTAGACAAAAGCCATTATAATAGCTGCCATAACCCCTTGCGGAAACAAATGGTGGCGCCGCACCAGTAGGCACCACACATTATGGCGTCACAAAATCATCATTTTGGAATAAACTGTAAGTCCATTTCTTGACAAGTGGTTGTGTCAGACAATGGCTATTGCCTACTAGGTCGTCTCGTGTGGATTTAGGTTTTTTTCACACTTTTACAGCGGTCTTCCTTCGTGCCCCCTTCTTTTTCTCTTGCATATCAATCACAGTATAGTCAAAACTGGCAGTTATGAGCAAATATCTTCTAGCGCGAAGCGCGCAAGATAGCCTACTATAATACTCTTGCGAGACCACACGCATCCTGGTGAAGTACGCACTGGGCGCCATTTTAGTAAGCAAAGTCGCACACATTCTCTCCATTTTGTGGTCACATCACATCGAAAGTTATCACATTCTGTTCACGCATCTAAAGTTGTATCTTTTGTATTGTTTGTGACTCTCTCACTTCATTTTCGGAGCACAAACGATAGATTCCGTTGCTTACTAAAATGGCGTCCAGTGCGTACTTCACCTTTTGCTCAGATTAGTCCATCTTGCGCCCTTTGCACGCTATAAGATCTTTGGTCATGAGGTAGTTGACCAGTTCTGGTTCATCTACCTCTGTGGGTGGACATGGGGGTCTCATTACAAGGCACTCGTTAATGACGTGCTCATGGGTTTGTATTTGTCCACATGGACAGAGGTCATGAGTCCGTGATTCCTTAATTTCTTCATGGTTGCTGCATAGTGCCCATGCCCCAGACCGCAGTCTGATCTCTGTACTTCGTATGTGCAGCTCCTCGGTGTCAACACGCTCTTCGGAGTCAACATGCTCCCTAGTCCTCCAATACTTTAGTCGGGTAGTACCCGTGCCGCACAGCGAGCGCGTTTGGTCCGCAAGGTCCGACAATTTTAGGCAGCTAGGGGAGCACGTTGACACCGAGGAGCTGCACATTCGTATACCCTCTGTGACGTCAGGGATGCAAAGCTCCGGTTCCCTCCACCGAGGACATACCGAGAAGGTCAGACTGTGGGAGCCAGCCAGCCAACATGGTGTTGTTGCCCAGCGTGTCTGGCGTCCTGTCTCCCTTAAACTTCCAGACCACGCGCATGGGCAGCCTGGCCAGGGCGCTGGCTATCATGTCGGCCATGGCTGGGTCCATGTAGTTGACCAATGTGCTGACGGAGAAGATGAGAACACCGTCATCTCCCGAGCCCTGCACAAACTTCTCGAAGTCCTAGAGTGAGGCAAAATGATGGAGAAACGATAGACCACAAAATGCTATGTTATGACAATTACAATTGTATTGGGCAGCGACAGCACTAAATATCATTGGTCCTGTTACTATGAATACTCAGGCCTAAGTCCATGAAGGGCTACACTGTAAAAACGGTGCTCACATCATGCACATGGATGAAGTATGTTGAGGCACATGGTGCACGATACATGCGCACCAGGTGATGCTCACTTTCACTCCAGTGCTTGAGGTATACAGTAAATACGGAGATGTTCTTGTACATGAAGCACTTCATGTACCTCATCCGACTTTTGCTCAAGTGATTACAATGCCCCATGTGCTTGAGCTACAGTATTTCATGTGCATGTAGTACAGTAGGTGCCTCAAGTGTTCATGATTCTGGGACAAATGTGTGCCATTGCAGAAGTGCATGAGGTGCAGTTCGTTTTAACAGTGTACATGCACATGCTAAGATAAACAAAAGAGTATGGTCTTAACATTCAATCCGTTACAACCAGTTAACATCAGAGGCTTGCTTACTCCTGAGAGAGGTTGAGCGGGCCTGGTGCTGATTCCTCCCGCAAGGATGACGTTGGCCTGACAAGGACGAGGATACTCCAGGACGACGTCCCAGTTCAGGATGAAGAGGGACGACTTCCCCAGGATCTCCCTCACCGAGTCGCCGGTGGGCAGCCCAAGCTCCGCCCGGTAGGTCTCCAGGGAGCGCGGGAGGCCGAAGTCGAAGACGACCAGGGAGACGAGGTGCATGAGGAAGTTCTTGGCGCGCTGAGGGAAGCTCATCTGATCGGTGAAGTGGGTGAGATACTCGGGCACGTAGCTGAGGGGAGACGGGACGCCCATCCAGCGCATGTACCGCGTCCCTAGGGGACCGCCATTGGCTAGGTTGATGTAAGGCACCCTAATGAGGTCGTGCGCAGCAATGGAGCACATAGGAGATGTCAAATCGCATATCACCAGGTCATACTCGCGCTCTTTCAGTTTGTCAAACAATTGGCTGTTCCCAAGAAATGTCGTGGTGCAGGTTCGCAAAAAATCCATGCACTTCCTCACCCTCGAATCTTCCAACCAGCCCATCCACAGCTTGGCGTACCAGCCGAACGAGGACATCTCCCCGCTTAGTGTGATCCGAGAGAAGGCCTCCATGCTATCCTCTATGTCCTCCGCAGTAATGCCACAGTCGTATGTCTCAAAGGTGAAGATATCTTGTTGCTTGGCAATGTATCGCATGCTTGGTGTGCACTGGCCAACAAGCATGGTAACGTTGTGTCCCTTCCTAACCAACTCGGCACCTTTCAAGGGAATGTAGACAACCACATAAAGAATATAACATCTGTCTAGGATTTCTTTCAGTTTAATAAGTCGTAAAAAGATAGGACAAATCCTATATCCACATTAGACCATAATAATTATTGTTGCGTAGACAATGCCATTGCCTGGCACAACCACTTGTCAAAAATGACAAATTCCCCCGAAGTCATAATTTTGTGATGCGTATAATAATGTGGCACATATGCATAGCAGGCCTTGTATGTAGTAATACCGGTAGTGATAAAGCACAGCTAGCTATACGTACTGACCATCGTACGGTTGACACGAGTCTGGCGCGTCACAAAATCGTGATTTTGGGGAAAACTGTAAGTCCATTTATTCAGCAAGTGGATCGGTCTGACACTGGCTAGTTTTTATTGCCACTCTTACTGTGTCAGGATTATCTTAAAATTTAGTGGGCCTGACGTTTCGATCCTAGCAGGACCTTTCTCAAAGGCAGAGTGACAAGGACAAAACAGATACATGTACACGAAGGAAGGGGGGGAGAGAGTGAATAGGACACGGATGAGAAACAAAGGACAAAGAGTGAAGCTGGTAGGGAGAGATCAAAGGGAAGGGCGAGGAGTAGGGTAGGGATTAGTGAGAAGAGGGGGAAAGATCAAAGAGAAGGGCAAGGAGTAGGGTAGGGATTAGTGACAAGAGGGGGAAAGATCAAAGAGAGAAGTGTGAAGGACTGAACACAAAAGAAGGATTATCAGAAAGCTGCATGGTGTTAGTCATTACCCTCCTGGATGTTGAGACCATGTGGTTGAATAGTCCGAAGACGCTTCGTCCTCATTTTCTCACGGCTAAGACGGACAGCATTACTACGGTGACCAGTACACTCATATCTGATATCGAATGATCAGGGAGATTGAAATGATACCCAACAGGGGTGTCCATTTTACCGGTTTTGATAGTAGACCTATGGCCATAGATCCGTTTTTTGAGGGTGTCTTTGGTATCGCCAACATACTGAATATTACAAACTCTACAAGAGATGAGGTATATGATGTTTGAGGTAGTACACGTGATAAAGCCATAGGTCGTGTGGGTAGTTCCAGAAGAATGTCCATTGAAAGAGTCTATTTCCTTGACATGTGTCTTGCAAACAATGCATTTCGAGGTGCACTTAAATGTACCAAATTTAGTTGGAGGTGAAGAGTCCAAAGGGGGAACCTCTGCTCGGACAATTAAGTCACGCAGGTTACGGGGGCGCCTGAAAGCCAAAACAGGCGAATTTGGAATGGCATCAGCCAGGCGATCTGAAGTGTGGAGAATATGGTGGTTTTCCTTAGTTATCTTCCTGAGAGGAGGAAGAGAAGGGTGGTAGGAAATGGGACCTGGTAGCTTTTGTTTTAGTGCCGAACTTCTGGGAATGGAATAGACTTGAGCAATGGAGTTCTTCACTTGGCGAGAACTATAGCCTCTAGCAACCAAGTTACTGGCCAATACACGTGTATGGCGGCGAAAGTCAGACTCATTGGAACATATGCGCCTCAATCTGAGGGCCTGGCTGTAAGCTATACCAGTCTTACAGTGTCTAGGGTGACAACTGGAGGAATGGAGATATTGATGAGTGTCGGTGGGCTTAGAATACAAGTCAGTAGTGAGTGTATTGAGGTCTTTCCGGACGGTGACGTCCAGAAAGTGGGTCTGCTGGAGAGACTGCTCCCATGTGAATTTGATAGTCCTATGGAAGGAATTGATGTGGTCAAAGAAAGCATTCCAGCTGCTACCGTCCCTAGTCCAAATGAAGAACACGTCATCTATGTATCTCCACCAAATCCAGGGACGGCATGCAGCCTCATTGAGCATGCGTTCCTCAAGGTCACCCATGAAGAGGCAAGCAAAGGAAGGAGCCATGCGCGTGCCCATGGCAGTGCCATGCACTTGAAGATAGTGCTTGCCAAGAAAGGAGAAATTATTATTGGCCAGCACTAGCCTCATGAGGGTGGTTATGTCGGAGATGGGTGGAGAAGACTATTTTCCTTTGGCCAGGGCCGAGGAGCAAGTTTGAATGCCTTCTTCCTGGTGGATGTTAGTGTATAGAGAGGAAACGTCAATAGTACCAATTATGGCAGTGGTAGGAATTTGATCTATGACACTTTCCAACTTTCGCAGAAAGTCGGGAGTGTCATGGACAGTCATGTCAGTATTATAGTAAAATCTCGCCTCTGTCTTTGTATATATCTCCACACCATCATGAGGGATTTTGAGAAATATTACAATGCCAACTAATTTTAAAAGGAATATGGTGCACAATATTATTTATACATGAAGAGAAACGAAGCACAAGTACAGCGCTCATGGCAAGGGTGATGTGTAAACATATGCATTGGCATATGCCCTATCATAGATTAATTAGAAATAATTCGATGTTGTATTAAAATAATTGCTTTATTTCGTTTAGGAATGGTGTTCTGCTCGCATGTGTTCAAACATCACTATTCTTTGGTATGGTCGCATTATCATACAGCGCATGCGTCTGGTGCCACGTCCATGTATAAACCCGTGTATTTATTCACGTGTCATAGATCAGGTCCTCAAGAAAAGAAATCTTGGTTGTCCAGCCATGGGCCATGAAATCCAACCCTTCCCATTAATGCTCTCTTTTGCATGTCTAGGGTTTTTATCCTATAATTTGATTAGCCTTGTCCAAGGCGGTCTCTCCGCGGTTCAGTACGGCTCCGGGCAGAGATCCGGGCCAAACGCACGCAAACCACGGCACAACGGCACTACACCACACCGGGTGCATGCAAGCTGTGGACGGTTCGCAGACCGCACCGCTGCCATACCACACATAACAATCTGTGTGCGTACACGTGTACGAGCCTGTACGCAGCTGCCCTGGCCGCCCTCGAGTAGCAATACGGACCAAGTCAAGACGCGCATTGTATACGACATAATACGCACGCAAGGTACGGGCGGGGTATGGTGCACAGTGTGCGTATAAGCTATGAGCGGATCAATGGGGCTGCATTTCGTAACGATGTTACGCAAAGCACCATATATACTAGCTACTTGGCCGGATTTTGATTTCTAAATCGGCAACCAACGCCTTGGTCAAGGCTAATATTTGATACTTTGGTAGGCTTACATGTTCATGAGAATAAATAAGATGAGGTCACAGTTGAATGATGGCAATGTTTTGATACACCTTTTCCCAACTTAGATATAGTGCAAAATTGAAAACCAAACGAACTTATACTTTTGCTTTAAATTGAGCTTGAAATTTGCCAATTGAAAGAGGTGTCACGTGACACTCGATGGCGTCATAATAATTCCAAGGATAATGTGCATAATTTCAGCATTGGCTCTATGCATTTGCAAAGTTTGATAAAAATCCGAGGCCAAAGTGGCTCTTACAAAATCCATGTGCAAAGTCTATGGGATTTTTCCGACAAGAACTCAGGAAAAAAAAATCCGAACAAAAACAACAGATTTTCCGCTTCGCGGCGGAAAAGCTAAAAATGGAAAATGCTAAATCTGGAAGGAAGTCAATAAATTGAAGTGAACAAAACCCCCAACAAAGATCTTTTTTTTTTAAATAGGCCTAATAAGAGAGTTGTAAATAAGAGAATTGTAAATATAAAAAAAAATACATTTGAAATATCCAGTATACAATTTTGCGATTCATTGTAGCAAATAAGAACCGGCCGGAGTCACCACATTATTGTAAATGGTATAGATCTAATTGATAGATACGCGGAAAGTGATGACATCAACCATTCCTCAAATGTGCCCCGGCACAACGACATGAGGAATATCCCACCAAAACACTTTTTGAGTAAACAACGCCTGAAGTTAAAGTATCTTCACAATTCGATTACAAATCAATTTTCTTTTTTTTGTATTAACGGAAATTTTAAGTATTAGAGGATATTATATTTTGATATCATTTGAAAGCTAATGGTATACTCTTTCACATCATTAGAAAACCTTAAAATATCAAAAGTGGGGTTATTTCTCATTATGCTGTGCCGGGTCACAAATGCTCTCTCAAAATCTCATATTCTCATAAGCTAAGACATATACATTGTGTACCTATGATGCTCAGCATCTGATAATGGCTTTTGCCGATCAAGGAGTCCATGAGAAGTATGTTGTCACTCCGTGCGGCGGGCATCTTGGAGACGAGCATCACGGACAGGAAGGTCACGGACATCAAAGTCACCCTCATGATTTCTGACGCCAATGGAGACCTGTCCCAGAACCAAAGACCAGTCCGATTCCTGCATAATTAGAGTAATAATGTTTTATATTGTGGAATCCTGTTGCGGAATAAAAGGAGATACAAAGTTGATCAAACGAAGGAAAAACTGACTGGGAACAAATTGAAAAATTGGTAAAGAGAACTTTGACTGGACCGGGACTTGAACCTGAGACATCTGATTTAACGTACCAGTGCTCTTACCGTCTGAGCTATCCAGCCCTACTGTAGCTCGATCGGGGATCACACAAAGTGAATACAGTTTTTTACCAATTCAAGTTCAATGAACAAAGGAAAAACTGACTGGGAACTGTACAGTGTGTAATCTCTTCCTAGAATGATAATCCCTAGCTACTTATCACTGTTCTTGAAAGATATTGTGTATATTATACATACACTGCAAGCATGCACAATATTTCATGCTTCTAATCAAAATGTATCATTCTGTCTTTGAGAAAGGTCCTGCTAGGATAGAAACTAGAATAGACCCTTTTCTTGTTTGAGATTTGAATTTTGGTCATTTTAGTCAGTAAGCAGTTTGCAACATATGCATATAATTATGTTATACTACAACATAGGCGTGTTCATTAGTAGTCAAGAACTTGCAGATTGCCTCCGTTTTGGACAAAGGTTCTGCAAAAAAAAACACATCATGCAGGCCGTTTAATAATTATGTGTAGAGTTAGTATTATTCTTAATTATGTCATAGAGGCAGGCTGTGATTTATAATTATCAGTATGGACAGACCTATACACGAAAGGCATCTCATTCTACCTCTACTGTACAATCACTACGAAAATAATCTTTACAAAATAGGTTTAATGTCACTCGTAATAATGGTATTCATCGTCCCAATAATTCAATATAATTACAGGGAGATGTCTCCAGCTAGCCTACTTCATAAAATAATGTTAGTCTAAGATGCATTCACCAAACTAGCATAACACGATAAAACAGTGCTTAAGGTTGAATGTGTAACTGTGCTGAACTATTCTTGAATTCGAAGGACAAGACCTCTTTCCTGGATGCGGCGACCGTGGAATGCGGACACTGGGCTAGACCGAAACTTGGCCACAGTGAATCAGTTAAAAAAAACACTTTGTTTGTACTCATTTGCCTAGCCCTGCCCAAGACCAAAGTGGACCAACTCTCACGGTAATATCATTACCATGACAGTGACAATATCATTACCGTGACAGCTAGTTTCCTGCCTTATTGCGAATTGCTTTTGCATATTCATATACAATCCAAGCACGTATTTTTGGGTCCACTTTGGTCTTGCTGAATGGAGAATCGGACAGAGATGGCATCTAAACCACCACTTCAGCCTACATGTAGCTTTGTATTGAAGTATCCTCAGTCGTAGTTGCATATAACTAACACGGTTATCATTTTTAGGAATTTTTGTAGAGCTAGATAACCTATTCTACTCACCCGAATCTGTATCAGCGGCTGCTTTCAGCTAGACCAATTGGAAATACCATCTGCAATCGGGTGACTCAAAGTAGAAGAGGTGCAATTTCTCGTAAATCTGAGTACTTGCAAAACCACAAGACGTGAACAGGTGGTACCATGCAGTCGTATCATACCACTACCAGCAGATCTAACTGAGCTACACATATAAAGGGCGCTGTATGGTGATATCCATACCAGCATATACGCCAAACTCCATGCTTTACATCCTGAACCAAAAAACCAGGGTAATAATTATGCAAAAATTTACATTGACACCATGCTTATACACTGACGAATTCCTAACGACCCTACATATAGTCTATATGCCTAGCTAGGGTGTCTCTGTAAGTATCGGGGTTTGGCTTTGATTCATAAATTAGCAGCTATAGCTATATATAGGCAGCAATAAATCAGATAGGCAGCAATAAATAAAGTTAGATATAGGCAGCAATAAATTCTCACTGTTGCAATGCCTGCCTGCCTATTTATTAATTTATTAATCTCATCCAACAGCAAACAAAATGCCAGTTACAGGGAGATATATATAAAATTTAGTGGGCCTGACGTTTCGATCCTAGCAGGACCTTTCTCAAAGGCAGAGTGACAAGGACAAAACAGATACATGTACACGAAGGCAGGGGGAGAGAGTGAATAGGACACGGATGAGAAACAGAGGACAAAGAGTGAAGCTGGTAGGGAGAGATCAAAGGGAAGGGCAAGGGGTAGGGTAGGGATTAGTGAGAGGAGGGGGAAAGATCAAAGAGAAGGGCAAGGAGTGGGGTAGGGATTAGTGACAATAGGGGGAAAAGATCAAAGAGAGAAGTGTGAAAGACTGAACACAAAAGAAGGATTATCAGAAAGCTGCATGGTGTTAGTCATTACCCTCCTGGATGTTGAGACCATGTGGTTGAATAGTCCGAAGACGCTTCATCCACATTTTCTCACGGCTAAGACGGACAGCATTACTACGGTGACCAAGTGATTCTATGCCCAGTACACTCATATCTGATATCGAATGATCAGGGAGATTGAAGTGATACCCAACAGGGGTATCCATTTTACCGGTTTTGATGGTAGACCTATGGCCATAGATTCGTTTTTTGAGGGTGTTTTTTGTCTCGCCAACATACTGAATATTACAAACTCTACAAGAGATGAGGTATATGATGTTTGAGGTAGTGCAAAACGAATCTATGGCCATAGGTCTACCATCAAAACCGGTAAAATGGATACCCCTGTTGGGTATCACTTCAATCTCCCTGATCATTCGATATCAGATATGAGTGTACTGGGCATAGAATCACTTGGTCACCGTAGTAATGCTGTCCGTCTTAGCCGTGAGAAAATGTGGATGAAGCGTCTTCGGACTATTCAACCACATGGTCTCAACATCCAGGAGGGTAATGACTAACACCATGCAGCTTTCTGATAATCCTTCTTTTGTGTTCAGTCTTTCACACTTCTCTCTTTGATCTTTTCCCCCTATTGTCACTAATCCCTACCCCACTCCTTGCCCTTCTCTTTGATCTTTCCCCCTCCTCTCACTAATCCCTACCCTACCCCTTGCCCTTCCCTTTGATCTCTCCCTACCAGCTTCACTCTTTGTCCTCTGTTTCTCATCCGTGTCCTATTCACTCTCTCCCCCTGCCTTCGTGTACATGTATCTGTTTTGTCCTTGTCACTCTGCCTTTGAGAAAGGTCCTGCTAGGATCGAAACGTCAGGCCCACTAAATTTTAGATTTACTTTTTGGTAATTTTAGTCAGTAAGCAGTTTGCAACATTTTTGTATATCACCTGGAGATATATATAAATAAAAACAACACTAATTTGATGAATTAATTTACAATGAAATAGTTAAATAAATCATGGATATCATTCATAGAACATTCAAACAAACAGACAGACAAACAAACAGAAAACAAGCAAACAAGTACAACTATGCAAGAAGCAGGGATTCAAACCACAATCAATCACAACAATTCAGCACATAGTCAAAGACTGAAACACAAACAAGTTTCCATACCGGGAATCTGCTATTATTATGCAGCACGATAAATAATGATCATCAGATTCTCACACTCAAATATTCTTTGTTTAAATAGCCGACTCCACATCCAGTTTATATGAACACTTTTGATAAACAATGACCGACCCAACATACTGAACATTACAAACTCTACATGAGATGAGGTATTATATATGATGTTTGAGGTAGACTGGTAGTGCACGTGTAGTAGTCCTTTATTATTTTGTTCTGGTTTTTCCAGAGTACTTTCTTTTGTGTCCTGTGCCCTTTTGCGCTAGCCATGCACTATTTTTAGTTATACATTGCGTAAGATTATTGCATAACACCATGGGGCTGGTCTTAATAAAAGGTGGCTGCACAATTGCTCCACCTTGCATGCTTTTTCCATCGAGACTCAGTCGATCGTGGCCACACCAAGGCAGCCCCTTCAAGCCACCTATCCAGCAAGCACTGCCCACCACCCTATATCCAGCTGCACGGTCACTGTGGTCGACCCGTTTGGCATTATATATACAGCCAATAGGCAAGCCACGGTGACTGCTGCAGCAAGGGTAATTATTTAGTTTTAGGGAACTTACAAGCCGCAATCTCTTCCTTTAAACATTCATACATTTGACGTCCTAAACTAGCTCTTTTTTATTTCTTCTCGGCGAAGTAGCCACACGTTAATTTTAGCGCTAAAACAGTTGCGCCGCTAAACACGTGATAGAGCCATATACCTCATCTCATGTAGAGTTTGTCTCACTACGCACCCTGCCAAGCCTCTAAAGCCCGCCGTTCTCTGCGGCCCTTTCGGCAGCAGTAGCTCCGCCGGTGTCACATGCAATTATGTCCGCTGTGCAAAACTATCCGAAGGACATTATTGCATATGCAAAACCGTCCGGCGGACGGTTTTGCATATGCAATAATGTCCGCCTGGACGCTGCTGCATAATGCAATTGTGTCCGATCGGACCCATGTGCATATAATATATATGCAATTGTGTCCGCCACCATGCAAAACGGTCCTGGCAGTAAACGCCCTCTATTTTTGACGGGACGGAATTGTACACATACACAATTATACCAGATTGAAGCTTATGTTGAAAAAAAAACTTCAGTTGAAGGGAGTGAGCCTTTCAAACTCAACAGCCCCGACGTCCAACGGAAGGGAAGAAAAAAGCGACGGAGCCGTCCAGGATTCACGCTACATGTGCATCTACGTACGTGTGTATTCGGTGCATGTACGCTCAGTTCCGTACGTACGTACGTCTACGTTGGACAGTTTTGCATAGCCCCGGACACAATTGCATATGCAAAAGTGTCCGAAGCGGACAGTTTTGCATGGCGGACAGTTTTACATCTGACACCGGCCCTGAGCGAATGTAGCCCAATATTGGTTTCCCCTCTGACTTTCCTTAACCGACTCACAACTGTTTCCGGGCTGGAGTATAGCTTATTTTCTTGTTTTTATTTATCAAAGCTGTCGTACCTGCGTTGCGGTACGCTGGACGAAAAATGAACTGTTCAGAGCCTTGCGAATTTTTTGCCCTGGACATAATAACGCCACAAGATTCTAAATGGGCATGCAGCAGTTTGACCTTTTGAAATAATGACCTGCTTTCCCTTTCTGTACTGATCTGTTTTACTTTTACTCAAGTGCAAAGTCAGATAGTTTTCGTGAAACTGCACATCTTTTCCAGTCAAAGAATTAATTTCGTTCGAATCTTAAAAGAACCCGAAATCCCCAGCGCGATAAAAGCTAAATCTCTTAAAACTAAAATATCTTGCGTGCGGTTACTTTTCACAAATAGCAATAATTTGATCGGACGTAACTATATCCTTTTTAACTGTTGGCTTGGAATTTTTCCTCTTTGCTGCTTCTCTAACAGACGTTTGACAAAAATGATTATCAGTAGGATCTATTAATCCACGCATATCGTGAGCCCATTTTATCGCGTAGGCGGCTGATTGAATTACACCTACCGATGAACCCAATTCTATCAAATTAGATATGTACAATGCTACGTGTATTGGCTGTGCGGGAATATCTTGACCTCCTTCCGCTTGAATAAAGCCCTTCCATTTGTTGAATGCGGCCATGTACTTTGAAGGCGTAGACTCGCTTCTTGACTCCGTCAGGTGGGATGCCATGGTGTCTGCTAACCCTGTCAGCCGTTTGGACTTCACTCCATGCCTCTTCCAGTGCTAGGCGTACTGCTCCGGGTAATCCTAGTGCTATGGATATAACCAATTCAAAAACGTATTAAAATTACCGCCCTTCTTTCCAAAAAAATCCATTCTTTCCTCTTCCTCTAACTACCACTTTAGACGATAGGAACTCGTATGCCTGTACAAATTCCTTAAAAACGGACCCGTCCCACACTTTTGGCCCAAAAGGCGCCGACTGCCAGCTGGGTATGATAAGCGTTCCACAAGCTTTCTCTGCTATGAATTTGTCAACTGTGTTCGAAACTAGCTTAGGTGGCGGAACCCACCAGTTTGTTTCATTGGCCCAGTTTTGTGTCTATACCCGAAGTCCCCGGATACCATCTTCGTGAATTGAACTTGGGACACTTGGCATTATAACCACATGCGAATCTGTCATAAGTATGAGGTCCCCAACTTCTGTCCAATCTTGCAAAGGTTACATAATTGATTTGCCAATCATCACTATCTGCCGTTCTGCTCAAATCATCTGCCTTCCTGTTTTCTGATCTCGGAACCCAAATCGGATCAACCTTTTTATTTGCCTCGGCGTAAATATCACGTATCTGCAACGCTTTTTGTTGCAGCTCGGGGTTATTGCTTCCCCCTTTTATGATCTTAACCAGATTCTTATTATCAGTTTATAACCGAATGTTCGATCCTTCCATGCCAGATCATGCACCGTGTCTCTTGCCACTCTGTACGAAACAGGTCAACTCGTACGCCAGCCAACCCGTACGCAAGACAACTCGTATGCGGCTTGGACAACTCGTACGCCGGCCATCTCGTACGCGAGACAACTCGTACGCCAACTGACTCGTACGCAGGTCAACTCGAACGCAGGTCAACTCGTACGCAGGTCAACTCGTACGCAGGTCAACTCGTACGCAGGTCAACTCGTACGCAGGTCAACTCGTACGCAGGTCAAACCGTACAAGTATTCTTCATTGTGCCAAACGATACAACAATAAATAAATGCAACCTTGATTTCCCGTGTCTTGTTCATACTAAAATAAAGAGCAACTTCAACGGTTTGGAGAAAAATGGTGTTTTGTCGAGGACGAACTATTTTGTGCGGTTAATTATGTGGCCCTGATATTAATCACAACCATGAGTTGAGTTGTGCTATAGTTTAAAAACTTACCAAAGAAATAAGAAAAGGAAAAATTAAATAGTCTCAAATGATATAATTAAGTCGCCAACGAGGTTATGTTTGTATAAAACTTATTATATGACACTCTAAAACGTATTATATGACACACTATATGACACTGTTTGATTTTTATTTATTCATCTATTGATTAATTTATTTGTTCTCTCTCATGGAATACTTATTCAGTTCCAGGGAATTAGGCTGAATGCTTTCCAAAGAGTACGATTTATTTCTTTGTCAAATGAAATAGTGTGAAGTAAAACTTCTTAGCAAAAGGGAACGTCTAAAGAAATTATCAATTTAGTAATGATTAAGTAAAATTATGAATATTTATTAGTGATCGAAGAGTATATAAGAATGACTATTGATTTGAAACAAGCCATTTCATTTTAACGAGATTTATAAAGAAAATTAAATTGAGGGGCCTGAGGTGTTCGGTTTGCCATTTTCAGGCTGACGCGGAGAAAGTCCTTCTAGGATCGAAACGTCGGGCCGTCTTAAATTTGAAGAGTTTAATATTAAACACTGATCAGTATGAATTTTGTAACGTTGAGATTATCACAAGGAAAATTAAAGTGTTTAAAATTTAAAATTTAATATTTATTTTGTAAATTAAATTTATTTTGTAAGGTAAATTAAAGCAGTGGACTCCAAATCCCAGAACAGTTTGAATCAATGTATTTGCTATACCCGAGTCTCGTGATCCCATAAAATGTTGTTGATAAGAGTACCTACGTGTTGTACGTACAAGTATCGATACTAATGTAGTTTGTAAAATTTTACTCGCTTTACTATTACACATACTAGTGACTAACAAACTTACATACCAAAACTGTAGCAAGACACGTAATGGAACTTACCTGTTGTAGTATATTAGCTAGGAATGTGAACTAGTAATTGCCTCGTATTTCAATTAAGAAAAACAAACAAACGCATGGCTAAAGCAAGGAGCGCTTCCAAAACTTTCTGAACTCTGACCTCGGCTCTGGTACGTAAACAATGATCATACACGCAACATTGCAAGATGGCGGCCTCCACTGACGATAGCAGCGACCCGGAGAACCCGTTCCTGTTCGACGTTTTCCTGAAGAAGAAAACGAAACCTTTCTCTGAAAAATGTGGCACGGGTCAGGAGAGGGTTGCTGAACAGGTTCCCGGTGCGATCGGAAGCACCGTGCCGAAGGTTCCGCCAGAATCGACTAAACACGATCGGCATAGGCCTACAACTACAAGTACAAGTACAAGTACTGCGACGACAACCATTTCCGCTTTAAATGGTAGGCACCTACTCCGAGTAACTTGGACATTACAATCGCCCTTTTAAAAAAAATTAAGGGGTCGGCGCCCGACCCCTCAAAATGTTTAAAAGGGGCCATTGTAAGGGTCCAAGTTACTCGGACTAGTAGGCACCATGGCATTGGATTGTAGGCAATAGGCCTACTGCCCTTCCTTCCTAGTCCTGTTCACTACAATTAGGCCTACAATTTACAAAGTACAATATTTACAAATAAAAATTTACAATACTCATTGCTGTCGGTACGCGATGATTCGGTAAACAGGTATCAACGAGACAAACATAAAAGACAAACTTTGTGAAGAGCAATCCTGTACTCCCCTTGACAGTCAGTTGACTAGCAATCAAGATGTCACTGTTGTAGGCCAGAATGCAGAAACTTGGACCTTACAAATACAAATACAATCACCTTTTTTTTTTTAATTTTGAGGGGGTCAAAATTAAATCCAAGTTACTTGGACTTATCAAGATGCACCGTGATTAGGATCTAATATTATTGTAACAGGGTCCCTGTTTTGGGGAGCCAAAACCTGGCCAGTTAAAAAGACAAGGAAGCCAGACAGACACAAGAAAGAAATTTCAAAACCGGCAATAATTGAGTTTCCAAAATTTGAAGTCTATAATTAACTCGAATGGACAAGAAAGGAGGTGAGACTGGACAAGGCCACATGATATTCAACCAAAAAAAAGGATAAATATTAAACATAACTTACAGTTACATAACTTGAACTTCCAAGAAAAGAGCTGACGGGCGACGATAAACCAGCTACGATGAAGTCCTTGTAGCAACTTATACAAACTAAAGATCGTCGCCCGCCGAGCTACAAGAGTCTGTCCCCAGCCAGAGTTGAAAGTGAAATGCCTCGCCCACCCTCAGTAACACTGGTCTTTATAAGCCAGTGCTCCAGAGTAAGAGCACTGGAGTGGTACAAAACCAGGCCAGATGAATAACAAAGGAAGCAATCCACGTTCCCTTTTGTTATGCATACCCAACCAGTGGGCATGGTCCAGCAAACTCCCAAACAAGGTATAAATACAAAGGAAGTTCCAAAGGAGAATGAGATTTGACTCAATTACTCACTTGTTTTTGTCGTCCATGTGGTTCTCTGATGTACTTAGCAATATTTTGTCAGGATGTTTATCTCTTGAAACCAGACTATCAACGAATAGTCTGGTTCAACCAGCCTGCAATGCTGCCAAATACTTTCAAGTCAGGGAACCACATGGATGACTGCTGTAACAATAGGCACTGCGTTGTTTTTTTAATTTTTATGGAAGTGTATATTTTGCCGGCACCAGCATTCTTCTTGCAAACGCTATTTTGCCATTCCCTCCTCTGATTGGTAAATTTTCATTACATACATTTTCATTACATCGTGCTGGCTGGTGACTTGCCCTGTTTACAGACCTGTGGCCAATCAATCGCAAGGCGATGAGCGATGCACAGAAACCATTATGACCTATGAAAAAAAGTTACGATGGGTTATCAATCACAAGTTGAATTACGATGCATCATATCTCATCTTGAAATCCACCCCTGTCTAGCTTGAGCTCAATACCTTGCCTGATGAAATGAGCTTGCCAGATGACGACCTACTTGAAATTGATAACAAAAATACCAATCTGTTTAGATCTCTTTAACTTTTGATCGAAACGTCAGGCCCACTAAATTTTGAGATCTGATAGATTTACATAATGTTACAGATGGTACAGTTAGTGCTGACATCTGTAGCTGAGTACAGCCGCAGAAATGACTCTACAACTCTAGACTTCTTAGACAGCCTGGATGAGTCAAATGGAGTGTCCTGTTAGGGAACAGGAAATGCGGAGGGAACACAGTGGTTACACTAGATTCACCCGGACCGGCAGGTCGGCCTGCAGACTGGCCGGGGTAATCTAATATTGCGTCGCAGATGCTCAGTCCTAGCGTGGCATTCAGAGAAGCAGGGAACCTCACTCCCCCCTCCCCCTCAACCCCTCCCCCCTCAATCCCTCCCCCTTGACTGAATGCTCGCGGGCCAATTACTGACATCCGTGTTTATGGCTCATGGTCGGTCTCGTTGCGCTCGTCGGATCCCTCAGTCCTCCATGGCCCGTCTGTGGCTGGCGAGCTTCACAGCAACCCTTTCTAACTAATACTAATACTTGGTAGTTGCCTAAGTGCTCTTTGTTCATCAATATCCTGAACACTTAAGGCCTGCTAAGTCAGCCTGGAGTTTGCAGTGAAATGTTTGAAATTTGTTTCCGTCAGATCCTTTTAAAAGCTCCTTGTAAACATTTTTTTAAAGGGGGGGGAATCAAATTAAAATCTTTTAAATTTGATTTATTTTGTTTCAAAAAGTTTTTGAGAAAGTTTTCATGAAAGTTGGATGTACATTCGAACTAGATTGTGATCCTCATGTTTCCATCTATTAGGCCTAATATGTATGTTTATCAGTTTCCTGTTTTCATTTACTGAGGATTGGGTGGCTAAACGCACTTACGAACTGTGAAATGAAATTATAAATTTGAATACAACTTGAAGGTTTGCATGGTGGAAAAACTTAGTGAAAGGTTTGCGGTGACATGTACTGTACACATCTTTTTGAAAGAGAAGGAGTGTACATGGTGTCACCGCAAACCTTCCACAAAATATGAATTTGAAAAAAAAAATAGCATCTTGCATTTCTTTTTTAGCCGACTCAGGACAAGGAACAGATTTAAATTTTCACCGGGCCTCATTATGCATGACTTACTCATAGCTTCCCGATGATTCTTGCTCCTTCCTCTTGTCATCAGCCTCCTACTTCTTCTCATTCCCTTAGACTGTGCCGCACAGTTTTTTAGTCTAAGGTCGCAAGGAGCCTTTTTGATAGGCTGAAGTCCGGGAAACACTCTTCCCCAGTGCCAAGCGCCCGGCGCGAATAGTCTCCTGATTGGGGGAGCGGGCTGGAAGGGGTGGGGGGTGAGGTGGAGTGGAGTGGAGGGGGGAAGGAGAGAATGGCTCAGACGTAGGGGGGCAGGCTCTACCCGCGATCCCAGACTCACTCTCGGTGCGTGTGCGCGAGGCCACTATGACCAGTGCTTGCTCACTCACCAGCACTCTGCCCACATCCGTTGGCTCCCTGGATTTTAGACGGCTGCTCGCGGTGCCGCAATGACGTCGCTGTACAAGTTCAGGATTAGAAAATCGCCCAAATCGCAGAGCAAATCCGTGCGGGACGCCGCGACCAAGAAAGGTCAGTTTTGGCTGCTTTTGTCTTTTCGGCCCCTTCGCAGAAGGAGTCGGGAAGGGTTTCAGAGGGCGAAAGAGGCAAGGGGTTGAGGGGGGACATGCACAAGGATTTATGGCTAGAGAGCTGAGCCTCATAGCAAGTAGCAATTGAGAGGCCAGACCTTGAATTTTCCCCTTTTTTAAGTCAGCTGTACACCGCAACAAATCCCAATTGAAAAGCTTCTGTTTTTCAAAGCCACCAGTCATTCAGTGGTCAAGTTTATTGGGCATTTTTGAGGCTGGTGCTTGAGCTCACATCCAATCATTGTCTTCTTCCTCTAGCAGCTGAAAAATCCTGGCTTTTTAGTGCTGTCTTTCTAGGATTTAAATGCTGGTACGCCAAAGCAGAGGTCTCGGGATCAAGTCCCAGTCCAGTCAAAGTTTTCTTTCCCCTTTGGTTTTCAAATTGATCAAAAGTTCCCATTCACTTTTTGCATTATTTGTACATCTGAAACGGACAGTAGTATCCAAAAACAAGCTAATGAAGCCCTACTCTTATGTCATAGTATTCTTTCCACTAACTATTTAGGGTCTGTCTTTGTCTTGCAAGTTGAAATATCTGAAATCCCTCTGTCAGTCTGTGTTTTCTTTGAGAAAGGAGAAGGTAGTGTGGAGAAAGTATATATTCATGGAGACTGAGAAGATATTGGTTAGATGTCACTCAATTTAGTTGGAGTAGCAGTAAAGATACACACGTGTACTGTACAGTGTACATGTATGTGTACGTATGTACATCATACATGCAGCTTGCAAATGTTGTGGGATATTTGAGCAAGTTTATGATTTTAGGAAAATAGCAGAGTAACAACGAAACATGTGGCAGTTGAATTATGAATAGGAAGGGGCTAAAGGTTCTGTTGGCTATTTTTGTTTTTAATTTGCTTCCCTGACTTTTTAAAAGAAAGATTGGAGGTTGGTCTACAGTCATGAAGGTCTACGTATTTGGAATATGAAGTGTGTCGAGCGAACGGAGATAATGCTGTGAATAGCTTTTCAGTGCAAGAGCAGGAACACAGTTTTGGCAGTTGTCAGAAGATTAAACCCCAGAGGACGTCAACTATTAGCCGAGAGAATTGAGGCAGCTTAAAGGTTTGCTCCATGGTAATTGGGCAAAACTTGTCCATGGGGACAGTCACGCAAACAGTGGAACTCAGCTCTCTCTTACTCTCTCTTTCTCTTTCCCCGTTTGCTTTGACATTTCTCTTGTCTTCACTTCCTTGCCTTGTCCACCCTTCCGTGGTCTCGTCCATCCTCCCTCTCTACCTCCCTCCCTCTCTCTCTCTGCCCCCTCCCCCTGCGTCCCTCCCTCTCTGCCTCCCCCTCTCCGCCTCCCTCCCTCTCTGCCTCCCTCCCTCCCCGCCTCCCTCCCTGCCTCCCTCCCTCTCTACCCCCCTCCCTCTCTACCTCCCTCCCTATCTTCCTCCCTCCATTTTGCCCTCCCTCTCTCCCTCCCTCCCTCTCTGCCTCCAGATCCATCTGAGGAGAAGGAGGAGGAGAGCGGTAATCCCTTCTCCTTCAAGGACTTTGTGAAAAAGGACAAGCGCAAGGCCGTCTACTACAACTCCAAAGACGCAGAGATTGACAGTCCCACTCCCAGCGACAGTGACGTGGTAAATAAGACAGCTAGGATCCGTCTCCCTTTAATCTCTTGGCCACCGCTTTGCATGTAGACTGCTTTGTGTGTGATAAATGCACGTTAAGAAAACATGCTCATGTACAGACTACATTGTGTGTGTACCTCTGGTACATGTGTGTATACTTCCTTGTGCATGGACATGTACATGGACATAGATACACACATGTATGCACCGAGGATACTACATGGACTTGAACCCCTTCTCAAACTGATACTGATAGACTGACAAGTTTATTTCTCAAAGTCAATCTGACATCTGTCCTACGTGAATCTAGGAAATTGTAAACAGGATAATCACACATCCATTGCAAACTTAAACTTGTCTGGTGGTTATGCTCTGCACAATAGGGAGTAGTGTTTGTAGCTTTCCCTGATGATGATTTGTCATGCATTATACAGAAGAGTCATCTGAAATTTATGTAACATAAGGGCCACATAAACACTTGTCGTGTTAAAGCTGAAGGCATCTTTCAAGCATAAACTTAATGTAAATCTCCTAAATTTAGCAGAACCTTGAATTCTTGAATGAAATGATGCATGTGCATGGTCTCACTGCAGGCATGCACAACATTTCATATTCCACCTCAGATTCATCCAAACATTCTGCCTTTGAGAAAGGTCCTGCTAGGATCCAAACATTCTGCCTTTGAGAAAGGTCCTGCTAGGATCCAAACATTCTGCCGTTGAGAAAGGTCCTGCTAGGATCCAAACATTCTGCCTTTGAGAAAGGTCCTGCTAGGATCCAAACATTCTGCCTTTGAGAAAGGTCCTGCTAGGATCCAAACATTCTGCCTTTGAGAAACGTCCTGCTAGGATCCAAACATTCTGCCGTTGAGAAAGGTCCTGCTAGGATCCAAACATTCTGCCTTTGAGAAAGGTCCTGCTAGGATCCAAACATTCTGCCTTTGAGAAAGGTCCTGCTAGGATCCAAACATTCTGCCTTTGAGAAAGGTCCTGCTAGGATCCAAACATTCTGCCTTTGAGAAAGGTCCTGCTAGGATCCAAACATTCTACCTTTGAGAAAGGTCCTGCTAGGATCCTGCCTCTACTTTGGTTGAGATTTGCATTTTGGTCGTTTCATTCAGTAAGCAGTTTGCAAAACTTTTAGAGAATGGGTTTAGATCATACACACAGTGTGTGTGTATGAGTTGTATAGTGGCCTGTGCGTATGCAGCTGTGGTACATGAGTGAGATGGTAACATTGCCCTGGTACGGACATGCACAGGGAACGGCAAGCAAGAACTAGCAGCCAGCACAGACTCATGGCTCGTGACTCACCGCGGGCCGATTGTTTTTTCCTCCACTTAGGGACTCACTGCTTAAAGTCGGAGGATGCTATGTGCGACTCGCAATCAGTGTCCCGTCTGGTTATGGGAACGGCGCTTTGAAAAAGGGTCACTTTTTTGAGAGTGGGGAATTTGTAGTGGGCTGAGAGAAACCACAGTAAGGTTTCTTTTGAGAAGATCAGAATTTTATTTGAGAAGCTCAGGATTTTCTTTGAGATGATCGGAACTTTCTTTCCAAGACATCCTTTTGGACCGTTGTCATGGCAGCAGTTGAATTCATGGATCCATTTTATTGCAGGTCTGTGCATGGCTTTCAGTTGAGTTCAGTACTGTTCCCTGAACTCCCAATAACTCAGTATAATGCCATGCATGATTATGCAAATATGTTCACTAGAACATATCAATGAAAATAAAAACACATTGTTTTTGCCAGAACTTGTTTTTGCTTCAATAAAGCTAAATTCTGAAGGAGAGGGGAGTTAATACTTCATGTATATGACCTTTCGAACAGCCAGCCTGCCAAAGTCAGTGATTTGGGGCAGGGTAAATAAAATGGAGACAAACAGTTACTTTAATTTTTCATATTGTTTCCAAATTTACCAGTCAGATACTTTATTCTTAAACGCTTCTGACTGGCCCCCCAAACAGGCAAAGACTAGCTGACTATTTGGGAAGGCCGCCATCCAAGGGCTGGATAGCTCAGATGGTAAGAGTGCTGGTACACAAAACCAGACGTCTCAGGTTCAAGTCACTGCCCAGCCAAAGTTTTCTGTGCCATTTTTCAAAACTTTTGATTAGGGTTTAAGGTCTACAACACAGCCCATCGAAAAATTGATCCTTTTCAAAGCCATACATGTAAATAAGTGGTCTAGTTCATTTAGCTTTTTTAAGTCTTCTTTGCAATTTTTCAAAATGTTCAATTTGTTTTTTCAAAATTTAAAATGTAAAATATACTTATTTTCATAAAATGAATGTCCGTTAAAACAAAACTCCCACAGTAGCAGTCAACGTGGATGGCACAAAAATATACCAAAAGATACAAAAAAAAATTCTAAAAGAGGGAAAAAATGGCAGATATGGCTGTAGTGTTAGCCAGGCCAAACTTTGGATTCATCTCTCCAATCCACTTTCTCAATCCACTCACTTCCAGGCTTGAATGCTTACACTTATGTATGCCAGCTGCCTCCAGACAGAAAGTACTCGTGAAACGGATTTGGAAATACAAAATACAAAATGTATGTACCGTAGGCAGAGGGCACCAGCAATTCTGTGGATTTTCCCAGGGTTTTTTTTATCGATCAGCCAGATAAGATAGATTCATGGAGCATGTAGCTGCATAAAAATGATAAAGTGCACTGCTCCAATTCATTTAGAACCTTTTACGACTTGGCCCATTGTAGTTACACAATCATTCATGCAGGACTCACTTCATCCTTGGGATCCTTAGCCAGCCAAAATGATGTTATTTTTAGTCTGTACATTGTGAGTCTTTACTTCTGCCTGCATGTCTGTCTTTTTCAAACCAGAATGAAAACAAGCAAATCAATGATGGCTTTACTTCTATTAAGGTGAACATACTATGAGAAATTTAAAAATGTGTTGGACCACCTGTTGTACCGGATGTCCTAATAATATACAAATTTCAAAAGGAGATAGGTGTAACATTGCAATCCTAGCAGGATTTTTCTCTGAGGCTGCCTCTGAGAATGGTCTTGTCTGGATCAGAACATCTGCAGCCGATTTCAGGAAAGTTGCCTGAATTACGCAACATACAAATGTTGCGTAAGTCTTACGCCTCTATGACTCTTTTCAGCAATACTTAGCAAAGGTAGCAAAATTCTGCGTAAGTTACTCAACAAAATTGTGCGTACGCAATATTTGAAGTTTCGTGAAATCAGCTGCAGGCCCAATAACCTTTAGGATTTCTCCTCAGCAAAGAGAAGTTAAATTTTTGCGAAGGCTGCCATTAAAATGCTGGATAGCTCAGATGGTTAGAGCACCGGTACGTGAAACTCGAGGTCTCGGGTTCAAGTCCCACTCTAGTCAAATGTTTTCTTTGCCATTTTACTAAATTTTTTTTTATTGTATTGTGACGATACTTTACTCGAGAAGTGTTTTGGTAGGATATTCTTCATGTCGATATACCCAGTCACAAAATATCATTCGCCATTTGATTTGAGATTGAACATGCATTGCCTGACCTTGACGATGTAATTGTTTTTGTTTTGTTCTGCTCCCTGCATGCTGCACCCTGAATCCTGAATCACATATTGAAGCATGGCAGAAGTCCATCCCAGAGGCACGTTAAGGAACTGCATGATATTTTTGCCGATGACGATGAGAATGGTGACAGTGATGAAGATGGTGGTGACAGCGATTACGACGAGGTGAGTGAGGGAGGTCTCTTTCAGTCTTTACTTTTCCTCTCTACACTCGCTCATTCTTCTTCAAGCCTCTGGCCCCTGTCCTGTCTTGGCGTGACAAAGGTTTTGTCATGAAGGTTACATGAATTACGGTCTCATCCGCTGGGCTGAATTTGCAGGATTTGACTTTACCGCTTGTCCATAATTCATTGTGGGTGCCTCCCCGCAAACCGTGAGAGTTCTGCGAGGGATGGAATCACACCCAACCAGTCTGAGGGTTCTCGTTAGTCTGTTTGTGTTTTCCCCCAAGATTCATGCCCCCACCCCAGCAAAGCCTAGTTGACTATTTGGGAAGGCAACCATCTAAGGGCTGGCATATAGCTGTTAACCATTCCTGTTTGGGAGGAATCATTTTTAGTAATTTGAAAAATTTAGAAAATTGAGCCCAAACCACAGCCTCAAAAATGCCTGATTAACGGGACCACTCCTCGCTTTGAAAAAAACAGAAGCTTTTCAAGGGGCTTTGTGGTAGACTGTAAACCCTCTTCAAAAGCTTTGGAAAATAGCAAAGAAAAAGTTGACTGTATTACCGGGACTTGAACCCGGAACCTCTGGTTTTGCGTACCAGCACTCTTACCATCTACAATGTAAGCTATCCAGCCCTGAGATGGTGGCCTCCCAGAATCTGTCAACTAACTTGGCCGAGGTGGGGGCGCCATTCAGAAGCAAAATATATGTTGCAAAGTGCTTGCTGCCTTTGATGACCGACATGCAGATCGCAAACACGATGTTTAAGTTCAGGTTCGCGTGTTCTCGGCTGATTCCTGAACAATCGTCGTGATCCTGTTCCGAGTGCAGCGTTCTTGGGTCGCGTTCGTGCGGTTGGAGCGCCGAGAACAAGGTTCGCGTGCGAAGAACAGTCTTCCCGAACCCGACCTTTAAGGACCTCATGCCTCGATCCCAGCAGGACCTTTCTCCACGGTAGAATATTGCCTTGGAGAAAGGTCCTTCTAGAACGGAAATGTCAACCCCCCCCCCTCCTGTCAAAAAAGCGAAAGAGAAAAAGTATCGAGGGGAGAAATAAAAGACTGGAGTTTGGCACATAGATTGAATCCATCCTAATAAAAGGAAGTTTTCAATCAGACGGTGCTGGTGTGTGCCATCTATAAAACGCAGGGCATGAACTTTCCATCGGAAGTTGGCGCTGATGATTAAATGCCCGCGTATTCAGGATCGGGAATTTATCTATTTTTGAAACTCTTCCGCACCCCCCCCCCCCCCCCCCCCCCGGATTCAGGGATTTTGACGTCCTCGTCTTACTTACAACATAAACAATCCCGGTTAACAATCCCATGTTAATCCCACATTATCGTCCGATGAGTTACATGTTGGGATCCGTCAGGAAGAGTATAATCAGGAGTTGAGGTTTGATTATTTTTTCATTTTCTGGTTCGTGGGAGAGTGTGGAGGTGTGTATTTGATTCCAGGAACTCGTCTGCAGTTTTTCGAGTCGATTACTGAATAGGCATGGCGATGTCACGTGGATGCACAGACTGAGGTGCGTATCACTCTCAGGCCACTGATCTCCGGATGTAGAGGTGACCGCAAACAGTTTTGACATTTGGAGCTCCAAAGATAACTCATGCCTCTCGCTCCCGCGCTCTCATGATGCGGCAAAAAGTAAGTGATGTCAGTCGTACAGTTTTGTTGTCGCTGTTTGCAAGTGATGTTGATTCGTACCATGGAGTCTGCTGAGAAAATGCTTCGTGAGGATAGGGAGGCTATCGCAGCTGTTGGGTTTGGGAAATCACATTGCATCTCGTTTTCTTGAATCTCACAGTTCTGCAGTTGGCAATCTAATTAGGTTAGAGATATTTTTGTTGTCTCATTCAGAGAATACAATGGTTATTATAGGCAGAGAATGCAGAGTTATCCTAGGAGGAGAATTTCCATGGAAGGTGTTCCTCTGCTCTTGCCGATTTGGTCCCCACAGTCAGGACAATTCAGCAAGCAACCAGGCTGTTTGCCTCCTCTCACCCGTACACTCTATCTGTCCCAAGGTGTAGAACAAAGAGGTATCAGGACAGCTTCCCTCGTTCAGCCGCTCTCTGTAATTCCCTTCCTGGTTCATGTTTTCCCCCTGCCTACGATCTAAGAGGAATGTCATCAATTCCTATCTCCAGCCTTCCTGAGTCCCTCTCTACCTCCTCCTTTCCTTAGCCCTTAACCTTGAGTGGCTTTTATAGCCTTGATTTGGGCGAATTTTTTTTTTAATTGGAAAGTTTGGTTGTCTTATTTGGAAAGAAGCGTAGTTCTTTCGTGAACACATCATGGCTATCCTACTCAGAAAATGAAATTGTTTAGTTTCCTGCTGCGACAGTCTACAATTTAGTAGTCCCCTACTGGTATATTGTCTACAAAAGCCGCGTTTCCACTGGACTTATTTTGGTTAAAGTAACCGAGACAATGGTTACTTTGACCAAAATAAGTCCAGTGGAAACGCACCACTCGGTTAAACGCGACTCGGTAAAAAACCACATCCGGCGTATGACGTAACACGTACATGCACTATGCACAGTGTCTGCTTCATGTTGCGCGCCTAAATGTACACACGTACACATGTACATTGTGTATCCGGCTGACACTTGACCTTCATGAGCCGTTATATTGCCAGCTTGGTTACTTTAACCATCGTCTCGGTTAAATTTGACTGACTCAAAAGTCCAAGTGGGAACGACGGTCAAATTTGACCATCAGAAATTTAACCATTGTCTCGGTTAAATTTTAGTCCAGTGGAAACGCGGCTTATGAGAAGGTCCTTGGCAACAACTACCCCACTGCCAAATCTTTGACCCATGGATCAGAGTGCCTATGGGTGTTCAGATAAACTTGTCTGCATGATCTCGCAGAAGATAAGGGAGTTTGAGGTGGACCCAGGATTGACAATGAGGTCCAAAGCAGGACTGCCTGCTGTAATTCGAGTTGTTGGACTAGGGTCAGGGACTAATAAGCAGAAGAAGATTGAATCAGATTTGAAGGTTTGCAGGACAGAAATTGTACAAAGTGGAAAGTTTGCTGTGACACCATGTAAGTCATCCCCTGTGAGATGGAGTACGGCTCTGAAAAGAGCCAGTTACTCAACATTTGGGGCATGAAGTGTGTACTTTGTCTATCATCAGGATACTGGAGTAGAAACTGAGATCTCCCCAAAAATTTCATACAGAGCTTGTTTTCAATTTTTCTCATAGTTGGTCAGTCATGCCAGCGATGCATATTTTCTGGTGGCCACTGGATCTTATGGTGGCCCAAAACAGGCTTTTTAGTGGTTCAGTGATTTTCCTCTGTCATTCATTTGTATAACCCCTCTCCACACTTAGCACCCAGGGGTGGATTTCACAAAGCATTGCAATGTGTTGTAACTCAGCTAGCAATGGACCCATCTTGAGTTGTGATGGGTGGGATGGTGGCAGTGCACCACTCATCGTCTTGCGACTGTGGCAATACATTTGATGCAATCAACCATTGGTGAATCGAAGAGTGGATATAGGCAGCAAGAGCGAACATTATTCAACTCCAACTCTGTCTGGAAAAGAAGTCCTTGGTTGTGCTGAGAAATTGTGGGTGACGAATGAGGGTAAAAGCGGTGCAGCCATGTTGCTATCATTGTACATATGTAGATCTTTCAAATATGCTTGTTTGTATGATACATGTATGTCAGACTTGAATGTGAATACCCTGAAGCACAAAAGGGTTGTTTCTAGACATGGTAGGCTTACCACATGCCATGTTGCCAGGAGCAGACAGGTAGACCTGCCAAATTGTCAAAGAAGGGTTGTGTTTTGAGGATTCGATGATGGCTGAGATATGCGGCATGTGTGGCTATTCTGTGTAAAAATGGCAAGGGTACATTTGTGCATGGTGTTCAGATGAATATTTGGTGGTTGGAATTGTGTGCTGTGAGGACCAAGGTGCCTTTAATGCTGTCGTTAATGAATCCTGATTCAGTCTGGTGCTCATACCACCTTCATTGGATTCTGAGGCAGCCTACCTACATGTATTTGGTCTAAGTCGTTATGTCACCCTGTTGGGTCCGAAAATAGAACGCCATTTGACCCTGTCTGATCCTGATCCCTCTTAAAAGATTTCCCCCTTTTGTGCACACGCCTATCTACATGTACCTGTGCGGTATGTCGGCGTACGTCTGGCGCATATCGAGGAATCAAAGCGCGGAGCTCTTCAGAGAAAAAGGGACTTGGGGGAGGGGGGGGGGAGAGGCCAATTGTAGAGGAAATGAATCACCGGGGCAACTAATGATGTAATGGAGGTCATCAGAACACCCTGCCTGATTCACTGAAATCCACCCCCTCTCTCCCTCTCTCTGTCTCTCCCTATCTCTCTGTCTCTCTCTATCTCTGTCTTTCTGTTTCTCTCTCTCTCTTCCTCTCCCTCTCTCTCAGTCTCTCTCTGTCTCTCTGTCTCTCCCTCTCTCTCTCTCCCTCCTTCTCTGTCTCTCTCTCTCCCTCTCTCTCTGTCTCTCTCTGTCCCTCTCCCTCTCCCTCTCTCTCTCTCCCTCTCTCTCTCCCTCTCTCTCTCTGTCTCTCTGTCTCTCTATCTGTCTCTCTCTTTCTCTTTCCCTCTCCCTCTCTTTCTCCCTCTTTCTGCCTGTCTTTCTCTGTCACTCTTACCCTCACTTTCTGTCTCTCTCCCACTCTCTCCATCCCTCTCACGCTCTCTCTCTGTCTGTCTCTCTCTATCTTTCTATCTTTCTCTCCCTCTCTCTGTCTCTCAATATTTCTGTCTCTCTCAGTCTCTCCCTTTCTTTTTCTCTCTCTCTATCTCTTCACCTCACTCTCTCTGTCTCTCTCTATCTTTTAGTCTCTGCCTGTCTTTCTCGCTCTATCTATCTCTCCACCTCACTCTCTCACTTCAAAGTCCTGCGCATCCCCTCTGCGCTGCTTTGTAATCCCCATCCCTAACTCCCCCCTCACTCACCCACTTCCTGCGGCCGCGGCCCCACTGCCAGGCTCCTGTGCCTGTCAGAGGACTCTGTGTCACTGCCATATGTCCCCTGTCGGGCTGAATCATACCTGGCATGGGCGCGAGCGTGCCAGTCGGTCCACCGGCGGCAGCCCGAAATTAGGAAAGCTGGAGAATTGGTATTCACCCTTGCAGGAGCCTGGGCAAGTTGCCTTAAAGCGCAGGTGAGTATCGCCATGATCACATACTCCTACGGGAAGGGATCTATGCCTATCGCAGCCTGGTTTATCCTGCTGTAGCAATGAGCGCATCTTGTCTGCGATACAGGGCGCCACCTGTTGTTAGCTTTTGGTCTCATGGTTTACAAGCGAGCGGAGTTTTACCTACGAGCTAAAGTGAACGGTGATAATCTCAATGTTTATCTGGAAGGCTGCAGTAGATCGGAATGGAAGGGACGGGTCCTAGGTCTGGTGCCTTGAATCCACAGTGACATCAGGAAGTGCTATGGCATTTGACAAGCTCACCGTGCAGAGCTGATGGCACAGACTGCCTGCAATCTGGATTTGTATTCTTTCCGGGATTAATATTCAGCCAAGTGATTTATGATAGAGCCGTCATCATTCAAAGCTGTGGTTTTTTCCTCTCGTGCACCGTGCCATACCGCAGCGTTGGCCTGAAGTCTTCCCCCCTGACTTCCTCATTAGTGTACGGAGCGCCTCGGATAAATTAAATGCTGTTTCCTGCCATATTAATCCTCCAGTTGACAGCGTGGATGTTGCAATTTGCCGGGCTGCGATTTTTCCCTGGCCAGCTCATCAGAGTGGCAGTACGTACGGTAGCACTGAGTCTACAAGGCACTCCTCTGCTCAAGAGAAAACAATGCTGTCGTGAATGTTTTCATCTCAAACAGGATAATGACAAGGAAGTGGCAAGGATGCGGGTGCTATGGAAACTGTCTTCATCTGGAAACTTAGATTGGGAGTTTGCACATTCGGAGAGAATGCTATTAAGTCAGATTTTTTGAGGACTTCTGTTGCTATTCAGTATCGTTATGCTTTATTTCTAGTTCTCCTATGAAGAATATTTCTCATGAAAGTGGATTGATAGAAATGTAGCTTCTGAAATGAGATTTTCAATCTGAATTGTCACCATTTTCGATGCGGTTTCGGCAAAAAAAAAAGCAATGCCGGATAACTTGAAATGTTGCCAGATTTTGCACGGAGGGGTGCGAGGGTGTGAGGCCCGCATTCAACCGTGCGTCACGTCACTGACACTCTCTGTTGGACCCTTGCACTAGTCTCCTGCCCCGGCAGTCAGCTCTGTGGAGTTGAGTGATGCCCGGGCAGTCTGTTTCCCCTGACTCCCGGTCCCTGGGTTAGGCCGTGTCATGCCTTCCCCACCCTCAGCCAGGCTCTGACGGTGCCTTGATGAAAAGTGTCAGGAATCTTGTTAGAGTATGGGCTAGATACAGTCACTTGAATTGTAAAAGCTGCATCCACTTTGTGTGATCCCCGAGCTGCCGTAGCCAAGTTTACAGCAATTGGTTGTTTGCATCTGAATGAAACCGGGGGTGTGATCCCTTGAGATATACGGCAGTTAATGGTTGAATTGGTTCTGACTGGCGCCCCCACTCCGGCAAAGACTAGTTGACTATTAGGGAATGCCACCATCTAAGGGCTGGATAGCTCAGATGGAAGAGCGCTGGTACGTTAATGCAGAGGTCTCGGGTTCAAGTCCCGGTAGAGTACAAATTTCTTTGCCAATTTTTCAATTGGTTTCTATGTGATATTGTTTGAGTCTTGCTCCATCTTACAATAGATGACAGAGGAAGGTCAAAAGAGAAGGGAGTGGGATGCAATAATCCCTGTTTTCTTTTATCTTTCCTGTCCATTTCCCCTTTGATCTCCCACCCGTCCCGTTGATCCTCCCCACCCTTTTGTTTTGTTTTCCCTTTGATCTCCCCTCCCTTCATGTGTACATCTGCATCCCACTCCCTTACCTTTTGTCCTTCCTCTGCCGTTTGTGTCAGGGCTTTCCTTCCCCTGACTGTCTGTGTTTGTCCTTGTCACTTTGCCTTTGAGAAAGGTCCTGCTAGGATCGAAACATCAGGCCCTCTAACTTTTTGAGATTGATGTATTGCAGGTCCTACTCAGTGAGCAGTTTGCCACAGTTTTTCTTATTTACTTCAAGAGATGATAATACATTGTGTCTCTGCAAATCTTCTTCTGTCTTGTGGCTTGCAATTCAGACTTGGACTCGCTTGCTGAAGAACAGCTGATTTGTCTCCAGTCTTCATGACTCAGACATCAAGGACAAAACAAACCAGCCCATCCCCTTTTTTTCATTACAAATCGTCAGGGAAATATGCCCAAATGTTGCAAACTGCTTACTGACTCATATGACCAAATTACAAATCTCAAATATTAGGACGGCCTGATGTTTGATCCTAGCAGGACCTTTCTCAAAGGCACTCTGCCTTTGAGAAAGGTCCTGCTAGGATCGGAATGTCAGGGCACCTTAACTTTTGATACAGAACACCGAGATTTAAATAAAAGAGCTGTAGATACAAGTTGTCAATTTCAATCATAAGTTGCTATGAACCTTGTTGAAAGTGAAAATAATCCTGAACACAAGCTTTATTTTTTTTGCAGAGAGCCTTGTACGGTGTTACAAATTATACTTGGGTAATGTTTTTGAGCCAACTCTTGAGTTTATTTTTGGCCTAGGCTGCGGATTATTTGATGACTCAAGTCCCAGTCTGGTGAAACCTCTGTGTCCATGTTTAAGGTCACAGTGCTTAAGCAGTTTAGTTCAGTCTTGAATTGTGAGCTTTGAAGTTTGAACGCCCCTAGGAATGGACGGGGCCCCGTGATGAGGCTAATGCACCGTGGTGACACTGCATTCTCTCACAGAGAAAGGTACTGCCGGGATCGGAACGTCAGGCCTGCTTGGTTGTTTGTGTTGTGGGCCTGACATTTTGATCCGAGAAGGATTTTAGATCAGTTTTGATGGGTTGCTGGGTGGAAGCACAATATGGAAACTTTGTGGAGATGTCACGTACTGCAAGTCCTCTCTTGTGAGATGGAGTATGGCTCTGAAATGCTCCAGTTCCTTTAGATCCAGGCCAGACCATCGTTTACATTTTGAAACCAAGACTCGTTTTAGCCTACCTCAGAGCACTATTTTAGTATGACACACATTTTATTGTGACTAGTTGACTATTAGGGAAGGCCACCATCTAACAGTGGATAGCACAGATGGAAAAGCACCGGTACGTTAAACCAGAGGTCTCCGGTTCCAGTCCCGGTCCAGGCAAAGTTTTCTTTGCCAATTTTTCAATTTGTTCAAAAGTTCCCAGTCAGTTTTTCCTTTGTTTATTTGACCTACTATCTGACCTGACTATGGTGTTAGTTACTGGCTGAATTGCATGATTCATTTCATAGATATCTGTTGTCCCTGAATGCTTTCGTTTTGTAAATGACACATAGCTCCAAGTCCCCAGTATTCTGGTCGTAGGTATTGAAAAGTGGCCTCGTTCATAGTGGTTTAACCGAGCTCTGCAGTTGAATGTTCATGTTTTGTGATTATTTTCATCAAACTCATCCTAACTTACGACCACGAAGCGCATGGCAATGGGTGATGCACAAAAGCCATACGACCTATGAAATCTTATAT
This sequence comes from Luidia sarsii, assembly GCA_949987565.1. NCBI lineage: Eukaryota > Metazoa > Echinodermata > Asteroidea > Paxillosida > Luidiidae > Luidia > Luidia sarsii. Next base: position 3,212,536 of record OX465110.1, on the reverse strand, counting down.
ACAGGATATATGTATATCTTCTATGAGATCATAAGTTGAGTCACGATGGATCGTAAGGCTTTGTGAAATCCTCCCAAGGACAGGTAAAACTGAAATTCTACAGAAGCATCTCAATGAATGAAGGTAAGTAGATTGATTCTGTTTGGGGAAATTCTGAGTCAGCTCTGTTGTCTGTGTTTTTTTTTTCCCGACAGACATTTTTGGATATGGGTAACCAAGCCAGCCAGGGTGCCAATGGGAGTAGCTCACCGGATAAATCTTCCCAGAGACGGGCGACAAGCAGCGGCGTCCCGAACCGATCGCGAGGAAAGGCCCAGCGAGCGGCACAGAGCGCCATCAACCCAGTGCCTCCGATCCCGCCGCACGGCCACGGCTCCAGCGCCGACTACCCGCCTAACGCGGCGGGCAGCTCGACCGCCGATCCCGTCACGGCGACCCCGATCACGGCCACGGCCGTGGACAACGCCGCCCGCGGCTCGGAGTTTGTGGATTTCATCTACGACTACGCCACCAAGGACGAGGAGCAGGAGCCCCGGGAGAGGACCTTGCGCAGCAACACGGGCACCAACATGGGAAACGGACCGCCCAAGACCACCGACCGGAAGCACGGGAGAGAGCGGGCCAGGGCTCACACCCACGGCCACGGGCCGCGCAAGCATAAAGCCGCAGTCGCCGCCGCCTCCAGCAAAGCCGCCAACACCAAGAGCCAGCAGCTCGTGGTGGACTACATGGACGCCGCCGGAAACCAGGACCTCCTCTCGCCGTCCTCCCTCTCGGTCTCCATGACCTCGGTACCCAACCTCTCGGTCAGCAACGGCACCGAGATCGACGTGTCCGCCATGGAGCCCAAGCCGTCGCGGGAACGGGCGAGGGCGCAGTCGCACGGGCACCGCAAGAAGCTGCCCAAGAAAATCCCTGACCCGCCGGCCAAACGAGAGACCACGCAGTCCGTGCCGGAGATCGTCCACGCCCTGGCCGCCGAGAACGGAGAAGGCATCTACCAGTCGCCCAAGTCCCACGCCAACGGGCCGACGCGCAATGAGTCCTTGGACGCTTTTGCCAAGGAGAACGGGGAAGCGAAGAGCGCCTCTCGTGACGGAGAGCAGAACGGCGGACAGGCCATGCCAGTGACTGTGGAGGACCTACAAGCCGAAGTCAACAGGCTAAGATGTAACAATAGGTATCTGAAGCAGGAGCTTGCCGACGCCAAGAAAGCTGTGGAGAAGGATGCCAAAAAGTAAGAAACTCAGCCACTATTGGACCTCTCTCAGACAGTGACTAGGCCACTTGACGCTCAGTCTAAGAAGTTCTCATCATTTTAGGATGACTGCAGCTCTGGTCCTTCAGCAGGGCCCAATTTCGTAGAGCCGCTTAAGCGTGAAAATCTGCTAAGCCTGAAAAATCTTCCCTATGTAAACAGTAAACAGGATTACGAACTCACATTGTGATGTGATGCCAATTGCTTTTGACTTGTCTGTCACTGCCCTTTTCTTAACACAAAAAAAAAATGGAGTTTGAGTTGGCAAGTTGATGCTATGAATCGTGACAGTTTGTGCTTAAGCAAAATGTCGGTGCTTAAGCAGCTCAATAAAATTGGCCCCCAGACTTTACATGCACATTATTTTATATTTGGAATCATGTCCTTGTATGTAGGTCAGAATAAGGTGATACAGTAGTTTATAAGGTGCTCACTTCACACATGGTTATTTTATCATTTTCCTCTTCTCATGACTGGCTGGACTGCATACCTGTAGCCAATGGTTGTTATAAGCCTCATCAATATTAATTAATCCTATCATACGTGACGGTTTTATGAGGAGTCACAAGAACATGGAATCGATTTCTGAAGAAAAAAAAAGCTGTCAAAATCACAGAGAATTTTACCTCCACATTATAAGTCAAGCCTACTCGACTCAACATCGAGATGAAAGTGTGAAGTCATTGCGCAGTTTTTGATGTACATCTCAAAATTTGCCTTTTACAATTCTGTACAATCTGAATAATCTGTCAGCAGTAATCAACAAAAATCAAAAACTGGTATGAAGAGCAGGGCAAACTCTCATTGAATCATATGAATCATATGAATCATGTGGATCATATGAATCATATGAATCACATGAATCAACTTGGCAGTAAGATTTAGATTTTAGATGCAAGATGAGAAACTCCTTACCAAAGAGTGGGCTTTGCTGTACCGTACATGTGTGCATTTGTCGTCAGTCTCTCCAGTACCACTCCATTTTAGTGTGCCTCTTCTCTAAGGACAAAGTGTTTGAGGGTCATGTCGTTTTTTCACCTTGTTGGTTTGGCCAGGATTGACGGGATGGAGGTTGAGATGAGGAGATTGCGAGATCGGGAAGCGGAAGACGCCAAGACGCTGGAGACGATGGTGCATCACGTGGAAGCAAACCTGAAGAGAACAACTGTGAGCATCAGTCTTAAATGATCCAAAGATGTTTCCCTAACTTCTTCAAAAAATTGGAAAATGGCGAAGAAATTTGCAACTTGAAACCAAGACCTCTGTTCTAATTTACCAGCGCTTTAACCATCTGAGCTATCCAGCCCTTAGATGTCCACTCCCTTTGCCAGTCCTGATCTAGTCAAATTTTCTCTGTAAAAGTTTCCCCATATCAAAACTTTGACATTTCGATCCTAGCAGGTCCTTTCTCTGACAAAGATCAAACATCAGGCCCTCCTAATTTTTGATATTCGCTTTTTGGTCATTTTAGTCAGTAAACAGTTTGCAACATGTTTGCATATTGCTGTTGTTTCCCTGTAAAGTTTCCTTTACTTTATTTGATGTAAATCTAAAAAGTAGAGGTTCTGATCCTCATAAGTTCTGAGAATTTCTGACCATTCTCAAAGGCAAAGTGGCCTAACTTTTGATCCGAGCAGGACCTCATCAGAGGCTCTGAAGGTCCTGCTAGGATCGAAAAATTAAGCCACTCACTACAATTTTGCATTTTACCACAGGTTCAATGGGTTGCTAAGGAGTTAGCAAGAGATTTACATTTGTTGGTCTTCATTTTCAAAGGCCTTGAAGAAAGTTATCATCCATGTATTTTGTCAATTCTGTCTTCCTTGCAGGAGAGAGCTGTCACAGCAGAAAATACGATCACGAAAATGAAATCTGAAATAAAGGGCCTCAAGGTAATGTACTCAGTTTGTTCGAGATGTTGGGGGTTGAAGTCTGTTAAAATTCTTCTAACGTTTTTCAGATTAGTTTTTGAACAGAAGACTGTTTCACCTGACCAATCTCCTGTATTCAACAGCTCTAAATACATTCATCAGTTGAAAAGCACCTGTCTTAGAAACGTGTTCAAAACTTTGCTTCTTTTTCAAAAACTATTTGGGTTTTTCAATACCATACATAATGAGTTTCTTAGAATCATGTTGTCATGATCTAGACCTTGATACTTTAAGTAATAGAAGAGATCATCTATGCTCTATGTTTGCTTGTGAAGCATTCAATTATGGCAAGTTGAATAACTGGTTCACGAAATCTAAAAGTACCCACATTATGAATCTTAGATCGTGCAGAAAGCTTGAGGATAGAAAACCAACCATCTAATTAATAGCCCTGTTCCCTTCCTTGCGCAACTTGGGAATTAAAGTTCAATGCATATACTCTGACCTTGCCACAAATTGCCACCAAATCCTCGTCCTTAGGATTTCAATTTTGGGTTTGTGTTTGTGTGTAAGTTCTTAATCTTTACTTCCTGTGTAAGCATTTATTTATAGTTTTGTAAATATATATAAAAAAAAAAAATGGCAAAACATTTTGTAAGCATAGCTCCAACCATTCCTATTTTGGAGGAATCAGTCCTCTTTTGGGGTAAATATTTATCACTTTTTACAAGGACTTGACAATAGATTCTGATTTTTGGCTTGAAAATACACGTGTATTCCTATGTAGTCGTGTGATTCCTCTTTTTTAGCAGAAGTATTCCTAAATCCCTTTAAGATAGATTGGCAGCTATATGTATGTGTAAGCTATTTTTAATTCAGTCTATTGACTGCTGTTAACCGTCAAATAAACCAGAAATAATAATGATAATAATATCAATGATGATAACTGGATAGGCTTTTAGTATCTGGTTTTTAATTATCCATTCCTTCCTTGCTTCCCCAACCCTTTTCCACGTTTGTTGGATATTCCTGGCTGTTTCTTTGTGCACACAGTCTGAGATAACTGTGCTCACCACCAAGAACAAGGAGCTAGAGGAAGGCACTGCCATGCAGGAGTTGAAGGAGAAGTCCCACGCTGCCTCCCTTAAGCTTGCCACCGCTGCCAAGGAAGCAGATACATCCATCAAGTAAGTCTCAGCCGTCTTACTCTGCTTTTTTTCTTCTGCTTTTTTTTAATGCAAATTTGCCCTAAACAAGGTTAAGGGCCAAGGAAAGGAGGAGGTAGAGAGGGACTCGGGAAGGCTGGAGATAGGAATTAACATTCCTCTTGAAAAGGGCAAGATCATAGGCTGGGGGAAAACACGAGCCAGGAAGGGAATTCCAGAGAGAGGCTGAACGAGGGAAGAAGCTGTTCTGATACCTCTTTGTTCTACACCTTGGGACAGATAGAGTGTACGGGTGAGGGGAGGCACACAGCCTGGTTGCACGCTGAAATGTCCTGACTGGGGGACCAAATTTGCAAGAGCATAGGAACACCTTTTATTAAAATATTAATGCTGACACCTTTGTGAGGATGGAAACGTCAGGCCCTCTAACTTTTGAGATTCATGTATTGCACGTCATTTTAGTCAGTGAGCAGTTTGCAACAGTTTTCTTTTATCTACTTTGTGTTATTTTCTGATGCATTTTGTTTGCTTTAAATCTTTGAACGATTCGATTTCATTTCAGACAAATGGCATCTGGAGTTGAGACACTGAAGCTGTTAGCGGAGACTCTGGCCTGCATAGACCGTATCTCTGAAGTCCCCAAGTCCTTTGGCACTGCCTTATGAGAGGGTCCATCTCGCAGACCAAGGCATACCATGTAGGCCGCACTGCTACCAGGCCTGCGTGTAGGTGTATCATAGTATCAAACTCTAATTGCCAGTAGTTATTGTATAGTTTAAAAACGAGAGAGAGAAAGAGCTGGGTGAGTTGGTGTAGGTACGGATTTGATGGCTGAGGACACGGTGGGGGTGTGTGATCTTTTTGTATTTGGTTTGTTCTGAGACCGTTGACGTGTGCTGTCTTGGTATAGTGGTTTCAGGCTGTATTTTTTTGCCACAGGGCTATGATAAGTCTATCATGTGAAACATTTCAGAAACAAAAATTGAACCTTGATTCAGAGAAGCCAATGTACATGTATAATATATATATTTTTTTTTTCGGACAGCAACTTTTTTACCAGTCGTCAGGTCACATCCTTGAGGGATCTTGTTTTTGCTTTAATTCCCCAAAAGAGAGAATTAATTGTCTAGTAGTCTGTATAGAGTCAAAGTGTTAACGAATTGCATTGTGACAGATCACTGCCAGAGTTGGGATGAATTGGAATTAAAGGCCTAATACAACATTGGGAATATCGAAAAACATCGATGTCCACATATTTCCTTCAAACTTACACAGTTTGTAGATGGTCATGATAGAATCCTCATGTTAAAATCTTACGATGTGGGATTCTTATTTCTTGAGGAATCTTCACTCAAACATCGACAAATATTTTATTACTCGCGAGTAATTAACTATTTCTTACACTACAGAACGGTGCGTAAACCGTGACTTTTTTTGACTTTTTTCTACTTTCTCAGATGACCTATAGAACCTTCGCAGGATTTCTTTTTTGAAATGTTTTATGGTTTAACACACAAACTGTGGCAATCTTTTGACCTTTACCAATGTTGTATAGGGCCTTTAATGGAAAAATCTACAGCTTTTATGGGAAAGTTATATCTGCGTGTACCCAAAAATAGGTTAATGTAGAAACACAGTGAATTTTATCACATGCCATACCTTCTTCTTTCGTGTCCATCATCCCTGAACTAGGTCATATGTTTGGCCAGACTCTTGCAGAGTGAAGAGCCTTCTCATTAGCAGTGGCCAGTTCTTCCAGGCTGCATTCATTTTTCAAGAAGTGGGCATCTCAGTAGGTGTAGCATGGTCTGCTCTGAGGTCCCGCATTCACAGGCTATTATCTGCTGTACTAGCATCTATAGCCCCATTGACTCAAGTTGGTTTTGCTGCGGCCCATACCCATGCGGAGTCTGTTGAGGGACACAGCTTCCATTCCTATTGATGGTCGGCTGCTAGCTGCTCATTGGTAGGGATTGGCAGCTTTGCTAGGTGTTGTGTTTCAGTTTGTTGTTCCTACCGCAATGCTGACCTTAAGCTGCTTGCGGAGGCTGACATTTGCCGGACTGCATACATGTAGCCAATGGTTATAAGCTTCACTGATATTTATGTATCATGTCACGCATGACTGTTCAGTGAGCAGTCACAAGAACATGGAATCGATTTCTTCAAAAACCGGTAAAAATCACAGAATGTTATGTGCACATTACAAGTCATGCTTACTCAACTGAACATCGAGATGAAAGTGTCATTGCGCAGTTTTTGATGTACATTTCAAAATTTGCCTTTTACAATTCTGTACAATCTGAATAATATGTCAGCAGTAATTGATCAACAAAAATCGAAAAACTGGTATGAAGACTAGGGCAAATTCTCATTACAAACCTGTAAAAATCACAGAGAATTTTATGTCCACATTATAAGTCAAATCTACTCAACTCAGCAACAGATTGTTTTTGTTTTCATTTTTTTATTTACCCGGTACCTTTTATTGTGTTTGTTCATTTTTTTCGGGGCAAATGAAAGTATACCCTTTACCTGTCTTAACAAGTGTATGCACAACGTCATTTGAGTGCGGAGAATAATAAGGTGATGCGGTAGAAAGATACTGGTATGAAAAAAGTGCCATTGATATACACTGCACATGTTTAACCACTGCACAATATTAGTAAGTATAACAGATAACAGTTTGAAGTATATTATGAGTGGTTTTTTGGGCTAATATTTTTTTCCAAGCTGAAAAATACCCCTTCATTTTTTTTCCATAGAATGCCATACATTTTATTATACAGGTACCTTCTGTCTTCTATCCTCCTCAAAATTCAAACATATGGTACAAGGCAATTTCCACAGCTCAGGTTGTGAGTGTGCTAACCTACAGATCTCGGAATCGGAGTCATCGGTATGTGGTTGATCCACAGGGAAAAAATCTTGTGAGTCAGGGGAGGTTGTGTAACTGTGATTGTCAGCCAACTGGGGTTGTCGTCGTGCCAGTACGCTTCCATGTCTACTTGCTGTTCGTCCCTGAAGTTCGGACAGGCCTACTGAACGGGGAACAGTCAAGTGCACTCTCCAAATTGCAGTGGTGAGCAGTCGCTCTCAGCAAAGAAGCAGAGGCTAGCGAGGGATTGGTATCAGTGTGAAAAAAAAATGACGAGCAGGATTTGAACCCGTGATTCATTACCTAGATTCGATTACCGTATATTTGTTTTTTACAGGTTTCTCAATTCTTATTCATGCTTAGACAGTTTGTGTGTGTTTTAAATCAGCATAAAAGGTCACTAGAAAACTGAATATGGCATATATTTCATGATGTTAGCAAAGCTTAGGGGTAGGGCTAAGTATGAAAACAAAAAATCAACATTGTAATATCATAACTTTATAAATGATTAATAAATGCATTTTTTAAGGACAGTGCAATAAATGTATATAATAATACCTGTTTAATTTCAGCATTGTAGGGTCATCCTAGCATTGCTCAAAATAAATGTCACAGAACGATGTAAACACATACTGCAGCTACATGAAATGCCACTTAACTAATAGATGTATTTTTTCATGTTTAAAAATTAATACCTGTAACAATAGCACAATGAAAAGTTTACATAATAAAGAAATTGCTTGAAGAGTTACATTTTGGCCTGCCACTTTTTGTCTCCTTTATACAGTTTAATGTGTTTTCATTCTTCCAGTCATTGATTCTGAACTACGAGTAAGGCTTTTTCAGGATTTGATTTGCTCTTTACAAAACTTGCGTGTGACTGTAAGGTTTAATTAAAATTCAATTCTGCATCGACTTCTGTGTGATCTCCGACCTTCTGTAGCCAGGTTGTTTGCATCTGAATGAAAGCGTGATCCCTATAGAGATTATACAGCAGTTATGCTTGAATGCTTCTGATGACTGGCGCACCCACGCCACTGGGCTAGGTGACTACAAGTAGTGGGGAATTTTGGAAGGCCGCCACTTAATCGCTGGATAGCCCAGTTGGTAAGGGCACTTGTATTTTTGTCATTAAGGCCTATATGTTTGAAGATAAAAACCTATTGACATGATAGGCCTATATAAAAATGAAAAAAAAGGAAGATTCTTCCCGTATTCTTGTTTGAATTGTTTGTTTTTTTTGTGGTTTTTTTTTGGGGGGGGGTTTGGGGGGACGGTAGCCTTCCACACTGAATAGAGGGCGACCTTGGGCTTTCGTAAGACTTTCAGTGAATACCATCAAAACAACAGCAGTCTCATCAGATCATGACAGATTCGAGCACATGTACCATGTCAATTTTGTGCAAGATCTTCCAAGACCATAATGAGACCGAATCACTAGAACGAACGTGTTCGCTTTAACTTCGCCACTGATGCAAATGATTCATGCTAGAATGTACAGCTACAGTTATGTTTGATTCCAGTCGTACTTATTTTTGTTTCATCGCACTGATTGTCAACCAGCAAAAACATGAAGATTTGTATGGTTATTACGTGCACGATTAATTATTAACCATCGACTGTTATTGAACTCTATAGCAAGGCAATGCTATGAACCTTTATCGTTTATATATCATAGTCTAGTGTCGCCGAGCGCAGAACGTCTGCCAGCATTTTTTGGCCGACCAGAGGATGGCGCAAGCCACGACTGCAAACACAGCCAAGACGTCCAAGAGATAATGCTGATACCAGGCCAGGCTGGGCAACTTGGGGCGGAGATGGCTGCCACCGTGCTCCATGGCGTACTCTACCCAGCGGGCAGTGCGAGCCAGCGGCAGGGCGCCCTCATTGGCCTCCATGTCGTGCAGGCGACGCGAAACACGCTGGGCATTCTCCCGGTAGCTGTGGGCATCGCGGGAGGTTGCGGGTGGAAGTACGGGCGGCGATGGTAGTGATGCATCGCGTTGGTCGGTTGAGAATTTCACGGCATGGCAAGAGGAAGGGAAACGAGAGACGATTATTTAGACAGGGGTTTCTTCTTGCTGCGATATGCAATCATCACCCTCTTAATGGACCTTTTCCATTAAACCTAGCGCATGCGCTTAACTAAATTGGTGGGCTGCCAACCAATCATAGTTTTTCACGGACGTGCGCGCGTTCCTTCTCACTAACAGTTTGGCGTGCGGTCATTGGCTATTAAGCGTCTCCTGTGCGCGTATTTCGAAAGCTGCACGCAACGCGCACTCGTTTGCCCACCAATTATTTTAGTAAAGCGCATGCGTCAGCTCTTATTTGCATATTTCATGGGAAAGGTCCATTGCGCACTGCTTACGAACGGAAGAAATAATAGCTAGGTCATGTTATTATTCCACTGACGTTAACATAATAATAGGCCTATAATCATTTATACGCAAAGAGATGAAGAGCACACAATAAATATTTTAACATCAATTTGCCAAGGGGGAACAACTGAACCAATAGTGCGTTTATGACCACTGGTAAATATTGCTGGAACGAAAAGAGTCGTTGTGTAGTGGTGCACGATTTACGCAACATTTGTAAGTTGCGTAACTTACGCAACTTTTCTAGAATTTAGCTGCTAGTATAATGTAGCCCTACTGCAATGGTCTACGTACCCTAGCCATGACATAGTCGGAGCTGTAAAGGGAAGGCAGTTCCGGATCCAATGGCTACGAGTAGTGAATAGTGAGGTCACAGCCGCCATAGACCATGGAGGAACTAGAACAGATTCCTCCATGCATAGACTAATGTGTAATTGAAAAATCAAGTGACTGAAAAAAATATATATTATACTTACGAGCTGTTGCCAAGGACCGTCTGGATGCAGTCGTAGAGTTTGTCTGACGTCAGGCCAACCACGCCCCTGGGGAAGAATTCGGCCATGCCTAGGCGGTACTTGAGGCGGACCATATCGTCCACTTGGTCGGTGAACAGGGGAAGGCCCACGACAGGCACGCCGTGGTACATGGCTTCGTAGGCTCCGTTCAAGCCGCCGTGGTATATCAAGAGTCTTGTCTTCTCGTGGGCTGTGGACAAAAACATTAACATGCGAGCAGGGAGGACGACCTATACATGAACGTTTTTCAAGATAATGATTTGCTTTCTTTGAGGAAATAATTAGTGGCTTTGTTATGAATTCGTGTTTAAGTAAATGGCTATTAGGTTTTCCCGTGAGGGTTTGGTATGGGACTTTATCAGCTGAAGGTTTAGCTGTGAGGGTATATTGTATGGGACTTTATCAGCTGAAGGTTTAGCTGTGAGGGTATATTGTATGGGACTTTATCAGCTGAAGGTTTAGCTGTGAGGGTATATTGTATGGGACTATGACCTGAAGGTTTAGCTGTGGGGTTTGTATGGGACTATGACCAGAAGGTTTTGAATGTTAAGGTTGGCATGGGACTATGACCCGAAGGTTTTGAATTTTAAGGTTGGTATGGGACTATGACCCGAAGGTTTTGAATGTTAAGGTTGGTATGGGACTATGGCCAGAAGGTTTTGAATGTAAAGGTTGGTATGGGACTATAACCTAAAGGTTTTGAATGTAAAGGTTGGTATGGGACTATGACCTGAAGGTTTTGAATGTTAAGGTTGGTATGGGACTATGACCTGAAGGTTTTGAATGTTAAGGTTGGTATGGGACTATGACCTGAAGGTTTTGAATGTTAAGGTTGGTATGGGACTATGACCTGAAGGTTTTGAATGTTAAGGTTGGTATGGGACTATGACCTGAAGGTTTTGAATGTTAAGGTTGGTATGGGACTATGACCTGAAGGTTTTGAATGTTAAGGTTGGTATGGGATTATGACCTGAAGGTTTTGAATGTTAAGGTTGGTATGGGACTATGACCCGAAGGTTTTGAATGTTAAGGTTGGTATGGGACTATAACCCGAAGGTTCTGAATGTTAAGGTTGGTATGGGACTATAACCCGAAGGTTCTCAATGTTAAGGTTGGTATGGGACTATGACCTGAAGGTTTTGAATGTTAAGGTTGGTATGGGACTATGACCTGAAGGTTTTGAATGTTAAGGTTGGTATGGGATTATGACCTGAAGGTTTTGAATGTTAAGGTTGGTATGGGACTATGACCCGAAGGTTTTGAATGTTAAGGTTGGTATGGGACTATAACCCGAAGGTTCTGAATGTTAAGGTTGGTATGGGACTATAACCCGAAGGTTCTCAATGTTAAGGTTGGTATGGGACTATGACCTGAAGGTTTTGAATGTTAAGGTTGGTATGGGACTATGACCTGAAGGTTTTGAATGTTAAGGTCGGTATGGGACTATGACCTGAAGGTTTTGAATGTTAAGGTTGGTATGGGACTGTAACCTGGCGGTTTTGATTTAAGGGTATGGTAATTGCCTGGGATTTTAAAATGGATTTTTACCAAGTAGGTGTTGCTGTGGTATCCAAGCAGCCGTCATAGTGTTGTTACCCTGCGTGGCTGGCTTCTCGTTGCCGACGTACTTCCAGATAACCCGCTGTGGGAGTCTGGCCAGAGCAGCCCCAATCATGTTGGCCATGTCCATATCCATCACTCGTAGCAGAGTGCTGACAGAGAAAACCACCACACCATCCTCCCCGGCTCCTTGAACGAACTCTTCCAGGTGCTTGATGTGATACGAAAATAAAGTTTTAAAAAACCCACAATTTGGTAAACAGCTTACTAAAAATATAGATTTCAAGATTTTAGTGCGTATGGTGTTGCTATAATCATAGCAGGACTTTTCTTAGAGGCAGATATCCAGTCAGGTAGCGAAATCGGATAGTGTAAGGTTCAGTAGACTTGTGACCAATAGTTACTAAATCGATGGAGGACCTTTCCCAAAGGCCTTGAGAAAGGCCTGCTAGGATCGAAACGTCAGGCCCACTAAATTTTGAGATTTTTATTTGGGTAATTTTAGTCAGGAAGCAGTTTGCAACATTTTTGTAAAGGCCTATCATTTTAAATCGATGGAGACTGAAGAGAGAGGTAACAAAAAAATTACATTTATGTGCTAACTGAAGACTGAAGAGAGTTTGAGATCACGAGGTTGAGTAGTTACCTGAGGCAGTGGCTCTGGTTTTCTGATGGACAGCCCGCCGATCATGATGCTGTTGGGCGACACAGGCCTCGGGAACTCCAGCGTGAAGTCCCAGTTGAAGAGGAAGAGCTCCGCCCGTCCCATGAGCTCCCGAGTCCCCGTACTGGTGTCCATACCGGCCCGGGCCCGTGCCCTGTCCACGGCTCTGAACAAGATGTGGTCGTAGAGGAGCAGTGAGACGGCGTGCATCAGGTTGTTCTTGACCCGCTGCGGGAAGGTCATGACGTCAGTGTACCAGGTGACGAACTCGGGGACGTAGGACAGTGGGCTGGGCTGGCCGATCCAGCGGCTGTAGCGGGTGCCCAGCGGGCCGCCGTTGATGGTGTTCACGAAGCGCACGCCAAGGATATCGTGAGCTATCGCGCTGCATATCGGATGCATCACCTCGCACATGACCAGGTCGAACTTGGCCGAGCGAAGAGCCTCAAAGTCTGTGTTTTCGAGCTGGTCTTCAATCACCCTATTTAGAAGGGAGAACATACGTTTGGTATCCTCGCTGATCCACCCCAGCCACATCTTGACATACCTGTCGAGAAAAATAAATAAAACTGGCAACTTCTTCATCGGTACACGTCACCTTGTTGCCTCCTATTCTCTCACTTTATGCACAGATAAATAGATACTATGATCTTATGAATAGGTACCTAGATGATGGGGAGGAAAGGGTATTGAAAGAACGGGTATCGAATGCAGTCTTTACAAGACCCATACGGTCAACTCAATATCACCGAATTAGCACGAACGAATCATTATGACTTTATTATGCCAATGTGTGGAACAGGGGCCAATTTCATAGAGCCGCTTAAGCGCAAAAAAATCATGAGCCACAGGATCCCCTTGCCCACCCAAACTTCACTTTTGTTTCATGCTAAGTAAAGAAAAGTGGAATACAAGTCAAAAGCAATGGAGGTCAGTTTGTAATCCTGCTTACACGAGGAAGACTTTTCAGGATTAGCAGATTTTCACGCTTAAGCGGCTCTATGAAATTAGGCCCTGGTCTCGAGACCAGACTGGGTGGTCACTCCTTGGTTTGGTGGGTCAAGATTGCCTTTTCCCGGAGGAGACTCCGAACCTTCCTGGAGAGACCACCTCTCCGAGGGTTCGAGTGATCCTCTTTGAGCCATACTTTGAGAGAACACGTGGACCTAGTACGCTTGAGACGCAGAGAAAGACTAAATCTGTACTCCTGTTGCGCATGGTTTAGTTAGCATTAGATGGGGCCTTCAGCATGTGTCTGTATCGTCGCATAATTATTTTACCACGCCGTCCCAGTTTAGTTTGAGATCGTCACCTCCCTCTTCTGGTCAGTGCGATGCGACCTTGGTGATGTCTCGACACCAACAAAACTGACTACATTGTTTTAGATTAAGGATGCATGTCAAAGTCCCGTTACCTAATTGTACCTGATCCAGTCAAACTTTTTTTGGCCATTTGTTTTTTTTCTTTTCTTTTTTTCCAAAAGTTGATTCCAAAACAGTTTTACATCGATTTGTTTGACTTAGATTAAGATGAATTTATTGGTCGACCCTATTATTTATGCTCATGAAATTTTGATTAACTTTACCAAGAGAATGAGGAGAGTTCACCGCGGAGTGCCATGCGGGTCCAGTTATCCAGAGATGCCTGCGTCATCTCCGGTGTTAGGTCGGACTTGAAGACGCGGAAGTTGATACGCTGCTTGTCCTGCTCCGTGGGCCAGTACAGGAGCTTAGGGAAGGTCAGCAATGTGACCTGGTGGCCTCTCGACGCCAGCTCCCTTGCCATGATCCGCTGCATGTGCGAATGGCTGCCGTCCATCAGACAGTCCATGATCAGGATGTGCCTGCCGGTCCGGTTGGTCGGCGGGGACGGGGTTTCGCCGGCCGGCTCTCCTCCCGCCGTCCGCCGGCCGCCGGAGACGGTCGGAGTGACGCGGTAAAGCCCGCTGGGGGAGATCTCGTCGCCGTAAACGCCGCCCATGATTTCCGGAACGGCCGGGGTCGGATCGTTAGCTTGGCCTGCAGCCGCGCTAGGGCCGGGGACATCCCCTCCTGATCCCGCGGGGGCCGGCGTGTCATCTGGCCGCTCCATGGTAGCCGGAGACTCCAGCACCGACGCCGGTCGGGCCTCGGTGGGGTTCGTCCCGGCAGGCTGGGCGACGCATCGCACGGCGATACACCATAGCAGGAGGGCGGCCCGCGTAGCTTTCCCTACTCTCATCATCGATCACGGATCCGGTCAGTGGATGTACGGTAAGAGCCAGGGACAATTAGGCACCCTGCTACGATGCTGGTAAGTTGGAGAAATGAGCGTTTAGATGAGTGGCAATCCTGTGTTGAATGCGACCCGCACAGTCTGTATAGAAACAACTAAACTCGTGCTGCCATTTTTATTGACGAATAATTTGCTGGTACTATAGTAGAGAGATTCCCACATGGTCGAGATTATTGACTTACGCCCACTTCTGATCAGTTGCGGGATACCGGGAGGATACGGGTTACGGTTACTGCAACAAACCAAGATCCTGATCCTGAAGTGTACTGGTACTTTATAATCCCAGATCAACCGTAAGATTTTTTTCTATAGCGTCTCGGTGATTTTTTTTTCTGCCTGTTGAGGCTTCGTGACTTTTTCGGCAATCTTCTTAGGCACAATTTGATACCAATTTTATTAAAACTGGTGGCGCTGTTCTCTGACAATGAACACTTTTCAGGTCTATTGTCTTACACTACATAAAAGCATAGCATGCAAGGTGCATAGGGTATTTCTTTTCAGGATTCTTTGGCATAGTTTGCTCATTAATATTGCTGCATGTAATTACTGGTTCTTCGTGTTTCATCATAATTATTGTCAAATTTATGCAAAAATAATATGTATGCAAAAACATAAAAAGATGGAATCATGAATAATTAATTAGCTATAATTAGACAAAACATTATTTTTTTCAAATGAAACTTTACACAAAATAATGTTCATTATATATAATTCTGTATCATATCACATCCTGTCATAGTTGTTTACCTTTGAGAAAGGTCCTACCATGGTCCTACTAGGATCGATCGAAACGTCAGGCCCTCCGATTTTGTTCTAATCTAATCTAATCTAGAAGTAATCTAATCTAATTGTTTGTTTGTGTAACTTATTCTAATCTAAACTACAGCTGCTAAGTGGGAGGTTCGGTTTGCGTTGTCACCATAAATCGTGACTTTTGAGCCGGTGAAGAACGTTTCGGACAGAGTGTACTCTGCACGATCGTCAGGAGATTGACAAAAGTTTCCAGAGACAAAGATAGAGACGCTTTAAACGATGCCTTTAACATTAATTTTAGAAACAAATTTTACATTGACCAAAATACACTTTCGGTCAGAAACTCATTAAACGCTTCTAGTAATTTTCATGACAACCCGAAATACCCCCCATTTGGAAAAGTGACTGTACCCTCGGCATTTGACTAAAAAACATTGAATTTGATATCATCTGAAAGAGTCCAAAATTCTACAGAGGATATGGCTGATATACCTCGACTTTCATAGTCCAGCCAATCTTCCAGCCTGACAAATTTAACATTGACCAAAATCCAATTTCGATCCGAAACTCATTATACGTTGCTAGTCATTTTCTTGACAACCCAAAATACTCCTCATTTGGAAAAGTGATTGAATCCTCGGCATTTGACTAAAAATGATGGAATTTGGTAGGCCTATTATCTGAAAGAGTACAAAATTCTACAGAGGATATTGCTTACCTCGACTTTCATAGTCCAGCCAATCTTCCAGCCTGACAAATTTAACATTGACCCAAATACACATTCGGTCAAAACTCATTATAAGCGTATAATGAGTTTTTGACCGAAAGTGTATTTTGGTCAATGTTAAATTTGTCAGGGTAAGCTATATCCTCTGTAGAATTTTGTACTCTTTCAGATGATATCCAATTTAATGATGTAAGTCGAATGCGTAGGGTACACGACTCACTTCTCCAAAAGAGGAGTATTTCGAGCTGTCAGCAAAATGCATATTACAGTTTCTGACCGAAAGTGGATTTCGGTCATTGTTTAATTTGTCAGGCTGAATGATTGGTTGTACCAATTAAATCGGGAACGCCTATATCCTCAGTAGAGAATAGATCCAATTTAATAGGTTGAAGTGGAATATGCGTAGTGCAAACGACGTCAAAAATGGGCACGAGGCACTGCATGGTATGGCGTGCCAAATAAGGCAAATTTGAACCCATTATCTGAACATTATGACGTGCCAAGCTTTTCACTATTTCATTTCAAATATATTACCTACGCTATCGACCAACAGTACAGTTAGGGCAATTTCATACCTTTCCTGCTCATGTTATCATGATCAGTTGTTTTATTTCTAAATTTAGCATAAGGGATTCATTCTACGATGGAATAATAATCTGTTAAGAATCCACATTTATCTAAATATACAGTACAAGGGAAACGTAATATTTTTTTCATCCCACAGCTGAAAGTAGTTCAGAGTCCAAGCGCATTACCAAAATTCACATCAAGATTTGCTGATCAAAAGCTATACACGAAGGTATACGGCCGCATATCCTCGCACACACCCTCTTCTGTGGAATAGCAGCGCCGCAGTCAGCGTGCTGCATAGTACGTACAGCTATAGGATCCGGCGTGGCATGCAGTGCCGCAGTGAAATCTGAAACCATGTGCTGTACATGTACATGTACATGAACATGTACATGTACATGTACATGTACTGTACATGTACATGTACAGTACATGCACATGTACTTTACATACAGTTACATCTACACTACTATGTATGTACAGTACGTTTACTGTATCGTGGGAACCCCCGTTTTCGACGCTACACGCTTAGCCTTCTAACTCACATCGCACTATGAAAACAACTCCGTATAACGATCTCAGACTTCGTATCTTACAGTTGGTTTCCTGCTCTTGTCCGTCACCGAAAATGTGGAAATTTAAGGCTTTTCCAGTAGGCCAAACTCGTGTTATTCAAAAAGTTGCTCTTTTGGGGTCTATTTTCCTAGGTACAAAATTGGCAGTTGCTTCGAAGCTCCAGTTTTCTTTATTGTTGGTCCTAAAAAAATCTTAGTGTACTATAACAAACCCCAACATCCGTAGAAAAAAAATATATCACGCCACTTGAGGCAGTCCGTTCTGGGTAAAAACTATGGAGCCTCCTATAGGGCGTCTCGCTTATATATTTTTTTTAATTAAATTTTTATTATTATTTCAAGACAAAAAGTAACATGGCCCAATAGGCTTTTTTTTAAATGAAAAAAATAAAAGGGCAGCTAGAGAAAGTACCAAGAAGGAGGAAATGTGTCTCTGGAGTGACATTTGGAAAGGTCATAACTGAAGAAGCAGCGAGAAAGAGGATTGTGGAGTTTTTTTTAAACATCACAAAAGAAGACATCAACCAGACCAATACGTTTTAAGCATAAATTATGAATGATCTCAGGAAAGTGTTAGAAGCAGTGTGGAAAAACAAAAACAAAGATGAACACAAAAAACATACAGGGAAGAATTTTACAGTGCCACACAGCATTTTGAGTTATTTTAAGAATATATTTTGCGTTTGGCTGCACTGGGACACCTTACTAAACACCACCGACGAAAATAGGTGACGATGCTTACTGCGCAGTGCGCCGCGGACGTCAACAAAACCGGGTAATCTTACGGAAGTGACAGGCTTGATCAACCTTCTCTATGATTATTCTAATAGTCTGTGGTGTGGAGAAAGTAACTGAGAGCTCTTTTAGTGTGATACTTTCGTCCACATTGTTCAGTTTGAAGAAAAGTCCTTATATCGTCGAAAACCGGTTATTGGAGGATACATGTACATGTACGTGTCTGGTAATGTGCTCAATAATTATTAGCTTTTCCGCCGCTTCCAGGGAAGCGGAAAAGCTATATCTTTTGTTAGGCTTTTTCTTAGTCTTCTTCTTCTTCTCCCCCAAAGCCCATAGACAATGCACAGGGGTTTTGTAAGCACGACTTTGGTCATTGAACAGACTTGGATTTTTTTCAAACGTGGCAAATGCATAAAGCCCATGCTGAAATTGATCCTAAACACCTTGATGTCATCATGACGTCATCACGTGTCACGTGACCTTGCTTTGAAGGGGCAAATTTCAAAATCCATTAAAAGCAAAAGTGCAAGTTCGTTTGGTTTCAACTTTGCACTGTATCTAAGTTGGGAAAAGGTGTATCCAAAAATTGCCATCGATTGACCGTGACGTCATCTCATGAATATTTATGAGGTCATGAACTTTTCAGATTTTCACATTGAAATGAGCATATTTGGCCAACGGAGCGAGATTTTTTTCATTTTTTCTTTGATATCTATTGGGGACATGGTTTAGAAACACCTTCCGGAGCCAAAATGTCGTTACGCAATCATGACGTCATCAAAATGTGTGATTTTAAAACACATATAAGGCATTGGCCGATCATCTCGAAATTTGGTATGTAGTTAGCTATCGTGCTAGACATTCCAAATCTAAAGTTTGGAACCGAAGGACCATTGTTTATATTTTTTATGAATTTTTGAATACCACACTCGAGTCCCATAGGCTTTGTGCACAAAATATGTACATGCGTTTTGGAGTAGGAATGGGGCTATTCTATGACTTGTTACAAACAGAAGCGGAAAAGCTCTATGCTCTGTTTCACAACAGACATAATTATATTTCTCGTTATTATTGTCAGCGTCCTCGACACTTGAGGGCGCTATTTCTTGGCCGCCATTGACGAAAAGACACGGTCGACTTTTGCATTGTCACGAATACGAACTCGTGAAGTTCCAGTGGAAGACATAATGTCGCGATACGACAGAGCCATCACCGTTTTCTCACCAGACGGCCATCTTTTCCAAGTAGAATATGCACAAGAAGCCGTCAAGAAGGGCTCCACAGCCGTAAGTACTCGATTTACCCAGGAAGCGAATACTTAATACAGAATAGGGCAAGAAGAGGTTTGCACTTTGCCGGCAACGCAAACGTACGTGAGTTACTCAGTTGAGTTACACGTACACATGTATGTACTGTCTACTGATGTAGTTAGCCCCTAGTACCAGTACTAGTCCGAGTAACTTGGACCCTTACGATCGCCCTTTTTCAATATGTTGAAGGGGTCGGGCGATAGTTAGTAGGCTCCAAGAGACTTAGCAGGAAAACAGTAAATAATTATATTAATTTTTTAATATAATAAGATAACGATTTTTCCGGCTCCATGACATGATGACTGCCCCCGACTGAAATCCCCATATTTTAGCCCGAAAATACTTGTGAAACCATCCCACGCACCCATGTGAGAATCACCGATTTCAATACTGGTATTTTAGTGGTAATTTGTAAATTACTCACGTTTGGAGAAAAAGGAGGAATTTCCCCTCTAGATCTCTAGAACTCAGTAGAATGTTCTCTCCCGTCCGACGACCCAAATTGATTGATTTCAAATTGAAATGATATTACATGTAATGATGTATGTAAATCGAAGATGTTTTGACACTAATGACAGGTCCGTGTGCGCAGTGGGTCTGTGTGAGTGTGTGTGCGCGCACGCACGCATTGACCCCTATGACTGTTTCCTGATGTCTGGACATTGTTTTGCGCTGTTCAGAAAACAGTCGCGGGACTCAATGCTTGTGCATGCGCATGCACTCACACAGTCACACTGCACACGTGGGGTAAATTGTGGGATTTTTTGATAATTTGTGTGATATTATTTTGTTATTTTACAACCAACACTAACAGTCACAAATCGCCAGTTACAGGATGGCCTAGTACTATAAAAATGCAATGCACATGTTTATTAGACTAACACTGTAACACTAACAGGTTGACAATGTCATAATGATGATTTAACTTTGTTGTCTAACTTTAAGATCTCTTTTAAATTCCGTGGAACTTACCGGTACTATTACTAGTATTTGATTTAGGCCCTAGTTCTAGGCCTAGCTCGTTATTCGTTAAAAAAAAGTCTTAACACAAAACCTTGGCTGCGTTGATTCAGGTATTTGATTTAGGCCCTAGTTCTAGGCCTAGCTCGTTATTCGTTAAAAAAAAGTCTTAACACAAAACCTTGGCTGCGTTGATTCAGGTCGGTGTGCGTGGCAAGGACATCGTCGTACTCGGCGTGGAAAAGAAGTCGGTGGCTAAGTTGCAGGAGGAGAGGACAGTGCGGAAGATCTGTGTCTTGGATGACCATGTCTGCATGGCCTTCGCTGGTGGGTGCTTTCTTGTGCTTTTTCTTGTCTGCACTGAATAGAAAGGAAGACATAGTATGAATCAAAAGTCACAAAGTCATTTGGTTTTGTTCATCTTACCATGATGCCTATCGTCCATAGCTAGAAGAAATGAAAAAAAAAACCAGGCAAAGAAAACTTTGATGAACAGGATTTGAACCTGAGTCTTCTGGTTTTGCATTCCAGTGCTCTTCCTCTCTGTGCTATCCAGCCCTTAGATGGTGGCCTCCCAAATAGCTAGAAGAACTTAGAAGGCCTGCAAAAATGTCCTTCACGGACTTACTTATGTTTTGGCATCAAGTTTCGTCCCATTGTTTTGTACTTGCATAAGTGTTGTGAATGAGCAATTTGAATAACTCGAAAGAGAGGGCCTGATGTTTAAATCCTAGCAGGACCTTTCTCAACTTAGGCAGAAACGTCAGGCCCTTCTAATTTTTGATATTTGCATTGTGGTAATTTTAGTCAGTAAGCAGTTTGCAACATTTTGGATACGAGCTGGTTCTCTAATTTGGAATTCTGTTCAGTCTAGAATTGTAGTCTCAAAACAATCAAAACAATTGCTGTAAACCACCTCAGCCCAATACAATCTCTTTCTAATCAGGCAGGTCAACCTATCTTTTCTTTCTCCCTATGAGAATGGTCCTGCTTCTTTTCATTTTTATTTGATCTTAATGTCTGCTTTAACCCATATCCCCCTGACTGGTCACAGCACATAAACAGTGTTCCTGCCTAAGCCCCTATTACACTCAAACAAGAAAGATGTGTATTACAAGAGAAAATTGTCAATGACAGCTTTTCAAAAAAATAAAACCAAAACAGACTACCGGTACATGTTACCAGTGGAAAGAGTATGAAATTTACTTACTTATTATTAATTTATGATACAAGAAAATCTAAAATATGATGAACCATATCAACAGAAAAGTGAATGTGATTAAAATAGAACACAGAATTTCATGTAGTTCAGGGTTTGTAGCTTTTCTGCATCCTACAGGTAATCCTGTAACTTGGTGGATGTGGGTTAGTGTTGTATTTTTTTAAGAATATGAACTTGTAAACCTGTCCTGTCAAGTTGTGTCAACCACATCATGTTAGTGAATTTGGCTAAAAAAATTAAGGAAACAATATTTTGTAAACCCTAGCGCTGGAGTTCTGTGTTCCTTCCTTCACCCCTCAGGTCTGACCGCAGATGCCCGCATCATCATCAATAGAGCACGGATTGAGTGCCAGAGTCACAGACTGACAGTGGAGGACCCCGTCACAGTGGAGTACATCACACGCTTCATCGCTCAGCTCAAACAGGTGGGCACTCAGACCCTGCCTTTCATCAGGCATCAAGTCAATCAGAAAACCAGTTTGGTAGTTTTTCCAGCAGTTCTGGCAGACAATGGCTTATAGGGTCACAGAGTCGCAAGTTGTTTCTGTTTGGGAAATTCAGTGACACTAACTTACTGTATACTAACGTAGACCCTAACCCTCGTAGACCCTACGGTGCAAGTCTCTGATCCCTTTAGCTGTGGTTGATTCCATGAAACTCATCGTAATTTACAACCAATCGCAAAGTGATGAGCGATGCACAGAAACCATACAACCCAAGTTGAGTTACGATGAAACGTAAAGCTTTGTGAGATCCACTCCTGGCCAGCCTCTGAACATCAGCTTCAAGTATCACAAATATCAAGTATCAAAAGTATCAAGTATCAATCCAATTTTGGTGGCCCTTTTTCTATTTCTAATTCACTCGTAACTCACTTGGTCTCTACGCCGACATTCCTCCTGCCTTTCCCTGCAGCGTTACACACAGAGCAACGGCCGACGGCCGTTTGGTCTCTCCGCCTTGATCGTGGGCTTTGACATGGACAGCACCCCGAGACTCTACCAGACTGACCCAGCCGGGACTTACCACTCCTGGAAGGTGAGTCTAGCCACTTTGCAACGATCCCTGTAAAGCCTGTGTACTTGGAATATAGAAGCTCAGTTAAAAAAGCCCTCTGAGGGGCCACTCGGTTTCGACCTTGCAATGCATCCACATTGTACAGTGTATGTCTCTGGGGTATTTGACTTAAGTAGATGCCTTAAATATCTACACTACCATCTCAGTATAGAAGCTGTTATCTGTTTGTCTGGTATTATGCTAACGTTTTACCTGTTGAGTTTTTGAATTTTTTCTCACGGACTCTCACAAGCTTTTATGGTTTTGAAAGCATGGTCTGTTTATTGCAAGGGTAGATATCACCTTCTGTTTCAACTCAAAAGTACTTTGTCAGGCACGGGTTGGCTGAAAAGTGCCTCTGGAAATTGCCTTCGCAAGTTCGATTAAAATTTGGTGGGGAAGGGCCCCCTAGACAACTACCCCTCAGACATCCACATTCCTCGAGCCCAATTAATTCTCCTTACGGGATGTTGTCGATCTGTGGGCCGACCAAAGATGCTTTGGGTACACAACATTCGAGAATGGTCAGGGACTCGGGGTGCAATACCAACGAACTGTAAAGAAGCAGGACTGTAAAGGCGGGCAGTGGTGGCAGTGGCGCCAATGATTCAAGTGGTGTATAATTTGAGGAGGAGGCCATGGGCAAATGCCTATGTCTATTGATTGATTGATGCTAAGCATCTCCTCTCTGGTCTCTGTTCTGCCCTTCTCAGGCTAATGCCATCGGCCGTAGTGCTAAGACGGTGCGTGAGTTTCTGGAGAAGCACTGGTCCGACGAGCTGGCCGAGTCTGAGCACAACACCGTCAAGCTGGCCGTCAGGGCACTGCTTGAGGTGGTGCAGTCTGGCGCCAAGAACATCGAGCTGGCCGTCATGAGGAAAGGAGAGAGACTGAAGGTAGGGCGCCATACCAAGATGGGGTCCCTCAAATCATGTTTGGTTACATTAATGGCCTTTAGGTTTTGGCCATAAATAACTGGCACCGTTACCATGTGTATAGTGTTTGAGTTGCTCCAACAGGTTTTCTGGGGCTAAAACTTTTGCATTCACTTCTCCTTAGCAGGGGCCAATTCCATAGAGTTGCTTAAGCTCCAAAATTTCTGAAGCACAATAAGTCATGATTCAGAGGATTGGCTAGACAACCAAAACTTCACTTTTGTTTCATGCTAAGTAAAGAATAGTGGAATACCGGTCAGAAGTCAGAAGCAATTGAGATTGTGCATAATGTGGTTTGGTTTGTAATTCTATTTACCCAAGGAAGACTGTTCATGTTAAATTGGCAGATTTTCACCCTCAAGGGGCTCTGAAATTGGGCCTAGGTCTCTAGGGGCTTGTACAAGTGAGAGTTACCTCAAAGATGCTGAATTGGCACAGGAAAGATCTAGCTAAACTAAAGATAGCCATGAATTACTGACAACTCTTACCTTCCTGTAAAGGAAATCTGTGATTGTTCATTTTCAAAAGTTTTTTTGAAGCAAGGGTTGCTCCTAAGTCGACTGTTTGAAGAGATAGCAACTCTTACTCTCTTGGTCTCTTAATTATCTTCTGTTCATTTCTGATCACAGATTTACGAGACGGAGGAGGTGGAGAAGTATGTAGCAGAGATTGAGAAAGAGAAAGAGGAAGAAGCTGAGAAGAAGAAACAGAAGAAAGCGACAGGACAGACATCATAATATCAGCCAGAGTTTTCAAATCTAGTCCTTTTTTTGTCCCGGTCCGTCGAGGTCACTAAGTCAGACTTTATATTCTGGTGAAAAATTGTTTGGGCTTTGTGTATTGGAAGGTTTTTTTTCTTCTAGACACCCGCTATTTCTTAAGAGTTTCCCTTTCAGAGTGGCAAACCATTATGGATGCTTTCTGAAGGCATTTTTGTCTTCTCGTCGAAAAGGCGATGACGAGGTCTTACTCCACACCAGAACACAATCCAGTAGAAACTTGTCAAAATTACAGTTTTATAAAAAAAAAAACGGGAATTCCTTTTCGTGCTTTGTACGATCATTTAGGAACTTTGAGATACCGTCTGCTCTGGCCGTCATCAGGAGAATGATGATACAGGCTTGTGAAATGGCCGATGACCTGATGACGGCCAGAGCATACTGGTCAAAACGTCGAGTTACCACTCGGGTTCTTTTGAGAACCACACCTCTTCCTTTAAGAGACATTATACATGGTGGCACCGCAAACCTTCCTATATTGATTCACCCACCATGCAAAGCCTTAAGTCTTATTTAGTTGAGAATTGGGGCTCAGCCCATACAATGCTCCCCATCATCAAATGCTCTGATAAGAGCTTTGTGGGGCACTTAGTTAATTTAAGGCAACAAGACCCTTTCTTTTTAAGAAACACAATTCCACCCTTCAGAATGTGTACATTTCTGAAAGCTGATTTTATGTGACATTATTTTCTACACAGTTTTCTTTGTGTTGTACAAAAATAGTACATGTCAGAGCTTCGATTTGAATGAGAATAAAAGTGATTGCTTACATGTATTTACAAAAAGAGAAAGAAATTGTCTCATGATCTGGTGAAGGAAGACCTTGTACATAAAAAATAGATGAAGCCATTAGGAACAACCTTAAAGCCACCATTCCCTTAAGAATACACACCCCAGTGAGCACCCACACGTTCACACACCCCCCCCCCTAGGATTATCCTCCCCAGAGGATTATCTTTCCCGCCTTCCTGCCTCAGTGATCACCGGCATATAAGCTGATCCACCACCGAGTCTAGGCATTCTCTTGATGACGGCCAGAGCATACAGGTCGGAACGTCCAGTTACCACTCCGAACCACACCTCTTCTTTAAGAGACCTTATACATGGTGTCACCACAAATCCTCCCTTAAAGAATACACACCTTACTCAAACCACTACAGTGGAACGTCGCTATAAAAAAACATCCCTGGATCCATGGAAATTGTTCAGTATAGCGGGCATTTATTATAGCAGTTGCGGTCTACATATTTTGTACACAAATCGGGAGCCAAAGGGCATGTTTGTCATAGCCGAATGTTTGGTATATCGGCGTTCATTATAGCAACGTTCCACTGTAGCATCAAGAGAATCATGATGCTCATTGTTTTATTCTACTAAATGTTCATGGTACCATTGGAGAGAAAGGCAGTCAATGTCGTACTCTTTAACGGCACCTAACTGAAGTTTGCAAGTTTGGGATTTCACTACAGACCTTGAAAACAGCGTGGCCTAGTGCTCAAAATCCTAAACTCGAAGGCCTACTGATGGATTGAGGGGTAATCTTCACAACTCGGCCCCTGAAAGAGGTCCTGCTCAGAAATATATCCTGGACCACCACAGCATAGAATTGGTCCATTCCAGCTCAGTTCAGCCTCATTCATGAGTGATATACAAAAGTGTTGCAAACTAAATACTGACTTACACCAATGACCATTGGCGTTAGAATCTGCTGGATTGAGCTGGGCAGGGCGTAGGGTGGTTGTTGTGGGAAGCAACCAATCTAATTCAATGAAACAGTCTGCTTCTCGTGGAAGCGACATCAAGACTTGCAGAGGTCAGAGCCGACTGCTTCCGAGACCGTTTGGTAGCCATCAGCCCTGCAAGACACAAAACAAAGGCAAACCAGGTGAAAACTCAAACAAAGGAATACATGTGTATTTCAAAGCCAAAAATCAGAATCTGTTGTCAAGAGCTTGTCAAAAAGGATACATTTTTACCCAAAAGAGGAATGATTCCTCCAAAATAGGAATGGTTACCACCTATGCACCTATGTTTGCATACCAGCTCAGTCTTATGAATAATTTATCTACCCATCCCATAGCTGGCCAGATCAGTCTAATGAATAATTCATCCACCCATCTCATAGCTGGCCACCTCAGGCTAATGAATAATTCATCCACCCATCCCATAGATCAGCTGGCCAGCTCAGTTTAATGAATAATTCATCCACCCATCCCATAGCTAATGAATAATTCATCAAGCTACCTGATGAGTTGGTCCAACTCTCTCTTTATCCTCTTCACGAGGGGCGGTCCCTCATAGGCCAGAGCTGTGTACAGCTGAACGAGGGTTGCCCCAGCCTTGATCTTCTCGTAGGCGTCTTCACCGGAGCTGACTCCGCCCACTCCAATGATTGGCACCTCACCTGAAAGGTGCCAAGGGGTCAGGGAAGGGTCATACAGGGGCTGTTCCCACCATGCAAATAATCGTGATTTGAATCGCGATTCAAAAATCGATGGGTTTTTTTGCTCATGACTTGAAGTTTTTCATAGTGGAAATACTTTCAAAGTGAAAGGTTTGCAGTGACACCATGTAACGCATCTCTTTCAAGAAGGAGTGTGGCTCTGAAAAGAGCCGGTAACTCAACATTTCGGGTAGTGTGCACTCTGTGTGTCTCCTGACAACAGGCAGAGTTCACACTACCCAAAACATTGAGTTACTGGTTCTTTTCAGAGCCACACTCCTCCTTGAAAGAGAAGTGTCACCACAATCCTTCCACTTATAAGAAGGCTGAAGAAGGTTTTCTCTGAAAAGATAGCTGTTTATAAGGAGCTCAAAAGTTAGAGAGCCTGAGGTTTCGATCTTAGCAGGACCTTTCTCAAACGCTTTTAAAAGGTCCTGGTAGGATCGAAACGTCAGGCCCTCAAACTTTTGAGATTAATGTATTGCAGGTAATTTTAGTCAGTGATCAGTTTGTGAACAGTTTTTTGATTAATTTCAGGTTTCTATGAAGCAGAGCCTGTTCAGTCCTGACCTTTGGTGAGGCGGTACATGTCTCGGACTGTCTCCGTGGCCATCTGTCTTAGAGGAGGTCCACTCAGTCCTCCCCCTTCCGTCTTGTTGCCGCTCTGCAAGCTGGCTGGCCGTGTGATGGTGGTGTTGGTCACAATCAGGCCATCAACCTTGGCCTGTTGAGACCAAAGGCATCTGGTTGACTAAATGGTAGTTTATCTAGCCTTGCTGACAACTATTATAAACACAAAAATGCTTGGGAGGAAAACAATTGCCATCCTTCTCATCATTGTGAAGAGCACTGGTCCGTTAATCAAGGTCTCAGGTTCAAGTCCTGGTCCACTCAAAGTTTTATTTGCCAATTTTTCAATTTGTTCAGAAGTTCCCAGTCAGTTTTTCCTTTGTTTATTTGACCTTTTATGGTGTTAGTTACTGGTTGAATTGCCTGATTCATTTCATAGATATCTGTTGTTAAAAATTCTCAGTCAGTTTTTCCTTTGTTTGATATGCATCAGTTGTGTTATTTCTGATTGATGGAGACCCACTATCTTGGGGATTTTGTCTCAGGAGTGGGTGAGCAACCTTCTATCTCTGTCGAATAATCCACTGGATGGAATTCAGAATGCCAACTTGGAAAATGGTTGCTGGTCGGAACTGATACCAAACTGATATCATCAGCTTATCCTCTTCCCACCAGGCAAGTTTTCAGTGACCATGGCCGGCACACAGGTTTCTTGTTATAATATTGTGCCATTTTCAAATCTCACTAAGTAATTGGGAACAACAACTTGTGAAAACAAATCAATAAGAGTACACTTGGCACAATCAGACGTCTGCGTGACTTTTATCATGCTGCATATACGATATCAAGATTCAAGGCTCTTTGAAGGTACATACTTGAATCTAGAACAGACCTGTTTTCGCGTGACCACGGCAGCAATGTCCTCCTTGTCCTGCTCTGTGAGGTCCGGGGCTATCTTGACCAGGAGAGGGGGTTTCGAGTTGCAGGGAAGGGAATCTCTGGCGACCAGGACCTGTTGATGATCAGAACAGAAAGGACGTTCTCTGTTGTTAGAGGTGGGGGAAGAGTGTCACCCTCTACGGCTATGCCATTGGCAACAAGCTGTTTGGAAGTACTAAACTTTGTAAAGTAGGATTTCTATGACCTTCTGTACAAAATAAATAAAAGGTAGGGATTATTACGAATAATTAGAATTATTATGTCCCCCATTCCCGGTAAACAAAACCCTGAATTGCCAACCAAAGTTTTATTAAACTCTGCTGAATCATTTTGGAGTACAAACGGGGTAAATAAAGCTACTGTCTCTCCACTACAAAAGCCCCACTCCCTGTTAAGAATTCAGCAGTCTCCTGAAGACGAACAGACCATACTGTTCAAAACATCGAGTTCCTCCGGTTCTTTTCAGAACCACACATACTCACAAAAGAACTTTTTCATGGCGTTACCACAAACCTATTACTTATTCTGCTATTCTCACCATGAAAACCTTCAAATGTAAAAACTGTTCTTCTTAAAATAAAGATGCAATGAATTATCTTATGCCCCCAGCATATCTTAAACATCTCTGAGTCACCTTGTCTATCAACTCTTGCAGCTGTTCTCTGCCTTGCATCTTCCGAAGTCCAGGCGTGTTTGGGCTGGAGACATTGATGACTAGGTAGTCGCCCAAGCAGCCAAAGCACTCCACGCCCTTCACGTAGTCACTCACGGCATCGGTGGAGAATTTGTTCTTGCCCACGTTGACGCCAACGATCCCTCGGTCTTCTGTATAAACAGGGAGTTTGAAACGCAGCAATAAACTAATTACTAAGGTGATATACAAAAATGTTGCAAACTGCTTACCGGTACTGACTAAAATTACCAAAAGGTAAATCTAAAATTTAGTGGGCCTGACGTTTCGATCCTAGCAGGACCTTTCTCAAAGGCAGAGAAAGGTCCTGCCTTGAGAAAGGTCCTGCTAGGATCGAAACGTCAGGCCCACTAAATTTTAGATTTACTAAGAATTAAATTAAAATTTACTTGCCTCTTGACAGTTAATACCATCATCACAAGCTACCTAGTTACCAGGGCCCAATTTCATAACGCAGTCCCTCGATCATTCACAATGAAGTCCCACAATACTGAAATGTTTACCGCTAATCTGGCAAATTCATGTGGCAACGGACGTCAAAACAGGTGCCTGACAGGCTAGATATTGCTGAAAAGAGTCTTTGCCTAAAATTTGCACAATAGCGGTGTCCGAATTTTGAAAGTCCCAGAGCGGCTATAGCCGTCATCCATACACAAGGGGTTAAGAATAAAGGTCTACCCAAACAGCTCTTGATTGAGTACTGTCTTTGTCTGGCAACTGCATTTTTCAAAACAAGGCTTTTGTGCTTATCACAAATGGGAAAGGAAAATCCCTCAACAATGTGATAAAGATTTCAGCCTTTCTCCTTGCTTTACGAGACTTCCAGGGTCTTACCGGGTGCAAGGTGGGCCTTAGCTGTTGCTCTGTCTTCCAACCTCTTGAGAACAGCTGCATGACCTTCACTGTTGAACCCGTACCTGAAAACCAAACCCAGAGACAGGACATTGACCCACAGCTATGACTTTGCTGGCAAATGTCCTACAACTGATAGTGTTTCCACTGTTCAAAGACAATTTCAAAATGACCGGCAAGCTGGACAAGAGAACTGAACATATTTACAGTGTCGTTTAGTGTAGTATTGTTTTAACCAATTATTTTTTTACTTTTTTTTCAGTGCTTTTTACTGCATTAAAAAAAAGAAATAATAATAATTTTAAAAATCCAGGTGGCCCCCCAAAAGCAAGTGGGCGGGGGCAAGAAACATTTTTGTTTTTACTTCGCCTTACGGTGCTTTAGTCTCATTCCCATATTCAATCTGAGACTCATGCAACCTCAGCATAGCACATGCACAATACAAGATCACTCGGCTCGTGGGCCGCTGAAGAAAGCAGCCACCTGTGAGAATCAGTGTGAATTGCAGAACGCAGCGAACATCGGTATTTCAAACGCACACGGTGGCCCCGGCCCTTGTACCAATCTACTGAGCAACATATTTGCCGGATGAGACTCACAAACTTCCAGGGGAATCGGTGCTGGGGACAACCGGAACTGGAAGTGGACAGCAAGGGCCTCACCTATTGATGATTGCTGCGTCTTCTGGTAGTCTGAAGACCCTTGGTCTGGGGTTGCCCTCCTGCGGCTCAGGTGTGACGCTGCCGACCTCCACAAAGCCAAAGCCCACCTTCAGCATACCATCCATGGCCTCAGCATGCTTGTCAAACCCGGCAGCTAAGCCGATTGGGTTGCTGAAGTTACGACCCCACAGGGAGACTCCCTGAAGGAAAAGTGATTCAGCCGTGATGGACCGTGATTTTTTTCTTGGCGAGATGATGCACATAAACAGAACTGACTGATCACTCATGTATTGTACTAGAGGTTGTTTTCTCAAAACACATCTGTCTTTTAATTCAATGAGGGTTTGCCTTGCTTGACGTGATAAGCACTGAGTGATCAGTGCTTTGCCCTATGCCTGATGAAAAAAAATCAGGCAGCTTGGGCGGGATTTGACCCACTGAGCACTCAGTGCTTATCACGTTTTTACAAGTCCAGGAGGAGACCATACATTAGCCTTTCCTTTGGGCCATCCAGATACAACTTCACAACAAAGGAGGGCTTTTGCTTAAAGAATTTAACATCAATTTGTGCTAAACCTTTTGCCTAATGAGTGATATTTTGTCTGGTTTCAGACAAAGATGTAAAAGAAGGGGGAGATTTGGGCTTCAAATTACTGGACACCAGTAGGCAGCAACCTTTGATCAATTAATTTTTCAATTATGGCGATGCCCATGTTTTAGGAAATCTTCTATCTTTGAGAAAGGTCGGGCTGGGATCAAAATGTCAGGCCCTCCTAATTTTTGGTCTTCAGCAACAGATGAATCTATGGATGAAATTGAAATCCTCTCATAAACGTTTGATTTTGTTACAAGTGACGGTGGATCTTTGAAGTTGTTCCGCGGCACCAGACCCCAGCTGGCAGTCTTGACAGCAAAGACGTGAGCCGACTCGGCACTGAGGAGCCTCAGGCTGGGCATGGCGACATCACGGTAGAACTTCTCGCTTCCAAGGCCCAGGCACAGGCCCCCAAACATGGCTGTGCCACAGCTCAGAACGATGGCGGCTGATCTGTTCCGCTGATGGTTTGAAGAAAGGAACAAATGGTGAACCGAGAATGAAACAACATTAGGCCTAAAAGCAACAGATTAAGGAATACACTGCGTTAAGTACAAACCACAAAGGAGTTCAAGGAAAGGGGTACCCAGCCCGGGTAGTACTAATACTCAAGGTAGTTCATTGTAGTACTAGTAGTACTAAGTAGTTTAAGTACTAACTAGTACGTGTACTAGTACATGTACTAGTAGTAGTAATGATTATCTATGAAAGTGTATTTTACAGTTGTAAGTTGTACAACAAGTTGTGCAATAGATAAGAATTGTATGGTGGAAAAAAAACTTCGTGGAAGGTTTGCGGCGACACCATGTTTTGATGTTTGGCATGTATCTCTTCTCTTCCAAGAACTGAAGTGTGGCTCTGAAAAGTCAAAAAGAGACGCAAGATGGTAGTCTAACTAGTCTAATGTAAATCCAATATTATTGCAAAAACCTCACTCCCAAATAGCTTCGGTTATTGAGGATTAAAAGTCCTCATAATCTTCTTTTATTTCATCTCCATTACTCATGACTTCCATTACTGATAAATAATTAATAAGATAAGAATGTCACATACGGCTACAGCCGGCCCTACATCATGTTTAGTTATGCAACTAGTACTAGTAGTAGCAGTACTAGTACTTAGTAGTAGTACTACTATTACTAAGTAGTACTACTTCTAGTACTAGTACTAACTTACTAGTACTACTACTAGTACTACTACTAGTACTACTACTACTAGTACTACTAGTACTAGTACTAGGCTAGTACTGTACTCTGTAGTACTAGTAGTAGTACTAGTTTTACCATGGAGGTAGAGGAGGGTTTTACTACCTAGTCCTAGTGCAACTGCAAAAGTGCAAGTTATGGTCAGCCATTTTTTATGTCGTCTGCTACCGCAGGATCTCATAATGCAGGGTTACTACACAATTTCTAGGGCTAAATTTTCCGTTGAACAATCGGAACTGGTGGAGCCAAATACATTTGTTTAGACATAGGGTGCGGTACTTACAGACATTGCTCAGGAGCCTTTAATTTTGTCAGTAAAATCAACTTGGGACAATAGGAGGGAACTTCGACTAGCACCGGTGATCCGCTACATGCAAATTACTTCAAGCTTTGTCACATAAAATAAAATGACACAAACGTTTGCAATCATATAAAAATGTATTTATTATTTTAGAAATTATGATAAAATAATATATATCATATATATTATTAATGATTTATGATTGGACATAAATAAATGAAATGTTCAGGTCAACAAACTTCACAACCACAATGTTTTTATTTCAAACCAATAATTATCGTCTGCAATTTGTTTCCAGACACTCAGTGTCAAGATGACAGCCTTTGCGGGTTAGTTTTCTTTAGGTTTTGTCAAAATTTTATGACGTGAGAAAAATTAATTGAATTATGTTGACGACAGCTATGTTATCAGAAACCTGTCTATTTTGGGGGTTGTTTTGTATGGTGTGTTGGCGAGTGATTGCCACGTATTGACGTAACGTGTATGTACTACTAGTAGTAGTAGTAGTACTACTTTACTAGTACTACTACATAATTATGGACATGTGTTGTGCACACGAAGGCATCGGTATTCCCCTTAATTCCGACACTTACTTTTCGTAATGGGATTTATTCAGAACCGCCGTAAAAGAATACGCAGTGCCTGTTGTTGCCGATCCTAGGCAAAAATTGAATGAGATATCTGTAGCTAAATCAAACTTAGGGCCGAGAACTACAAGTTACTTAATACTTAGTCTAAGTAGTAAGTAACAAGCCGTTTGAAAATCAAGCATTTCAACCATTTGTCATTTCGGAGGAATGGTTGGAATGCCGAATGGCCTAGGCCTACGGCCCATTTTTTTTTTTTATGCGTCTGTATGATCTTAAATGAAGTTGAATTAAACTATAATACCAGCATTTTATAAATGTTAAAAACTTAAAAATACCACTTTTTTAAAACTTAAATATGAAGAGAAGCTGCCTTTGACAGAACAAATCAAAGAGACTGCTTTTGAGTTTTGAGTTTTGGTTGCACTTTCTTCATATTGAGAAAGGTCCTGCTACGTGCTAGGATGGAAACGTCAGGCCCTCCAACTTTTGAGAATTATGTATTGCAGGTCATTTTAGTCAGTGAGCTGTTTTCAATATTTTTTTTGTATTTACTTTAAGTTTATGTCTGTATCTGTGAGTTAATGATTCATTGGATTCACATTTGCAGAGTTTGGCGTGATTGAGGAGATTGTGCAGGCGGTGGAAGACATGGACTGGCTGTAAGTGCTTGGTCAGAACTAGTCCGAGTAATTTGGACCTGACAAGTCACCCTTTTTTTATCGAATTTTTACTCGGTCTAGGTCACAACAATGTTCCCGTCGATAGATCCAAATCCAAAACATAAAACATGATCAATTATCATTGACGTTGTCACAGTTACCCCTTGGGTTTTTAGTCTGTGACTGAATTGAAGTATCCCCATTAACTATGCCTGTGAAAAAAACAATGGGAAATACGTACAAGCTCCTTGTTTTTGGAACTGATTTCCCTTTGAAGGCAATAAAACAGCATCTTTAAAAGATAATATCAGTCGAAATGATTTTCCCTTCTTAAATGTACATATTACTTTACTAGCTTCACTGGCTGTAGGTAGCCTTTGTGCTTCTTTTAATTTTTTTTATAATTATTTTGATCGTCAAAATAGTGGAATAGTGAGTACTAGCTAAAATCTTTCAATTTCATGGCATGGGTCCTGTACAGAGGTTTATCCTCGTACCTCAGCAGTCTTGACTAATCACTTTGATGATTTAAGTTCTTGAAAGTAATCTGTACTTTTTTGGTCTCAAAAGTAAGAGTGCCCGACTTTTCGATCATAGCAGGACCTTTCTCAAAGGCGTGCTAGGATCGAAACATCAGGCCCTCTAACTTTTGAGTTGTATGTATTGCATGTCATTTTAGTCAGTGAGCAGTTTGCAATAGTTTTTTGTATTTACTTTTTTGTCTTCAGTCTGCCGACTGATGTGCAGGCAGAGGCCATTCCGTTGGTACTAGGAGGAGGAGATGTTCTGATGGCTGCGGAGACAGGCAGTGGCAAGACAGGGGTAAGATCCTTTGAAGAGCTCACAATTGTCACAATTATCCTTATTGCACTGACTCAGTCTACACATAGAAACAGCGAAGACTACAGAAAAGACAAGATTTACAGGATTCGTCCCAAGAATCCATCGACTATAGGCCCCTCTAAATCAGACGATTGAATGGTATGATTTCAATCTTATAATATGAGCTACACATTGGGTAAAGCATGCGAGGTAGACAATGAAGAAAGGCTACACGAGTCAGGCTCCTGTCTTCTGTGAAGAAAAAATTTGATTGGACCGGGACTTGAACCCGAGACTTCTGGTTTTGCGTACCAGTGCTGTTACCATCTGAGCTATCCAGCCCTTAAATAGTGGCCTTCCCAAATAGTCAACTAGTCTTAGCCGGGTTGGGGTGTTAGTCAGAAGCATTTCACCATAAACTGCCGTATATCACCAGGGATCACGTCCCTGCGTTCATTCAGATGCAAACAAAAAATTGTTGTAAACCTGGCTACAGCAGTTCGGGGATCACACAAAGTGGATGCAGTTTCTGTCTGTGGTAACACATGTTTTCTCTCTTCCTCAGGCTTTCTGCCTGCCTGTCATCCAGATAACTCACGAATCTTTACGGGACAAATCCAGTGGCAAGCTGCAAAGTGCAGTCAAGGCAAAAACTGGTAAGTATGTTCTTTTCTGTTAAAAGATACCGGGTTTATTTGAACAAATTTAAGAATGGCAAAGAAAACTTTGACTGGACGGGATTTTAACCCAAGACCTCTGGTTTTACGTACCAGCACTCTTAACATGTAAGCTATCCACCCCCTAGATGATGGCCTTCCAAAATAGTCTATAAGTAAGTGAGTCATCTATGTATTTTTTTATGATCCAGAGGTAGATTTCACAAAGATGTACAATCCATTGTAGCTCAACTGATGACGCATAACCCTTTGTGTTTTGCAAGAGGTCTTATGGGTTTCGATTCATCACTCATCGCCTTGCGATCAGGCGCAAGCAACGATGAGCAGACCACAGGCTGGTTTGGCTACCGGGTATCATGATGATTAATTTTTATGTCTTCACATCTCCTACAGATACTTCCAAGTGGCAGATGAATGTCTTTGATAGAGGAGATGCAATGGGTATGTTTATACAGCCTTCTCACGTATGTCAATCACAGAAGTAAAAAATGGCAGTTACTGGGCAGTGACTTATCGCCATGGCAACTGCTACCCCGGGGTCGCTCCCCCCTGCCGCTCAGCGGGGCTTACCCTCTCGGCTTACCCTCTGCAATATGTATCAGCAATCAGAGTAAATCAGCTGCTTACCTAGTGGGTAACCAGCATTGACAGAAAAAGACTGCTTTTCAATTATAAGATTTATTCAAGGAAATAAAGAGCTGGTATTCGCTTGTGTCCAATTTTCTGCTGTTTAGGGAATATCCATGTTTTTATTTTGCTTCTCAAATTGATTTTTATGAAGCTAATTATTAAGGAACATTTGCAGATGTGTGAATATTTTTATCGGTTGAGAGAAAAGATGATCAGGAAAGCAAAGATGCTGAGAGGTTGTTGTTTCGTTGTTTATTTCCAGCCATTGATGACACTGGTCTCTTGTGCCAGAGCAGAGAGACGAATTCCTGGCATGGTACCCGATCCAACCAGGGAGTCATCAACCAAGGTCTGCTAACTGCCAGTGCTGTCTGACTCAGATTCACTGCCAGAATTGGTTTAGCAAACATCATATTATATCTATGATGCAGTGCGGTACTCTCTGCTATATATTAGTCAAATCTGCCGCACGAGCTGCCTTAATTTTTGTCATCAGAAATCGGGCAAACACTGGGCATTCATTGCTTATTACGTTGAGCAGAGCAAACCCTCATTAAATTCCATTCTTCTTGATGCAAACATGATGTTATATCTATGAAGCTAAGAGTTATTACAGGGATGTAAGACTTCCGGAAATTCCATTCTCCTTGACGCAAACATCATGTTGTATCTAAGAAGCTAAGAGTTCTTGTGGTGATATGTAAATGATTGACCCAGGAGCAGAGTGGGTTTAAGTCTAACCAGAGTCTCTGGTTAGGCTTAGAATAAAAGTCTGATAGTCTCTGAATAATATATTCAACTTAACCCTGTGTGCACCTTTAAAATGTGTACATTTTGGTCATTTTAGTCAGTAAGTCGTTTGCAACATTTCTGCAAATTAAAATAAAATGTGTCTGAGTTTGGAAGTTTTGGGTCTACGTGAGTTGCAATTGTTCAGGGAATAGTTGTTTTGGATCGGAACCCAACCATTGGTGATTTTGTTGTGCCAACCAGTTCAACCTGACGTTGGTGTGGCCAGCAAAATTTACAGCCATTCCTAATCCGAGTCACTTTTGCTGGCAAGGAACTTTGAAGGAACACAATACTGAAAACCATCTCCAATTTTGTGAATTGCAGGCAAATATTACTATGAAGCTGTTGTAACAGATGAGGGGTTATGTCGTGTGGGATGGTCCACATCCAAGGCTGCTCTGGATCTTGGTAAGTCACTGCAACCCAAGTCATGGGTTGTATCTCTTTGAAGTGTTCTCGTTTAAAAGTTTTCCTTCCCGGCAGGAGGAACTGCTCTCATGCATGTCTCACAAAACTACAGACTGCCATCATCAATCACATATCTGGCTATGGTTTCTTACAGGCACCGACAAAAGTGGATTTGGCTTTGGAGGCACGGGAAAGAAATCTTTTGGCCGCCAGTTTGATTCCTATGGAGAGGTAGGTGTCCAAAATCTGTGGTATCCTAGAATGCTATCAAGAATTTAGATAGTTTGATGTTTCTATCCTAGTAGGAGCTTTCTCAAAGGCACAATCAGCATTCTGCCTTTGAGAAAGGTTCTGCTATGAACGAAACGTCAGGCCCATTAAATTTTGAGATTTGCACTTTTTTGTTTAATTATTACAAATTCCATTTCCTTGGATTGTTAAAGATTCGGGGGTGACCTAAATTTAGGAAGAAGAGATTGTTAACCATTCCTTCCCATTTGTATCGTATTTTTTTCCATTTCTTTTCCCTCTTTAGGCTTTTGGCAAAGATGACATTATTGGTTGCTATCTTAACCTGGACACTGGCACCATTGAGTTCTCAAAGAACGGCAAGTTAACCCCTTATGGCCTGACAGTTTGATTCTAGCAGGAGCTTTCTCAAAGCTTTGAGATTTGAAGAATTTTGGGAGCATTTGTGCCACTATTAAAAGTAGTTTGCAATATTTTGACTACTTTAACCTGACTTTAAAAGATTTTAATGTGGAAGGTGTCTGGGGATGCCATGTACGTCATCTCTTGTGAGATGGAATGTGTCTCTGAAAAGAGTCAGTAACTCATCATTCCAGGCAGTGTATACTCTGCCTGCTGTCAAGAGACTGCTGCCTGAGTACACACATCCTGCAATGTTGAGTTACCGACTCTCTTCAGAGCCACACTCCATCTCACAAGAAATTATGTCCACTGTGTCACCGCAAACCTTCCACTTAGTAAGACCACCATGCAAACCTTGAAAACTTACCGAACATGGTATGAGGGCAATCAGTCAATCAATTTGTTGACTCTGCATCAGTAATCTCCATTACCGGTAGTTCTTTCATTCTGAGGATGGATACCTCTGAACCTGGTGCCAATCAGAAGCCTGTGTATTTTTCCTCACTCACTTCCTCGGCTTCTTTGCATTTGTAGGAGTCTACCTGGGACATGCCTTTGATATTCCACAGCATCTACGCCAGCAGCCCATTTTTGCCGCAGTGGTCCTAAAGGTATGAAGAACAGCATTTATTATTGTTATTATGATTATTGTCATTCATTCATGCCAAAAATGTACACATCACAGAGAAAATGGGTGTACGGTAGGAGAGACAAAAGCAATAACAGTCACTGTGATCTCCCACATCTTTCAGCCCTTTTTCATCTAATAGGAAATAAGATGTAACCTGAAACATTTTGCTGGCGTTTTCCCAAATGGCCGCTCATTTGTTTTCTTTGTTATTTTCACAAACTTTTTGGGCCATTTTTCAAAATAGTTCATACGTTTTAAATCATGTTTTCCTTTTTTAGTTTTACTTAAATTGAATAAGCTGCATCGACTTTGAGTAGTCCCCAATTTGCTGTAGCCAGATTTACAACAAAAAATGGTCCTGACTTTCAAAGCTCTTTTTTTCAAAACACACTTTTTGCCGTATGGGTGGATTTGTTTGTGAAAACGCCGACAACTTGGAAGGCCTGATGTTGTGATTCTAGCAGAATCTTTCTCAAGTGTAGGTTCTGCTGAGTTCAAAACCTGAGGTCCTCTGCAATGTTTGAATGTGCATTTTGGTCGTTGGAAGTCACTAAGCTGTTTTCAACATTTTAGTAAATTTCATAATTTGCTTTTCCTTAGAATGCTGAGATGAAGTTCAACTTTGGAGCATCACAGTTCAAGTACAAACTTGAGGTAATTCACTTTGTATTTGTATTTTTCTTTTTTTTGGGGGGGGGGGGGTTAAGAGACCAATACACCCCAGGCTAAGGGAAAGATATATTGGCCTACCTCGTATTTGGTTGTGTAGACATATTTTCCAGTTTACTGCCGACATTACATTGGATTATAACATTTTTCTAATGATGCATTTGAATGAAAACATGGGCATGATCCCTGGAGCTAAACGGCAGTTTAATAATTGTTAAATGCTTCTGGCTGGCGCCCACACCCAGACTACGGTAGTTGACTTTTTGGGAAGGCCACCATCTAAGGGCTGGATAGTTCAGATGGTAAGAGCTCTGGTATGCAAAACCAGAGGTCTCGGGTTCAAGTCCTAGTCAAGTCAACATTTTTTCTTTGCCATTTTTCATGACATCTTCAAAAGCTATCAGTCAGTAATTCCTTCATTTGTTTGATTATGCATTTGTCGTTTTAACCTAAATGTGCAAGATGAATTTGATTGAAATTTCTTCAGGGATGTGGACGTTTTAACAGCAGAAAAAAAATTCAAGAATAGGCAGGAAAAGAGGAGTCTAATTGCAGCCATATGTCCCAGTGGGGATGAAGAGGACTAACCTAACTTAACTACATTATCTGGTGGTGTCCGATTGTCTGGGTGTGGATGTGTATTTGCAAGCCATTTTTTCATGTGATTCTGCATACACATGTTAAGATTCTTTACTTGT
Organism: Luidia sarsii; assembly: GCA_949987565.1. NCBI lineage: Eukaryota > Metazoa > Echinodermata > Asteroidea > Paxillosida > Luidiidae > Luidia > Luidia sarsii. The sequence goes on along the minus strand of OX465110.1, from coordinate 3,172,859 downwards.
ACTTGTCTGTGCATTTTCCAGGGAGGATATCAACCCTTGTGCCAAGCACCCTCCAACTGTGCCATGAAATCACCCAACTCAGGTAGTGCAGGAGAATGGTTACATTTTTGGAATGCCTCATTCAAATGTACAGTGTATATCATCTCTCATAGGAGGAATCTCTGTAGGAATGACGTTTTTATAGTGCAGTGCAGTGCGAAGTTATGGAAACTTTCAAGTATAGTACCGGTAGACTATTCAATTAAATCCAAGTTGTGTGTCTTTATAACAATCTGATGACAGATACTTTCAGCAACTTAAGTAACCAAGGCTTTAACTTCTGAGCATGCAGTATTTAATTTATCATCGGGTACCGGAAAACCTGAGGCCAAATCATATCATATCACAACAAAGACATGCTTTAGCAAACAATTGCTTTACAAAAAATCAGGGGCCAATTTGAAAGAGCCGCTTAAGTGTCAAAATATGTTTAAGCGCAAAAACTCATGAGCCACAGGATCCCCTTGCCTACCCAATCTTTACTTTCGTTTCATGCTAAGTAAAGAAGAGTGCTATACAAGTCAAAAGCAATGGACATCACATCGCAGTGTAGTTTGTAATCCTGCTTACACGAGGAAGACTTCTTCTTCTTAGCAGATTTTCACGCTTAAGCGGCTCTATGAAATTGGGCCCAGGTAGCTGGCCAAAACTCCTTGTGGAAGTCAAGCTATTGATCCATCCTGCCATTTTGAAAGGACCTCGAGGATCATAACATCACTTCCTTGAAAATATTGTCTTTTTGGTTGAGAAAGGTGGCACAGAAAACTTTGCCATTTTTCAATTTGTTCAAAAGTTCCCAGTCACTTTTTTTTTCATTTGTTTGTCGATTTGGTTTTGTTTGCTTTTTGGTGGTGCAACGCTGAAAACAATGAAAATTTGGTTTTTGTTTGACAGGGTCTTTGCAAGCTGCAGCAGGCAAGCCACAGCCCAACGCACCCAAAGCCATTATACTAGAGGTGAGCCAGTTTGGCAAATCATGATTGTGTAGATTTATCAATACGGCATTCAATGTAAGATGTTAAGAGCAATTTGCCATTTACCCGCATAGTACGGTATGCTAGAGGCTTCATTCTCACGCATGACAAATTTCAAAATTTAGTGGGCCTGACGTTTCAATCCTAGCAGGACCTTTCTCAAAGGCAGAGTGACAAGGACAAAACAGATACATGTACACGAAGGAAGGGGGAAGAGAGTGAATAGGACACGGATGACAAATCCAACACATAACAAATCCAATTTAAAGTTCTTGGATATTCAAGTATTCAAAACAATTAATGGAGGCAGACTGCGAAGCCACACAGTGGAAGTGGTTTTTTTTTTTTTTTTGGGGGGGGGGGGGGTTGGTTGCTGATGCCGAAAGTTGGGGGTGTGCATTTTATATGGGAAGTTACGGTACTTGCAGTCATCATGGAGGACCACCTTGGAAAGTTTTGATGCCATCAAAATGTGAGGGCCTCAAAATGGCTGCGTTCTTTATATTTCAGGTCACACAGTTCAGTAAGCAGTTGGAAGCGTTTTTGTGTTCTTACTGAATGCCTTTAGAACTTTAGAAATTTGCCATGCATTGTAGTCGTGTGTTATCTGAAGATAAAACGGAAAGCTCCATCTTACATTGGTAGTGAGACAAAGGCTGCTTTCACGGATAGATTTTATTACCTCAAAACATGTTGTAAGGCTGCATCAGAATATTTGAGAGTGCATGTACTTTGCTGAATGGTTTTGATAAAGAAAAAGTAAAATTGGTGTATTTCTTTGTCCACAGCCATCAAGAGAATTAGCAGAACAGGTAAGGCTGACAATCTAGCAATTTGTTTATTTCTTTCGAAAATCAAAGAAAACTTGACTTGAATTGAATCCAGGCTTCTAGTTAAATTACCAGCATTCTACCTCGGGAGCTATGTAGCCCTTAAGTGGCAGCATTCCAAAATAGTCAGCTATCTTTGTTTTGGGGAGGGGGTGCCAATCAAAAGGATTTAACCATTACCTGCTGAATGTCTCCAGTGATCAATTTCATCAAACTCATCATCACCTACGATCAGTCGCAAGACGATGAGTGATGCACAGAAACCATATGGCCTATCACAAATCAGGATGGTCTATCAATCTTAAGTTGAGTTCCGATGCATCGTAAGGCTTTGAGAAATCCACCCCAGGGTCCATACTGCATACCCACCCACATTTCTGATAAGGTTGTAAACCTGGCAGCAGCAGACTCATCTTAATCAAGCTGTACTTTCTCACAAACTCACTAGTTTATACTGACTGGGAACTTTTGAACCAATTGAGAAATTGGCAAAGAAAACTTTGACTGGACTGGGCCTTGAACCCGAGACCTCTGGATTAATGTACCAGTGCTCTTCCATCTGAGCTATTCAGCCCTACGATGGTGGCCTCCCACATAGTCAACTAGTCTTTGACATTGTGATCCTAGCAGGACCTTTCTCAAGGGCAGAAACATTCAGGCCCTGTTAATTTGAGAGATTTGCATTTTGGTCAATATAATTGAGACTCATTCACCCTCTGTCCTCTCCCTGTTCAGACTTTGAATCAAATTAAACTCTTCAAGAGACACCTCAAGGACCATTGCCCAAGGTAAGCCTACTATGATCAGTACTCCATATCTAAACTGAAGGGATGCTGTCTTCAGAGTTCTCTCTGATGGACATGGATTTGTCTACATGGTCTCATGTTAGTGCACAATCCTAATTAGACGCTGGAATGTCCTGTGGTCAGTGTAATTCATGGTCAATTATACCAACTCACTGTGGCTCACTGTGGCTTACGAATCTGTATTTCCCCCATGTAAACCTTCAAATCTAATCTTACGAATCAGTCGCAGGCAAAGAAAATGTATGACAAAGCTATATGCAACTGTGATGGGTCACCCATCGTAAGTTGAGCTACAATGGATTGAAATGGAAGAGCACTGGTACATTAATCCAGAGGTCTTGGGTTAAGGTCCCGCTCCAATCAAAGTTTCCTTTTGTCCTAGATATGTAACTCTCCCTTGACCACCCTTGCATCCATTTAACATTTGATCCTCTTTTCTCTGACTGCTGCAGAGAGCTGTTGATCATTGGTGGTATGCCTGCCAAGCAGCAGATAGACGCTTTACAAAGTGGAGTAAGTATACAGCAGTCTGCATATATCTATTAAAGCCCATTGTCAGGGATGTAAGACTTCCGGAAATTTCTGGGTTTTTGGAAAGGGCGTTGTATTTTTTATTTTTATTTAATATTAATTTTTTATTTATGTCAAACTAATATCTCAAACTACTCAATTTTATCTAATAAAACCGTAAAAACTGAATGCCGCCTGCACCCCTGTGGAGAATCTCGCAATGGCATCTCTCGGTCGCGTAAGCGCTCTCTCTCAGTCGCACAATTTATTGGTCTGCAGTGATTTTCAGGAAATGACTTTGTCGGTCACTTCCTGCGTTGCTAATAATATGGAAAGTTGGCGGTGACACCATGTAAGTTATCTCTTTATACATGGAGTATGGCTCTGAAAAGAGCTGTTAACTCAATGTTTCAGGCAGAGCGTACTCAGCCTGTGAAGTCCAGAGGAAGCAGTCTCCTGACAATGGGCAGAGTACACACTGCCCGAAACATTGAGCTACCAGCTGTTTCCAGAGCCTTACTGCTCTGCGAAAGAGATGATTTACCTACATGGTGCCATCACAATTTTCCACTGTGTTCTTCAACCATGTAAACCAGTGGAATTTTCCATGAAATTCAAACACTTGCATTTGATTGGTTTTACTTTTTGTTTGCACCCAGATAGATATAGTAGTGGCTACCCCTGGAAGAATAGAAGACCTCATCAGTACAGGCAAGCTCTCCCTAAACCAGGTAATGTCCTCAAAATGTTATATCACCCCATGCTTTTCAAGTGAAAATAGAATGCTTCTGACTTTTGCCCCCCCCCCCACATCGGCAAAGACAAGTAGACTATTTGGGAAGGTCGCCTAAGGGCTGGGTAGCTCAGATGGTAAGAGCACTGGAATGTAAAACCAGAGGTCTCAGGTTCAAATCCTGGTCCAGTCAAAGTTTTCTTTGCCATTTTTAAATTTGTTCAAATAAACCCGGTATCTATCAACAGAAAAGGACATACTTACATATGTACCAGCTTTTGCCTTGACTGCACTTTGCAGTTTGCCACTGATTTGTCCCGTAAAGATTCATGGGTAATCTGAATGACAGGCAGGCAGAAAGCCAGAGGAAGAGAGAAAACACATGTTATCACTGGAGAAACTGCATCCACTTTGTGTTATCCCCAAACTGCTGTAGCCAGCTGAGGTTTACAACAATTGGTTGTTTGCATCTGAATAAAAGCGGGGGTGTGATCCCTGGTAATGTACAGCAGTTAATGGTTGAAATACTTCTGACTGGCCCCCCACCCTGGCTACTGTAATTGACTTTTTGGGAATGCCACTGTTGAAGTGTTGGATAGCTCAGATGGTTGAGTGATGGTACGCAAAACCAGAGGTCTCAGGTTTAAATCCCAGTCCAGTCAAAGTTTTCTCTGCTATTTATCAATTTGTTCAAAAGTTCCCTGTCAGTTTTTCCTCTTTTTTTTGACACAAAATTGAGGTGCTAACATTTCAAGCCAAGTGAAACTTACTTTGTTACTTAAGGGACCCAGGACCATACTTCTTGCAGATATTTGTCACTGTGTACTGATTGGTGTTTTTGTGTCTTTATTTCAAATTCCTCAGGTTCAGTTCTTTATTCTGGATGAAGCTGTAAGTTAAATCCTGTTTCATTGTGGTGTGTCTCTTAAAGGCTTAATACACATGTGCCAGAAAATTTGCCATCGTGCCATTTGTCAAATTGTTTAATAGAATTCCCGGTCAATTTTCCTTTACTTCATATGACTTGTAATATATGTATTTTTATTTTGTATGTAAATAATACTTTGTGCTGTGGTGTCACAATGTTCAATTGTTTTTCAATCCCTTTGGTCATGTGAAAAATGAGGGACCCAATGTTATGGAAATGGTCTGTTTTATTAGCATCAGTCCCTTGATAGTCATTTGACATTAAACAGAGCATTTTTTTCTCAAAACTTTAAGTTCTTGAATTCTTTTCAGAACCTTACATACTCAAAAAGGGACTGCACATGGTAGCTCCACAAACTATTCGAAACTTGCTACCTTCACCATGAATAGCTTGAAATTTTATAGCTTTAAAAGCTGTTCTATCCTTCGTACAATTCAAAAGTTGACTACTTGACTAGTACTAGTTGACATTACTAGTTGACTATTAGGGAAGGCCACCATCTAAGGGATGGATATCTCAGATAGAAAAGCACTAGTACGTTAATCCAGAGGTCTTGGGTTCAGGTCCCTGTCCAGTTAAATTTTTCCTTGCCAATTTTTCAATTGGTTCAAAAGTTCCCAGTCAGTTTTTCCTTGGTTTGTTTGACTTAATAATAATGATAAATTAATAATAATAATAATAATAATAGATATTTATTATTGTCCCTTACGTATATCCTCAAAGCACTTTACAAACACCAGCACAAAAGAAAGTGATGAACAAAGTTAAAAAATAAACTATTACAGTAAAAATAAACTACAATCCCAAAACCCAAGTATACATATCAATGTCTTACATTGACTTCTTATTTTGTGCGTAGGATGGATTGCTGTCTGCCGGCTATGGGCAACAGATTACTCGTATGCACACCCAGATCCCCAAGGTGACCCTGGATGGCAAAAGGCTTCAGGTAAAACCACGTCAACAGTATCATAGATATAATATGATGTTTGTGTCAAAGAGAATGTAATTCCAATAGCGATTTTCCCTACAATACCTCACATGTTATGCCCTACCGTTTGCCTTGCAAGAATGGATTGCTCTTTGGTCATTGTAGTCAGTCAGTTTGCAACGTTTTTGTATCTTAATCTCAGATATCCTGAGATTATGAGTGATGAGTAGAAAAACTAAGATGATAAAAAATATGTTAAAGTACATGGCAAAAATGTTGCAAACTGCTTTCTGACTAAAGTGACCAAGACACACATATCAAAGATTAGGAGTGCCCAACTTCTTGATCCTAGCAGGACCTTTTTTCAAGGCATTCCGTCTTTGCCTGATTCTGGCTTTTTCTTTCCTAAGAGAGGTTTTGGCAAATTGACATATTACCTCACTTATTAGATTATCTGTCCTTGTATCAAAATTTGAAATGTGTATTTGCATTTTATCTTGTTTTCTTAGATGGTTGTCTGCTCTGCAACTTTACACTCCTTTGAAGTTAAAAAGCTTGCTGTAAGTATTCCGTCTTCAAACAAATTGGTGTTCTTTTAAAGATGCCACTACCTCATATAAAATACCTGCTTTGGTAAAACAACTTTATGTCCTCATTATCACTCCCAATAAGTCTGATAATCAGCTGAAAAAAGTCTTAAAGAAATGCCGTGAAGATAAGCCTCATTGATGCATGTACTTTAATGTAATTTTTATCTTCCTAGTTTTTCTACTCATCACTCATTATCAGACTTCCATTTTATTGGTGTTTTAGGAGAAATTGATGCACTTCCCGACCTGGGTTGACCTTAAGGGGCAGGACAGTGTACCAGAGACTGTTCACCACGTGGTAAGTCAGTCATCCCACACTGCCGACCAGGAGTCCAACCCGAGACCACGTTCTGTCATTAAATAAAAGGGATGAAACATGGGAGGATTTACTGCCAAGTATCATTATCATTGTGTTTTAATTCTTCTTAGGTTGTCAAGGTAGATGCAGTGAGCGATACATCGTGGCAGAGGAAGGGAAATAAAGTGCAAGTAAGTTCATTTTTCTGAAGTCTCATTCTTCAGATAATTCAACCACATGGCCTCAACATCCAAGAGGGGAATGATTAACATCTTGCATGATTACTAATAATCCTTTCACTCTTTCCCTTTGATCTTCCCCCTCTGCTACCTAATCCCTAGACTACCCCAGCCCTGTTCCTCTAATCCCATCCTATCGGCTATCCTCTTTGTACTTTGTCTTTCACCTGTGTCCCTATTGTTTACCCCTTCCTATTGCTCTCCCCTTCCTATTTGGTCTTGTCCTTGTCATTCTGCCTTTGAGAAAGGTCATGCTAGGATCAAAACGTCAAGCCCTCCTAAAATTTGCATTTTGGTCATTGTGGTCAGTAAGTAATTGCCAACATTTTACGTATCATTCAAGCCTTATATTTTTTCAGTGGCTAGTGTATTTATAAATAAAAACCCAGCAATCAGTTGTCTGGTTTAGACAGAGCAGTAGATGACTAGATATTATCACTGATAGGAGATGGTGTTAATTTCTCTTCATTTCTTCAGACTGATGGTGTGCACGGCAAGGACAGGATCCAGCCTGGAAGTCAGAGCAGAGGTATCTACATGCTTACTTTTATCTTAGATCTTATCATTGAAAAATAATGGCACAGAAATCTTTGACTGGCGGGACTTGAACCCGAGACCTCTGTATTAATGTATCATTGCTTTTCCATCTGAGCTATCCAGCCCTTAGATGGTGGCCTTCCCAATTAATCAACTAGTCTTTAGAAAGAAAGAAGAAAGTTTAGTTGAAACAAAGGTAGTTTAGTTGAAGTAAAGGAAGTTTAGTTGAAGCCAGGGCAGTCTAGTTGAATCAAACACAGCTGAATCTAAGACACTTTGGCTTAAGCAGACAGTGTCATTGAAGCAAGAAAAGCCTAGTACAAATACCGGTAACAACAAATAAGTTGAAGGAAAGACAGTTTGAATGATAGAGAGTTAACATGAAGAAGACTAGAGGCTATTCAGTGTTCTCTTCTGAATCATTTTTTTCATAAAACCCCCTTATTGTGCCAGAAAATAAATCCGGAATTTGGCATTCTTTCTTTGTTCGTCAGAGACCCTGTCTGAGGCAGTGAAAATCCTGAAGATTGATTATTTGATACGAGCCATCAACGAACACAAGATGGACCGTGGCATTTTCTTCTGTCGAACCAAAGTGGATTGTGACAATGCTGAGAGGTTCTTGGCATCTTTAGGAGGAGGTAAGGTTATTTCAAGGAGCATCTTAGGGTTTATGTACCTTCTCCAATCAGTGTGATAAAACATCATCATGTGCGTGATCACAACACTTAGTGAAAGGTTTGGGCTGATACCATGTTACGCATCTCTTTTGGGACGGAGTGTGGCTCTGAAAAGAGCCAGTAAATCTTTTCACAGCCACACTCCGTCTCAAAAGAGATGCGTTACATGTTATCACTGCAAACCTTCCACTTGGTACTTCCACCATGCAAACCTTCATACCTTATTTCACCAAACTCATCTTAACTTACGATCAATCGCAAGACAATGAGTGATGCACAGATACCATACGGCCTATCACAACTTACAATGGGTTATCAATTGTAAACTGAGTTACGATGCATCGTAAGGCTTTGAGTAATCCATCCCAGGTATGGTTTGAGAAAACAAACCTTTCAGCTTCTCAGGCACAGAGATTCTGCAAGGGCTGTGACTGAAGATGCATACATTAATGTATGTGGGTTATTACCAAAGCTCTTGATATTTTTGATATTGTTATTGTGCAGCAGTCGTTCATTGTTGCAATTTGTGAATTTGGAGTCACTTTGGCAATCTCTCCCAGGTCCTCATGCCTCTGCTGACAGTCAGTACTCCTGTGTCTGTCTTCATGGGGATCGCAAACCTCCAGAACGGCGCGAAAACCTTCAACGATTCAAGGTATGATGCCAGTGATCTTAGGCAAATCAGTACCAGCTTTGTGTTATTTTTTTTCTGATCCCTGAAGATGTACGCAAGTTAAAGGTTGAGTTGCTTCTGACTGGCGCCCCACCCCCGGCAAAGACTAGTTGACTATTTGGGAAGGCCACCATCTAAGGGCTGGATAGCTCAGGTGGTAAGAGCACTGGTACGCAAAAACAGAGGTCAAGCCCCAACCCAGTCAAAGTTTTCTTTGCCATTTTTTGAAACTGTTCCAAAGTTCCCATTCAGTTTTTCTTTTGCCTTATTCATTCTGTGTGTAAATTCCCAAAGGACTGTTGGTGTCTCTGTGAATATAACAGATCATAACTTTTCTTCCCAGGATGGCAAAGTACGTTTCTTAGTATGCACTGATGTTGCAGCAAGAGGAATTGATGTTAAGGGCATACCATATGGTGAGTGTCTGGCAATCTAGTGTATTCTCAAATCTGAAGTAACAATTTTTTTTAATAAAAAACTGTTGCAAACACCTCACTGACTAAAATGACCTGCAATACATAAATCTCAAAAGTTAGAGGGCCTGACGTTCCGATCCTAGCAGGACCTTTCTCAATGAAATTATCAAAGGCATTCTCAAACCTGCACTAAAAGGTGCAAATCGATTATTTGTATTTCTCTTTGAGGAATTATCCTCAAGGATCAACATGCTGGGCCGTTTGGACAATATTTTTGGTAGGAGCTTTCTGACTGACTCAATCATCTTTTTTTTTTTTTTTAAGTTGTGAATGTGACACTTCCTGACGAAAAGGAGAATTATGTCCATCGCATTGGACGTGTGGGCAGAGCAGAAAGGTACGTTGGCTAGTTCTTCGGGTCAAACATCTTATTGGTTAAGTTACTGAAGATTTGGATATTGTGCTCAAATCATTCAAAGATTCATAACTGGAGCCTTGATCATCTTTTGCAAACCCTTGCAAATCATTTGATGCATCTATTCTGAGAATTCTTACGTATTTATCAGTTCGTTATAGCTCCTTGCTACATCTTTTGTCCTTTCACCTATCCTATCCTTCTGTTTGTTTTGCAATTTTCTTTTCTATTTTTGCCCCTGTTGCCTCTAGAATGGGACTCGCCATATCACTGGTGTCAACAGTGCCTGAGAAGGTAATAACACTTTGTAAAATGTCATGTTTGTTTCTTTGAAAATTGCAAAGAAAGCTTTGACTAGACCGGACTTGAACCATAGACCTCGGTTTGTGCGTACCCGGGGTGGATTTCACAAAGCCTTAACATGCATCATAACTCAACTTACGATGGATAACCCATCGTTAGTTGTGATTCATCGTGGTGCATAGCTCATCATCTTGCGATTGATTGTAAGTTAAGATGGGTTTGGTGAAATCGACCGCTGTGATCTTATCAGCCAAATAAAGGAAAAACTGACTGGGAACTTTTCTTGATAAATTTATATTAATAGCAAAGAAAACTTTGATTGAACCTGGATTTGAACTCAGGACCTCTGGATTAACGTACCAGTGCTCTTACTATCTGAGCTATCCAGCCTTTAGATGGTGGCCTTCGCAAATACCGGTAGTCAACTACCGGTAGTCATTGACAGGTTTTTTTTTTTTTTTTTTTTTTTTTTTCAAGCAACAACTTGATACTCCTGATGTTTCTTTCCCTTCATTATTGTCCTGGATATTTTTAATCATCTGTACTATCTTCATTTCTAGGTTTGGTACCACTCCTGTCCCAGTCGAGGTCGTGGCTGCTATAACACTAAGCTGAAGGATCAAGGGGGGTGCTGTATCTGGTACAACGAGATGCAGGTATTATGAACAAAAAGAATTCCAACCCCACAACCATTTTTTTTTCTGTGTGGATATGAGAGGCAGAAAGACATTGCAACAATTGGTGAGGTCAATATACCCTAATGGGTGTTTGTAATGGGTCAGTACTATTAGAAAATGCCTCTGATTCACTTCTATGTCTGATTATTTCATTATTGGAGTGACATTTGAGCTGGATGAGGACTTAAATCTAGACCACTGTTTTAAATGTGTCCACACTCTACCACCTAAGTTTATTAATCTGTTATAGGTAGAGGCCTTCCCAAATTTTTTTTTTTTTTAATTAGCCTGGCAGGAGGCTATTTATATCAAGCCCAAGGAGTACCGGGTGATAGGTTTGCAAAATTCTCTTTTGTGAGTATGGGTGGTTCTGAAAAGAACCGGAGGAATTCTGTGTTTCGAACAGTGTACTATGTTCGTCTTCTGGACAGCAGTCTCCTGAAGACGAATATACTGGGATAGTATAATGTTTGAAAGGTCAAGTTCCTCTGGTTCTTTTCATAACCACACATACTCAAAAAAGACAATTTTGCATGGTGTCTTCGGAAACCTATTGCTCCTTCTGCTATTCTCACCATGAAAACTTTCAAATCTCATTTTACATCAAGCCCTTTTAAAATTTCAGGTGCTGGTAACTTTATCTCACAGTTTGTAAAATGTATGCTCTCCCCTCCTTCTTCCCCAGTACTTGGGAGACATCGAGGAGCACCTTGGAGTGGTCATTGATCAAGCTGGCAAGGACATCAAAGTGGCAGCCAACGAGTTTGATGGCAAAGTGGTCTATGGACAGAAGAAAGTCCGCCAAGGTACAGTTCCTTCTTGCGGAGGATGTTCATCTTTATAGAAAGGGTCAATCTTTCGAGTGATAGGAATCAAAGAAGGGAATTGGATCAAGCATTGCAGCCTTTCTCTCCACAAACTCAGTCGGTGGGCTCTTCATATTACGGATTGAGAGTGTATGGCTTGGGGGAAAAAACAAGAACATGGGCTAAGCTTTCTTCTATATTGTTTTAAGGTTAGTGGGCCGGATGTTCCAATCCTAGCAGGACCTGTCTCAAAAGCAGAATGATTAATTTTTGACTTGCTTTTGAATTGCTCTGGCGCAACCACCCCGGCAAAGACTAGTTGACTATAGGGAAGGCCACCGTCTAAGGGCTGGATAGCGCAGATGGAAGAGCACTGGTATGTCAATCCAGAGGTCTTGGGATCAAATCCCGGTCCAGTCAAAGCTTTCTTTCAAGCAGAATAATTGTTTGCTTTATTGTATGATAGTATATGTTTATCTTTCTATTCTAGGAAGCAACTACAAAGGCCATGTGGATATTCTGGCGCCGACTGTGAGCGAGTTGGCCCTGCTTGAGAAGCAGGCCCAGACTTCCTTCCTCGGCTTCTCTGGCATCCAGAACACTCTCTTTGCCACATGAGAAGAAGGGAACCAAACAAGAGAGGAACATCTTGCAGTTCTTCAACCAAGTCACTTTAAAAAATTAACTGGAAATCGGCCTACACGTCAAGAATCTCAAAGAGAAAAGGCCATCCTAGGCATTTGAGCTTGATACCTATTATATCTGATTTTACATTTTGTCTGTATAGATACTTGCTTAGATATCTCACTCTCTCTAAGTGAAGCAAAAAAGTCAGATATTGGCAATCATGTCCTCAAATGAGTGATACACTTTCTATGTCAGAATATAACTTATTGATAGCACTCGAAGACTAACCAGTGGGAAGAGTGCATTTACAAGCTTTGGTAGCAGCAACTACATCAGATGCAATGAAGAGGTCGCTGATACAAAAGCTAGTCTTAAAGTCAGATTTATCGAATGAAGCAGCTGTTGCTTCAAATTTACGAAAGAGTATGAATTCTTCCCTTCTGGCCAGTCTTTAAAGGGATAACACAACATTGGTTGAGGTCAAAGAATAGCATCCATACGTTGTCTGATCCAACATACGCATGAAATAGCACACCTGTGAAAATTTCAGCTCAATCCGCAAAACGAGTCTCAAGAAAATAGTGAAAAGCCGATTCATTTGTTTCGCGAAAATGCAGCATTGAACAAATTGTTCCGAACAAAACGTTTGATCTCGATGAGACGTAAATTACAGTATTTCTTTTACCCTTTTCTCCAAAAATACAACATTTTAGGCAGAAATATTTCAGTGCAAGGTTTCTACTATAACCTTCTTCAAACTGTGTAAGTTTCATAGAAATCTGTTAACATTTCTGTTTTTCAATCTGACCAATGTTGTGTAGGGGCTTTAAGCGACTCTATAAAATTGGCCCCAGCTGTTTAAACTTCAAAATAAGAAGACCTTTTCCTCCGACATGTCTGAGTACCCTCCAGGGAGTGAGCCCTCTGGGTGTCCTTCTGCTTGCTCTGAAGAATGTCCAACTGACCGATGACCACTTGGTCATCTGATGAAGTAGTTATTGCTAGGAAAGATTGTGTACTCTTCCCAACTGGTCAGTATTCAAGTGTTTTCTATGAGTTGTTATTACGGTATTCATCAGTTAGACAAGCACGACTATCTTTACACATATTTTGGTTGGAAAAAGTTGCAATTCGAGTTAACAAGAGCCATCACAACCCCGAGCCCACAGGTTTTAACATCCCCACTCACATCTCTAAAATTCCAAAAATTCACAATTATCGAGGGCCTGGCATTTTGACCCAAGGAAAGCTTTTGAGAATGGTCCAGCTAGAGTTGAAACATCAGCAGATGATTTCACCAAACTCATCATAGCTTACAATAAATCACAAGACGATAAGCGATGCACAGAAACGATACGGAATGCCCCAACTTATGGTGGGTTATCCATCGTAAGGTGAGTTACTATGTTTTGTCAGCCTTTGTGAAATCCACCCCTTACCCTTTAAAATGTTGAAATTTGCTGTAATGGTTATTTTAGTCACTGAGCAGTTTGCAATAATTTTGTATCACTTTATCTCCAAAATTAAAGTGCTAAAAGAGATGGGATGAAGACAGGGTCGCAATGAGAAGCTACCTCTTGCAATTTAATTTTGTGAAATTGAATAAAAATTCTTGATTTTTTTTTCCTTGACCGAGAAATGGAAGTGAAAAGGTAGCCTATCATTTTGGAAGTACATCAGTTACAAGCAGTGATTGTGCATGCATGAATACCATAATAATATTTGTCATAAGCAATACATCTGCAGTAAGCCCATAAAAGCAAATAAAGTGGTTACCAGCCAATATTGCATGAGAAGTGTATTTATCATAACTGGTACTAGAAAATCGAATCAACATTTTTGATCGTAGTGGCCAAAGAAATTTGCCTCTGATCTCTCTCTTTCCCTACACTGCATTGCTTGCACTTATTTCCTGTTATTTACCATCATCGCCAGTCAGTGAAATAAAAGATTTATGAATATTCTGTCAAGATCATGTGTGACTTGTTGGCTTTTCCACCGCGAAGCGCAAAAGCTATTGCTTTTGTTAAGAATTCAGTTACTTTTATGTCTTGTCGCCCAAATCCCATCGATTTTGTGCAGGGTTTTGTAAGAGCCACTTTAGCCATTGAACACACTTTGTATCAAATGTTGATTGTGACTTCATCTTATGAATATTAATGAGGTCATGAACTTCAAATTGTAACATTCATTTGAGCATATCTGGCCAACGGTCATGACGGTCGGTGAGTTGTTTCATTAATTGTGTGTATCTGTTAGGATATGGTTTAAAAACACAATCCATGGCCAAAATTACATGATGCAATCATGACATTATCAGAATCCGTGATTTTAAAACAAATATTTGCCAATATTTGCTAAATTTGCCATATAGCTTTTGTGCTGTTTTAGAGTTGGAATAAATGCAGGGATTCAAATCGCGGTTTTGCCAATTTTTCATTTTTGTTCAAGAGGACCAGATGCGGAAAAGCGTATATTCTGTTTGCAAACAGACATAAATTAATTGCTAGTTTATGTTTGATCAGTCCTGGCCGCTTAGTAGCTTTCAAAAGAGGGTGTAAACAGAATTATATATACTTGTACTGATTAAAAGTCACTTTCCCAAACCGATTGTAGTCAGGGCCTGGGTGTTTTGCCGGTCATTACCAAGAATTAGTTGGGTAATTGTTCCACTGTGTTTTCAAATTTTCAATTTTAACTTTAGTAAAGTTACACTCAGTAGGCAGCAGTGACACGGCCAAAAAGTTTAGTCAGATCAGTGTTATCCCTTTTTTACCAAAAAAAAAGGATTTTTTTTTCACAAGCCGATAATTAAAGTGGATTTTGCAAAATCACCAAACATCCAATCACATAAAAAAAGGGCATCATCTTTTTTCTGATGACAACGGCAGAGAAATGTCAGGCCGATGTTGGTCCACGGTGAAATCTTCTACGTTCTTAGGGTTTTCCCCCTTTCTAGTTTAGTCATCGCCGCCCCCCCCCCCCCCTATTGTACATGTCGTGGGAACCCCCGTTTTCGACGCTACACGTTTTCGACGCTTAGCCTTCTAACTCACATCGCACGATGAAAACAACTCCGTATAACGATCTCAGACTCCGTATCTTACAGTTGGTTTCCTGCTCTTGTCCGTCACCGAAAATGTGGAAATTTAAGGCTTTTCCAGTAGGCCAAACTCGTGTGATTAAAAAAGTTGCTCTTTTGGGGTCTATTTTCCTAGGTACAAAATTGGCAGTTGCTTCGAAGCTCCAGTTTTCTTTATTGTTGGTCCTAAAAAAAATCTGAGTGTACCATAACAAACCCCAACATCCGTAGAAAAAAAATATATCACGCAACTTGAGGCAGTCCTTTCAGGGTAAAAACTATGGAGCCTCCTATAGGGCGTCTCGCTTATATATTTTTTTAAATTTATTTTGTATTATTATTTAAAGACAACAAGTAACATGGCCCAATAGGCTTTTTTTTTAAATGAAAAAAATAAAAGGGCAGCTAGAGAAAGTACCAAGAAGGAGGAAATGTGTCTCTGGAGTGACATTGGGAAAGGTCATAACTGAAGAAGCAGCGAGAAAGAGGATTGTGGAGTTTTTTTTAACGTCACAAAAGAAGACATCAACAAGACCAATACGTTTTAAGCATAAATTATGAATGATTTGAGGAAGGTGTTAGAAGCAGTGTGGAAAAAAACAAACAAAGATGAACACAAAAAAACATACAGGGAAGAATTTTACAGTGCCACACAGCATTTTGAGTTATTTTAAGAATTTATTTTGCGTTTGGCTGCACTGGGACACCTTACTAAACACCACTGACGAAAATAGGTGACGATGCTTACTGCGCGGTGCGCCGCGGACGTCAACAAAACCGGGTAATCTTACGGAAGTGACAGGCTTGATCAACCTTCTCTATGATTATTCTAATAGTCTGTGGTGTGGAGAAAGTGACTGGGACCTCTTTTAGTGTGAAACTTTCGTCCACATTGTTCAGTTTGAAGTAAAGTCCTTATATCGTCGAAAACCGGTTATTGGAGGATACATGTAAAGTGCATACTGTGCTGTGTACATGTACTGTACATGTACATGTACATGTGTACATGGTGTACATTTTTAGTGTGTACCAACGTTGCACTATCTGAGTGCACTGGTGGTATACACTGTGTGGGAACGCACGGCAGGAATGCTTGCACCTAGTGCGCATGCGTAGCATTACTCCATCCCCGAGTCCAACGGTCTGACTCGCTTCGAGAATTCCACTTCGAAAATGGCCGGCAAAAAGAAGACGAATCGCCCCAAGTCGCGAGGGAAGGGCAGGCAGAAATCACCAATGGTAATTGTAAAGAGGAGTGCATGTATTTTCGACGATTTCTTCGAGAGAGTGCCTTGTGTGAGAGAGGAAGATGTGAAAACACAAAGGAATGGTTCGTGAGCGATGTGACAGTCGCCATTACACAGTGCTATAGTTACTGTAAACAACTGCACTAGCACAGTGCTTACGATCCATGGCATACTGACGAGTTAATCATACCATGGAGGAATAAGTTATTCCTCCATGATCATACCGAATATTTCTGCAAATGCTGCTCATTCGCAAAAAAATGGCTCCCTTATTTTGTATTTTATTGCGATAGGCAAAGTGACATCTTCTCTCGCAACGGAGGTGTTTCACTCAGCCATTAAAACTAAAACTAAAGGAAAATTGTGGACTCAGTCAGAAGCAATTTAACCATTTATTTTACTGCCATATACCATGGAGGAATAAGGAGTTCCTCCATGCATATACTTATTTCCAGAGGGATCACACCCCCGCTTTCCAATCAGATGCAAACAACCAATTGTTGTTAACCTGGCTACGGCAGCTAATGGATCACCCAAAGTGGATGCAGCTTTTTCAATTCAAATCAAACAAACAAAGGAAAAGCTGACTGGGAACTTTTTAACATGTTTTGAGAAAGGTCCTGCTAGGATCGAAACGTCAGGCCCACTAAATTTTAAGATTTACATTTTGGTAATTTTAGTCAGTAAGCAGTTTGCAACATTTTTGTATATCACCCTATGTTTTGAAAAAGTTTAAAAGATCTATACGGTAATGATAAAACTTCAACTTCAAGGAAATAAGATCTTCGATATCTTTTGTTTGTTTTTCAGTCCAAAATAGGCTCAGCGCTTTTTCCCAGGGCAATGTTTGCCGCGGTCCCTCGCTCCCCGGAACCGCCTCCAGAGCCCCCTGAGGAGCGTTCCCCATCGGCCCTGTCCTCCGCCCTACTGAACGCGTCCCTCTTGGGCCGCGTCATAGCCACGCCCCCCGGTGATGGCACGTTGCTGAGCACAGCCAGCGAGGGCATGCCGACCTGGACCAAGCCTCCGCAGGAAGGCACTGCAGCCAGCATGGACAACAGTATGGCCAGGAGCAGTATGTACGATTACGAAGACAGTGAGGAAGATGCTGAGGAACAGGATGAATATGAAGAGCCAGGGTAAGTGAGCTTTGCCCAATATAGAGGAACGTCCCTATAACAAACACCAATAAATATCAAACATTCGGCTCAAACAAACATTCCTTTGGCTCCTGATTTTTGTGTACAAAATAATTATTCTGATTCAACCCCATACAAAATAAGTTCAATACATGATTTACGTGCTTACACAAGTTTTAGATTGACATTATTTTCCCAGAAAAGAGAAGGGAAGCCATTTGTTTCTGTTGATTGGAGTCTTAGAGCAATATGTCTACCAGATTTCTTCCTTTGTCCGTTTTCTGTAAAAAGGCTTGAAAGTAATTGGTATGGTTTTCTAAGGCGAATGATCAAGGATGGATTCCGCATGAAACCATCACTAGTAGAAGGCGAAATTAATCATGCCCTTTTCTTTGCTAATATTGATCTAGAGCGCATAACAAAAAGTCAACCACTACGGGATTATATTAATGTCCAGTATCTGAAATACATTGCTCATATATGTCGTAGGGAAAATACAAATTTGACCAAGCTTAGTTTATTTTTTATCCCTAGAGTCCCATACTATCAAGATCCCTGGATAGGTATCTCAGGACTACTGGGTGATCTTTCTATTGAGCAGATTAAAAGAGAAACACAGTCGAAGACTGGTTTCACCAGGCTCCTAGGAGTCCTGACTCATATGAAGCCTAAAGCTTCAAAATGAGGACCTAAACTGTACTGTACTGTATATATCTTTGATAAGATTTGAAGGTTTGCATGGTTGAAGTACCAAGTAGGTTTTCGCTGACACCATGTAGCACATCTCTTTTGAGACGAGTGTGGCTTTGAAAAGAGCCGGTAACTCAACTGCTCAATGTACACACTGCCCGAAACATTGAATCGGTATCTGTCTTTGTCATTCTGCCTTTGAGAAAGGGCCCTTTTGGATAGATACATGTTGTACATCATCCCCTCGAAATTTGCTAGCTTTTCGTAATTTTTGTCATATATGTCAGCAAGCAGTATGCAACATTTTTTTTTATTGCTTTCCAATGCCCTACTTTAAAAAAAAAGGACTTATATTTATTTGAGAAAGGTCCTGCTAGGATCGAAACATCAGGCCGACTAAATTTTAGATTTACATTTTGGTAATTTTAGTCAGTAAGCAGTTTGCAACATTTTTGTATATCGACTTATATTTATGGTAAATTCTTGTGTGTCTATGTTTTTTTGTCAAGGTATGCCACTGTTCCCCTTAGCCATCGACAACAACGAGGTACCATCAGCAACCGTGCCAAGCTAGCCACCCCCGTCCAATCGGACTCCCTGCCAAGCAGTGATGACGATGGCGATGACATTACTCCCATTAGCAGCGATGAGGACTTTACAGAAGAGCCGCGTCTTGCTGAGGAGCGGGTCAAGGCCCAAGAGCCTTCAGACACACCGTCCCCCGCGCCAAGGTTGTACCATACACTAGAGAAGGAGGAGGAGGAGCTGGTGGGAGCTACCAAAAGCTCCTCGAGGTCAAAGGGCAAGGGCAGAACGCCGGCCGACCGTCCTGAGGATCTCTATGCAAAGGCTGCCAAGCCTGACAAGCGGGTATGAAATGATCACAACTAGAATTCAAAGGCAATGGTGTTAGAGCATTGATTTTCTCTTTTTCAGGGGGTTGTTTTTTCAAGAGAATCAGAGAATAGGGACAGACATAGAGAGTTGGTTGCACAATCAACCTTGCCCTAGCTTACCTTGCCCCCTGGATCTTCCAAGGACTGATTGGAGAGCAAGCCTCGCGCTTAAGGTTTTTTTTTACTAGTTTTTTGCTAGCCCGCAGCAAGTTTTACTAGCCCTGTAAAATTGATATCGAATTTAAAACAAGGTTATCAGGTCAAGTAAAACCAATTATTTGTTTCTACTTTCTCATTCCTGCCCGCATCATTTTTTGCCACCACACCGCTGTCTACTTTTTTACTAGTCCGATGGGTTATCAAAGTGGGACATTTTCCTAGCCCGTAGCTGTTTTTACTAGACAATTACCGCCGGGCTAGTGCTAAGGTCGAGCCCTGGAGAGGACAGGAAGGATATAATTGTTTTCAGGAAGTCAGAAAACAAGAAAGTGAAAAAAATTGTAGAGCATTCAGTACTTTTGCTGTTGTCTGCACAGAAAAACTTGCAACAGTAAGAAATTAAAGAGGAATGAAAGAGTTTTCATTTTGGAAAGCAACTATACTTTTACTGGTCATCCGCTTTCTGAACAACCACCTCATATCCTTTGATAGTGTACCGCTTTTCCAATGCTGGCAGGGTTTCCCCTGGACCGGGGAATTTTCCCTGGAGACAGGATTTGAATTCAGGATTCTGTAACTGCGATCAGATTCATGTAGCTCGATTTGCTTACCCATCCAAGTGGTACTGCCCTGCTTTCCTCCTCAGTCAATGCAGCACAAGTCCAACGAGCTCTCGGAGAGCAGCAGCCTCACCATGGTAACCAGTCCTCATGAAGACGACTTCTCCGACCTCATCACGCCTCCGCCCCCCTGGAAGCAGAAGGGCAAAGCAAAGAACAAGAAGAAAGGTGATTTGACTCGTGTCTGTCAGTGATGCCTGTCAGACGTCAGCAAGTATTCCTTTTCCTTTGTTTTGAAAAACTGACTGGGGAATTTTCTGTCAGTGTGAGACTCTTGTCGTTCTGCCTTTGAGGAAGGACCTACTGTATTTAGATTGACATGTCAGTCTATCAGCATTTTAAAGGTTTGAAGTAAATACAAAAGACTGTTGCAAACTGCTCACTTACTAAAATGACCTGCAATACATAAATCTCAAAAGTTAGAGGGCCTGACGTTTCGATCCTAGCAGGACCTTTCTCAAAGGCAAACGTAAAAGTAAGCTCACAATATGATACGTTATGGTATTTTAAAGATTTTTCTTTAATCGTAATTTTTTTAGGCCATTCTAGTCAGTAAGCAGTTAGTGACAATTTAATATTGGAATAATTGCATGAACAAGGTCCATTGTTAGCAGTTCAAATTCATTAACATTAACCTTCATCAGATTCTTATTATGAAACAAGTCAAGGAAAAACTGATTGGGAACTCTTGAACATTTTTTAAATATGGTAAAGAAAACTGGACCGGGACTTGAAGCTCAGATCTCTGGTTTTGCATACCAGCGCCCTTACCATCTGAGCAATCGAGCCCTTAGATGATGGCCTTCCCAAATAGTCAACTATTTTTTGCAGGGCTAGGGGTGGGGGTGCCAGTCAGAAGCAATTCAACCATTAACTGCTGTATGTCTCCAGGGATCACTCCCCGTAATGGCAATTGTACAAAGACTGTGGAATACTCCAGAGCCTTTCTCTATGGATGAGCTTTTCTTGATTTCAGATCTCTTATTTTGGTTTGTATTTTGTTTCAGCTGGTCGGCAGAGCCCCAGTAACCATGGTAACAAGCTGACCAAAGAGCAAGCACAAAGGGAGAAAGTTCACAGGACACCTCGTGAGAATGTCGCTGACATAGTCATTCATGAACCGGTAAATTCCTCTATTTTTGTTTCCCTTAATTGTTTTAAATGTCAGTAGTCGCTCATGCAATTTTTGGCTGCTGTAAGACTAATTATTTTAATTTCTTTCAACAAGAGAAGAGTTACGTGGAAGGAAGGTTTGCAGTGACACAAAGTCTTGGAAGATGGTGTCACCACAAATCTTATCAAAATAGCAAAGTCTTATCTAAAAGAAGAGTTAGACTTAATGTATTACAGAAATGCTGCAAACTGTTTAGTGAGTTATGTCAAAATTTATGCAAGTCTCAACATTTTAGAAGGCCAGGGGTTTCAATCCTAGGAGACCCTAGCAAATGGGCCCTGCTAGGATCAAAACATCATGCCCTGTTAACTTTGTAAAGAAGCAATTCATTGTTTTCCAAAGTCTTATGATTTAAAGGCAGTGGTTCATTCCTTTGTTTCACTACTGATGATAGAGAGTTGAAGTGACTACAGGTAGTCTTTCTTAAAGGACGTTCCTGCTAGGATAGGAACATCTAAATTTTTGAAAGGAGCAGTGTTTTATTCTGCACAGCTATATGATTTAACGGCAGTGAGTCTCCCTCTCTCTGACTTCAGATAATAGAGAGAGTTGAAGCGACTACAGCGAGTACCATGCAGCAGTCTTCACCACCGATCCCTGCTCCAAGAAGTACCTCACAACAGAGCCAAAGCCCAAATGAGCCTGGTATGAGCACAATGATGTTACCTTCTGAAAGATAACACCTTGATGCTTCTCGTGCTTACAATTTCCACCTACCATAGGTCTTTCATCTAATTCAATGAGGATTTGCCCTCACGTAGCAGTAATAAGCACCGAGTGCCAAGTGAAATAAAATGCCTGATGAAAAAAATCCGGCAGCTCGGGCGCGATTCGAACCAGCAACTCCTGCTTTCAAGTGCAGATATCTAGAAAGCAGGAGTTGCAGGTTCAAATCCTGCCCAAGCTGCCTGATTTTTTTTCATCAGGCATCGGGCAAAGCACTTTGCATTCGGTGCTTATTACATCAAGCAGGCCAAACCCTCATGGAATCACATTCTCCTTAACGCAAACATCATGTTATATCTGTGATTCTTTCATCAAGTTTTGGTTAACATCAGGAAACACGCAAAGACATTTCAACCTCAATATCCACAAGAATCTCAAGGCTGAATGTAGGCATTCTCTTGCGTTTTCCTTCAAGATACGTACTCCCACATTCAGCATCACCCCAGCCATCTGAATAAGGAGGAGGAGTATTTGAGGAAGACCAACTCCAGGCTTGAGAAGGAGCTGGGGATTGTGCAACGTGAGAGGGAGCAACTGCTCGAGACCTTACAGCAGCAGGCTCAGACACAGTCCCTCCTTCAAGGAAGCCTGAAGAGTCTTTCCCCGCCTCCTCACCAACCAAGGAGGGTAGATGGTGAGGAAGTCGAGTCTGAGTCTCACCAGCTTCGTTCTGGCTTGCAACGGATGACATCCATTAATGGTGAGTGAAGGAAAACTGGTTATTCCATGGAAAAAACTTAGAAGTCCAAGTTGCCTTGATATTTGATACTTTACTTTTGATAAATTACAAATAATGATCTTCTCTGGTAATCCAATCTTAGCCAATTACAGCTGACATGAACTTGTCTAATTAAGGAAAATCATTTGACCGGACCAGGGCTTGAACCCGAGACTTGTTGCATAATGTACTACCAGCGCTCGCACCACCTGAGCTGCCCAGGCCTTAGATGGTACCCTTCCCAAGTACTCAACTAATCTTTGCCAGCAAATGTAGTTGACATTTTGTGGATTTCACTAAGTCTTAAGAGAGGGGATAGGTGTCACATTGGTCCAACGAAACCAGAGATGACGATTTTGCAACTACGGTATATAGGATGAGGTATGAGTACAAAACGTTCTGATTTGTCCGGAAGGTAATAAAAAAATGGATTTATACAACACGTAACAAATTAAAATTGTGACAGCATTGTAACTCAGCCTAAGAAGGATAGCGCATCAAATTGTGATAGGCTGTATGGTTTCAGTGCATCAGTCATCATCTTGTGATCGGTCGTAAGCACCGATGACTTTGATGATATTAACCACTGATGATGTGGTTCGATTTGATTCAAACTCTCTCAATACAGACGAGATGCAGCAGAGACTGGAGGAGATGCACAGACAATGTGACAAGTTGCGGCTGGAGAACCAGGCCATCAAGGAGGTCAATGACCACTTACATGCCGAGAACTCCAAACTCAAGACAATCTCAGAGTCCATCAAAGACGGAGGTAAGTATCAAAAATTAGTGAGCCTGACGTCTCGATCCTAGCAGGACCTTTCTCAAAGGCAGAGTGACAAGGACAGAGTGACAAGTAGCGTACACTGATGATGATTGTGTGTTTTTTTCTCATTTGATTGATCAGATTATGCACAGCAAGCTCTTATGAGAAAGCAAGCGGAAGAGGTCATCGCGGAAAATGAACAGTTGAAGACGATAATCCACAAACTGAATATCCAGCTGAGCAGGTACCAGGCCAAGCAACCCCCTCCACAGGTGAGTACAACTATGAAGGAGGACAGAAACTACACATGGCTGTAAGACTTCCAGACATTTCTGGATTTCCGGAAATGGTGTGATTGTATTTTTTGTTTTTTCAAGCATATATCTCAAACTGCTCATTTTTATCTGTTGAAACCCTTAAAACTGAAGGGCACCTGCACCCCTGCCATGAATCTCACGGTCGTGTAAGCGCTCACTCGCAGATGCACCTCTCGGTTGCGTAAGCGGTCA
Source organism: Luidia sarsii (assembly GCA_949987565.1). Classification (NCBI taxonomy): domain Eukaryota; kingdom Metazoa; phylum Echinodermata; class Asteroidea; order Paxillosida; family Luidiidae; genus Luidia; species Luidia sarsii. Next base: position 3,149,121 of record OX465110.1, on the reverse strand, counting down.
CTCGCACTCACACAATTATTTACCTTCGGTGATTTTCAGGAAATTACTTTCTCGGTCCCTCACATCCCTGACTACAGTACTAGATTGGTCCACACACTCAACATGGAGATCAGCCGTGGATTAAATCAGGATTGTCTCCTGGTGATGGGTAGAGCACACTAGGGCCAAAATGTTGAAATACTGGCTCATCTCAGAGCCTCACCCATTCTGGAAAGAAAAAACTTCATTTTTGGCCTAATTTTTGACATGTTCTACAGGTCCGCTCCTGTCAGAATTGTCAGTTTTTGACCCGAAATCAGTTTTCCCAGATTTCTCTGAAAATGACTTCTCAGGTATCTGAGAGCCCTCTGACATGGATCGGACTTTCGGTAGACCAGTTGAAGTCATTTTTAGCCCCCTCAAAAAAACTTGATTTTTGACCCAAATTTTGACATGTTGGACAGGTCCGCTCCTGTCAGAATTTTCAGTTTTTGACGCAAAATAAGTTTTCCTAGATTTCTCTGAAAATTAATCCTCAGGTATCTTCTGAGAGCCCTCTGACATGGATCGAACTTTCGGTAGACCAGTTAAAGTCATTTTAGCCCCCTCAAAAAAAAAATCATTTTTGGCCTAATTTTTGACATGTTCTACAGGTTCGCTTCTGTCAGAATTTTCAGTTTTTGACCCAAAATCAGTTTTCCCAGATTTCTCTGAAAATGACTCCTGTGGTATCTCAGAGCCCTCTGACATGGATCGGACTTTCGGTAGACCTGTTAAAGTCATTTTTAGCCCCCTCAAAAAAAATATATATTTGACCCAAATTTTGACATTTGGCTCCTGTCAGCTGTTTGACAAAGAGATTCTGCATATAGTGTTAGTGCAAACATTCTGCATTGGGAAACCAATTCAATGAGGGTTTGCCCTGCTTCACAAAATAAGCACTGAGAGTTCAGTGCTTTGCCCAATGCCTGATGAAATCCAGGCAGCTCGGGTGGGATTCGAACCTGCAACTCCTGCTTTCTAGTGCAGATGTCTTAACCACTTGACCACCCAGCTGGTCAAGGTCGTGTGAATAATGTATAGCTGTGGGTACTGCATTGTCATGTTATATCTACTGTATGATTGTGAAACCACCATTCAAACCTCAAATCCCATCAAACTGGACTGCGTCTCACCAATTTATTGACATTCCTACTATGAATTCTTCTATCATTTCATTGTTTCTCTTGGTTTGGGATTGTTTCGTTTCTTTTCTTTTTACAGAAGGGAGATCCCCCAGGTCTGCCGTCTCGAGGTCGAACTCCCCGATGGCTGACAGACACCAAGTATCTGTCTCCACTTATCACGGCTTACGAGGATGCACTCAAAGAAAAGGTAAGCTTCCCTAAACCCCTTCATAGTCATACAGGAGACAGTTATGGATTCCCACTGATAGTTCAAGATAATCTATATATCAGTCAGTCAGTTGGCCTGTCAGTGTCACTTTTGGAACTGATAGGCTAATTTAAATGAAATTATTTGCATGCAAATTGGAAACCCATGTAGGTCTTAAGATTGGGCTCAATAAATTTGACTTTCAGCATAACCATGAGCAGTGTGTTGAAATCGTTAAATATATCCACAGAGGTAGATGTTTAGTTTTTATGCAAATTCGCCCAAAACAAGGCTATAAAGCCACTCAAGATTAAGGGCTAAGGAAAGAAGGAGATGGAGAGGGACTCAGGAAGGGTGGAGGTAGGAATTGATGACATTCCTCTTAAAAAGTGCAAGATCGTAGACATGGGGAAAACATGAACCAGGAAGGGAATTCCAGAGAGAGGCTGAATGAGGGAAGAAGTTGTTCTAACACCTCTTTGTTACAGCAGTTAGAACTATCAAGATATTTTTCAAAGGCTAGATCAAGTAGGACATAATAGGCAGGACCTTTCTCAAAGGCAGGGTCAAGTGAAGCTTTCTCAAAAGCAGGACCTTTCACAAAGACAGAATACGGCTTCATTTCATGTAAAGCAAAATTGTACACCAATTCAATTGGCTGTACATATATCTCTAAAAGCTGTTGTCTATTGAAGCCTTTTACGGCGTAATTATTATCTTTGCCACAGGACCAGATGGTGCAAGTGACTCTTGACGACCTTTCACGTCTCCGGAAATCAGCGGAGGATGTCATCCACGAGAACCAGCGTCTTCACCTCCGGTTGGAGCAGCAGGCAGGCCGGACAGCCGGCGTCTCTCCAGTGGAATGGCATCGAGTCCAGGAACACGCCCGCCTTGTCCTCGAAGAGAACCAAGTGGTCATCGGTCAGCTGGACATTCTTCAGAGCAAGCAGAAGGACATCCAGAGGGCTCACTCCCTGGAAGGTACTCAGAGGAAAAGGTCTTCTTACTGAGGCCAATTTCATGGAGCCGTTTAAGCCTAAAAATTCTGTTCAGCATGAAAAGTCTTTCTTGTGTAAGCAGGATTACAGACCGGAATGAGAGACAAAAGCTGCGTTTGAAGTACACCCCAGTCATTCAAATGGTCTTGATTCACCTCCATCAATTCTAATCTTGTTTATGTCCTTCCCAGTTGCCAAGATGGGTAAGAGACTGGCCATCGTGGAGTCAGAGAAGAGTGACCTGGAGGCCCAGGTGTCAGAGGTCAAGCATCGTTACAGCGCCCTCAAGCAGCAGCACGACCGATCCCTTGTGGACGCACAGCACAAGATGCCCATTCAGGAACACATGAGTACACTGGCAGATTACAAACGGTATGTCATATGTGGCCTGATGGTTGACAGGTTCAAGATTTTAAGGTGTTTTGTCTGAATTTGTCTTTAAAAGTAATTTACAAAGAGACAAATTTGTTACAAAGTGACAAATAGATAAATGAGAAGAGAAATAATGAATTATGCCTCCTCATGAAATCTTCAATGATCTCAAAAGTTAGAGGGCCTGACGTTTCAATGATGAATGGTGTTAGCCCTGCTCCAAACAGACAGACAGGACTTGAAAGGGTATTCGGCTTGTTCATAGATTGAGTGTGGAATGTGCAGCTTGTATCCCCTGGGAAAGGAATGACACGAGTATTGCTGTGAATAGATTGCATATGGCCTTTGCTGTCATCCTGCCGGGGGGGGGGGGGAGACAATGAATGACAATCAATGCATCTTTATGTCTGTATGTCTATGTGAAATTAGCACCCTGGAAGAGGAACAGCGACAACACCAGGCAGAGATAGAGACACTCCTGTCCAAGCTGTCCTCAGTCCAGGGGGAGAAGAAAACCCTGTCTCTCAGGATGGCCGACAATGAAGCGGAAGTAAGCCAGATGCAGGGAGAGATGAAAGCAATGCACAGAGTCCAAAAGTGAGTTTTATAAACCACACAGGAATCCCAAATTAGGAGGGCCTGACGTTTCGATCACTATTTTGATAGCGTGGACCTGACTGGGAATTTGTCTGGCCCACAGCTTGAATCTCCTTGCCACCCCGGCAAAGACTAGTTGACCTTGGATGGTAAGAGTGCAGATACGCGAAACCACAGGTCTCAGTTTTAAGTCCTGCAGCCGATTTCAAGAAAAGTAGCGCAAGTTATGCAACGTACAAATGTTGCGTAAGTCTTGCGCCACAATGGCACTATTTAGAAAAGGCAACAAAATGTTGCATACGCAACATTTTAAGTTTCGTGAAATCGGCTGCAGGTCCAATCAAAGTTTTGTTGCTATATTAAAAAACTTTCAAATCTTTTTGAGTATAGAAATAGATGCAGGAATGAGAAATGCTGAGACTCAGATGGTTGCAGACATAGCAGTCTTTAAAAAAAAGTTGTGTGCATGCTCAAAATTAAGTTCATGTACTCAGAACGAGCAAAAGGGTCAGGTATGTTTGGCCTAAACTCTTTAAATCTCCCATCTTGTGAAATAAGCAGTTGTTGTTTCCTTCATCGTTGTTTTTACTTATTTTCTTTGAAACGAAAGGAGAATTAATTCAGGCATTTTGGTGGTAAGTATCCACTTGATGTCATTCTCATTTTCTTTTGTCTAAAGGAAACTGCAGCACAAGATTGCCCTTCTCCAGAAGGAGTTGGAGCACAACGAGAATAAGCTTGTTGTCTCCAACCAGCACCTGAACAAGGTCCTTGCGATAGCCGAGCAGACGGCGGCAGAGAGAGACGCCCTTACACAAGTGGTAAGGAGGACTGTGGTTCATGTTGGGACGGAGAGGATTGAATACTCAAGAAAAACAGCACAGTGGAACATTGCTATAACGAATGCCGATATACCGAACATCCGGCTATAACGAACATGCCCTTTGGCTCCCGATGTATACGTCCTTGGATATGCTGTGGCAACTGCTATAACGAACGACCGATATACTATAGCGACATGCCACTGTACCAGAAAATATCCATGGGCTGCTCAGTGCTCACTAAATCACTGAATCTGTGGCAGAATTTCATCTTAAAATTCTCTGTTCTATACTACACTGTACATGGTAATTCCAAAATGATGAAAACTGCTTAATGACCCAAACAAAAATCTTAATCAAGGAATTTGGGCCTGAAGCTACTGGGATAGATTATATCTTGACCCAAGAAGGATCGTCCTTGATGGTAGAATGACAAGACCAAAAAGAGATTGAAAGGAAGACAAATAAACTCTGATGGCAAAATATGTACAAAAGACAGATTAACAACAATTACTTACAATTGAACCTTAGACAGGCAGAATATGTTACCAGTTTTGTAAACTTGCCAAACCCTCCCTTCAAACCCTGGCCCTAGATAACTTATTTTCAAAGTGTCCAATTGGATAGAGATATTACTGACTACAGATTTTCATTTTGCTTCGTGTATTAATAGCTCTAAAATTTAAACAAAAATCAAAGTCGCGTTTTTATAGGTATCATAATTGTGAGGGTTAAGACTGCCATGTGATGATAATTTTTATCATGGCTAAATGAATATACACTTTACCAGTGACTGCATGGACACTTTGAGCAACTTGCTGCGGTCCTGAGACAAAAAACCCACAGTGTTGAACTGTTTTCATCTGTACCTTCTCTGACGTGCAGGCCAAAAGTCGTGAACTGGAGAAAAAGAAAGCTGTGAATAGACTGATGGAAGGAAACGTGACCATCGGAAGACTGGAAGAGAAGTTAAAGGTAAATCCCCAGATGAAAACAATGTTAGTAATCCACCCTGTGACCTCGATAAGCTCGGAGGTCAAGTGGTTAAGGCATCTGCACTAGAAAGCAGGAGTTGCGGGTTTGAATCCCGCCCAAGCTGCCTGTATTTTTTTGCAGCCGGCAACCTGGCAAAGCACTGAGCACTCAGTCCTTATTATGTCAAGTAGGGCTAACCCTACTTTTTTAATAAAAAGAAGAACTTATATTTATACAACTGTCTCTCTTTAGGAAGAAAGAGTTTAAGATTTTTCATTCTCTCATTCGCCAGTGACGTGTTGCTTTGTTGCAGCAAAGTGTTCCCTGTTATATCATGAGTTACTGCCTGACTGTGAAACATTAACCGGGACGAATCAGTGATTGTCATTTATCTAACAGGCATTAAAAAACATTATATTATAAGGATAATGAGATTATAGTATCAGTTCTATCTCAACTTTCATATAAGTTTAGTATATTTCTTGAAAAGATCATAAAATCCTATTTTATTGGGCGAGATCCAGTACTTTACATCCTTTAGATAATCTCTTAATTTCATGTATTCTGGTGCCCCTTACAGTCATACAGGATGAAAGCCGACCTCAAGCTTGGCAATCTGTCCAGTCGAATGGAAGCCCAGGACAGTACCCACATCAGCAAGCTTAGGGAGTATGAACGAGAGATGGCACACCTCAAGTCCATTGTGCAGGAGAAGCAAGAGTCAATGGACTCCCTAGTTACTGAGAAAAGGTATGTAAGTGAGAAATGATCCACAATCTCTGACCAATCACAACAGATTAAGAGCCAAGATTAAAAAAGAGAATGTTGATTTGAAATCAATTTGTTATTTTTTTATTATTATTTTTATACCAAACATTCGGCTATAACTAGCATGCCCTTTGGCTCCTGATTTCTGTGTACAAAATATGTGGCCGCAAGTGCTATAATGAACGACCGCTATACCGAACAATGTTCATGGATCCCAGGATGTTCGTTATAGCGATGTTCCACTGTAGATATTTTTCCATAGTGTGAAGAAGCATGCAGTGATTGATGTCTATTTCTTGTCCCTCAGGAAAGTGGAGGAGCAGTTGGAGACAGTTTGGCAGACTGCGACTGCCGACAACCGACGCATGAAGGCCAAGCTGCATCGATCACTGAATTCAACGGACCGACAGAACGCCTTTGAGTATGAATCAGACAACAAAGGTCTGATCTCATCGGAAAGTGACTGAAGATATTACCAAACTCAAATCAGTGCACCTTTAGATCTGAAAGTGACTTGATTGAAGAATTTACAATGTACCAAACTCTTTAAACAGTGCACCTTTAGATCTGAAAGTGACTTGACTGAAGGTTTTACAATGTATCAAACTCAAATCAGTGCACCTTTAGAGCAGAGCTGATATCTTGTACCGAGGACGACATTGAGATATCTACATGCAGGCATGCAATATTTCTTGTTATTCAGTCTGTTTTCTGTTTCAATTATTTCAAATTCCAGCCTAATTTCCTTGCTCGGATATGAGTAATGAGTCCCCTATTTTGTCAACAAAAGTACCACTATAAATGCATTCAAGACCAAATGGATAGGCCTAGTGCTGCACGTTAGCTCACCAACCGAACCGCTATCCCTATCTACAAAATCTGAAGCACTCGCTTCAAATTTGCTGAGAAATTTGAGTAGAGTTTTGACAAAGCCTAAAGCCATATGTTTTATCCCATTTCCGTCCAAGAAGCCTTAACCACACTTTCATATTTAAAAAGAATCGCAGTGGCTCAGTACTTTTTATATTTTTTATCAATATTTTTTAGTTTTTGCAATTATTGTGGGAAACCTTTTTGTGAGAATTTGAAACCTGTTGTCCATGATCCGAATCATAAAAAGTGCATTAATATACAGTTGTATGAAGAAGTGTCTACATAAACTGATTAATTAAAGAAATCAGTAGTATTGGAATCTGCTCACTGGATTCTTAATGAGCAATCTTAGCAGGACCTTTCTCAAAGGCAGGGCCGATAGATGTATAAGTTATGGAAAATAGTGTGGGGCAAAGTATTGATGTAAAGCATGTTGTTGGTACACTATGGACCGATATATTTGTAATATTGATTAATTTATTTAATTTGTCTCACAATTTGGCAGTTTGAAATCAATCAGGGGAAGTATGTGTTTAATAATTATGTATAATAACAACTATATTGTAATATAAAAACTCTTGGTACAGTAGCAAATTGTATATTTTGCAATGTCAGTCATCTAGAATTTTTGACTGTTACTCAATAAATGAAGAACTTCATTCAAACTTCTGTTTCTGAGATTCCCTCATTGGACACTTCGCATCACATCTTGGCACTAGTCTCGACATCCACAAGGAAACTGACATCCACAACTCATACGACCAAGAATTCCCTGCAACAACTCGAACATATTTCACCTAGAGTTTCCCATGTCCAATGTTTCTGGTATGTCAATACTGTTCAGTATTAAACCCAGAAACAAACGATGCTCGTCAATAAATCCAATATTAAACCCCAAAACAAAATTTGTTTGGTAAACGGTACTCATGTTGGACATTACTGTTTGTCCTTAACTTATTCAAGAAGATGATTGAGCATCTTGGGCTTAGAATTACCAGGGACGTAGAATGAAACTTACCTGAGGATAGGTCAATGGACCTCTCTACAAGCAGGGTCATCGCAGATCGTCTCCAAACTCCCTGCCTCCGGATCCTAAGACGTCAGCTTTCAGAGTTCCTTGGGTCTCTTGTGTCTTGGCGGTTGTGGAGGTCATCTTCTCATATGAATCTATGGCAACAAAGACAAAATAGAATCATGATAGGCCTTCAACAAATTGCTCATTGTTTCTCCTTTATGATTGAAACAGTAAAATAACCGGACAAGAAAGATCAAGCCATATATTTACTCAAGGATTATTTTGGGGGGTTTTGTACTGTTTGTTTTTCTTCCATTTACCTAAGGGTTGATGAATGGACCGCTCTACAAGCAGGATCATCGTCAGATCGTCATCCCACCTGCTTCCGGATTCTAAAACGTCCGCATCATATTTCATCTTTTTCTCTTTTGAGCGGTTCTTAGACGGCATCTTAAAGCACAATATTATTTTTGTTCTGGAGAGATATTCTGTGCTTTCCTGAGGCTGAAAGAAAGGAACAAAGCTATGAATATGAAAAACTACATGTAGCTGTTGAAAATACTTGGACGTTGAGAATAATGAATAATATTTACTTTCAGCGTGCTGATAAGGGTAAACTGAAATACATCACTAATAATAACGAAAAAGGAATCATGCATAAAACTTACCCGTTTCCAGCTGATTTTAGCGTTTTTCAATGATTTCAGTAAATAGACAGCATTTTGGAGAATTTAAGCGGATTTGGGACGATTTTGATGAACAAGATTTCAGATTTCCGATCTTGAATATTGAATCTTGAATCTTGAATCTTGAATCTTGAATCCTGATTCTTGAATCTTGAATCTTGAATCTTGAATCTTGAATCTTGACACTCAAATCTGAAATCTGGAATCTTGAATCTTGGATCTTGAATCTTGAATCTTGAATCTTGAATCTTGGCACTCGAATCTTGAATCTTGATTCTTGAATCTTGATTCTTGAATCTTGATTCTTGAATCTTGAATCTTGAATCTTGAATCTTGAATCTCGAATCTTGAACCTCTGCAGTCTCGATTATCCTAAAGATAACCCAAACCCAACCCTACCTAAATAAATAAATAAATAAATAAATAAAAACACCTTACCCTATCAACCCTATTTAGTCCCTAACCCTTAGTGTTACTAATACTCATGGTAATAAAATATTATGAATTTTGATGTCAGTATCTGTTTGTCAACAAATATTTTTTTGCGGGCGAACTGTTCTCCTGAATTCATCATCGATAAGTGATATCCATGATCCAGTCCCATGATGCTTGATGCCGTAACTGTTCCTTGAGGTTCTTGACAAGTTCACTCCGGTCAGGGAGTCACATTCTTACTCCTCCTCTAAGTCATGTGAAACAGTGGAAGGTATCCTCCATCTGCGTCTGTAATCCGATTCGAAGACAGCCCGTCACCCATGGAACATTCTGCTCTAAAGATTACTCATACATAACATTTACCCGATAGTTTACATGACTGAGTCGTAATAATCAGTTGCCGGTATTTGTATGCCAGATATCTGGCCGCCTTTAGCAGGGATTGCAAAATTGCAGCTGGTTGATTTTTCTCTCAATCACCAAGCACACCTTGGCATTCACGCCTATCATTTTTGCTACTTCGTAATCTAGCTTCTCATAACTCTAATCGTTCGTAAAACTCAACTAAGGAATCCACCGAATTTGGAAGGTATGTTTGCTTAAGGTGATTATATTACACGTCAAAAATGATTACCTCAATGATTTTATCATTTTCAATGTTTTTGTGCGGTTTCTTTCCACACTAGTACCAGAATTACACGATTCATTTTGGACATTATTCTTGGATTGGTTTTTGACTAAGGAGTTCCGGAGACATGTGGGAAAAAAAATCCTCTCCTATTTTCTGTTAACCCCTATTGTAAGGCCTTTGAAGTGACTTGGCTTTGTATTGCTTATATATCTGTGTGTTTTGTGTCTGTTGGATTTTTAACCTATGCTTAGAAATAGGCAAAAATTCAACCAACACATTTTAGGATGGAAGTTCGAGGGCGTTCGAACTTCGGTCGCGTGGTTATGTAAAAGGCGTACGACGTATACGAGTATACGTTTTACATATTTTTTGTCAGGGTAGGGCCAAACAGGGGCTAAGAGAAAATGATGTGGATTTAAATTCCTTATGTCTCGATAATACAGGTGTATCATTGATGCATTATTGCCTCATGCGAAAAAGTTGGTGCACCCTTAGTTAAGTTCACACATCCATTCGTCTCTCACTTCCATTCAGATGAACGCGCGTCGTTTTGCTTAGCTCGCTGAATTGAACACCTGGCAGACTGATTATTACCACATCAAAAGTAGACCAAGGAGGTTGTATCAACTCCATGTCTTTAAGTGGGAGGGGTGGATACAAGAAGTCCAAAAAATTGTTTCCACCTTATAGCAGCAATGTCCTTATGTTTCAGTTCCCTTTGTAAGTGATACATAATTATATGCAGTTTGGAAAACAAGTATTGCATAGTAATTGAGTTGTAAGGAAGTTTTTTGTGGGTGGATACAATCTATCCCAATAATATCTTCACCTGGGCGGTAAATTCGTTATGATTCAGTTTACTCAGTAAGTTTTACCACATTTTGGCATGGGTCACAACCTCTTCAGTCACTTAGCCCAATTTTAACATCATAAAAATTTCAAAACAAATCTAGATGTCGACCTCTTGAGCTGGCAGAGTGTAGAGCAGGTATTCATGGGCCTCATGGGAGCAGATATTTAACTGCCGGGTGAAGATTTTGAAGTATGAGCAGAACGATGATTGTGGGGACTCTCCTGGATCTCTCGCTGTTTCCTTGAAGAAGACGTTAAAGCTGAAGCTGAAGCAGAAATTAGCAGAAGTTTCCCTGAAGCAGAAGTTACAATTTAGTTCTTTGAAGCAGAAGTTGTAGCTGACGATTCCTTGAAACAGAAGTTACAACTGAAGTTTCTTTGAAGTAGAAGTTCCAGTCGTGACCTACCGGTAGCATGATGTAATTAATTACGTTTGTTTGATGCATGTTGTGTAGTTATGTGTAAAGTAATTCTTAGAAAAACTTAATCCCAACCTAACACTGAAAAAATAAGAAAGAAAAATTAAAAAAAGGTCCTATTAAGTTCACCTTGTTAGCAGTGCACCTTCACACCTGGCCATGCCTTTTTCTCCACCTATTAAAAGATAGGATTAATTAGCTTAGAAATCAACCCACCCTTACGGGCGCGTGGCTGATCCCTTGAGATTAATTATAGTTTAGAAATCAACCCACCCATACGGGCGCGTGGCTGATTGCTTGAGATTAAGATTAACACACTCTCAGATGAATATCACCCCACCCAAAATGGGCGAGTGGTTGATCCATTGGAATTATCAAATTTTAAGTCAAATGCTCAATCCCATCAATAAAATAAAATTATTATTTCCAGATTTATTATACATGATCAAAGTTTCTCATCATTTATCAAAAATGTGATCACGTGATGAGGCTGATTATTTTCCACATTTAAAATACAATGAGTCTACCTTATTACAGATGTAGTTCATTACACATGAATAAAATCTTTGCACATTGTCGAAAACCCCAAGGCATTGCCTTAAATCATAACACAAAATGGCCAGATGCAAGGGCAACGGGTGAACTTTGACCAAATCTATTAATTCAACTAATGTAACCATGCACCCGGCATTGTTACAATGTCTCCCTAACTTAGCCTGAAACTGCCACCCACCCCAGTAATACATTTTATTTGTATGAGGAGTATCGTGAAAATGCGTGTCGGGGAATACTTTCGTTTGTTGACATATCAAGCTGTCCAAAAGAGTTCACAACTCTCCCGCTAGAGTTCATAAAGTTCACGAAGCTATAGAGTTCACGGAGCAAAATGTTCTGTCCAGGTGCAGGGATAACTAGATGGTCGTTGATAAGTTGGTGGGGGGGGGGTGCCTCCGGTTTCCATGGTATCCACACAAAGAGGACAATGCGCCCGTAGATTGTCGGTCGCTATCCGTGGAGCTTCGTGATGTGACGAAAGCGGGATGCTTTGAAGATGTACACACAAGAGAAACTGGCCTACATCACAATTTCAATTACATGTAACTTAATTTTAAAGGTGACCAGCAGCATATGTAAGGCTTAGCAACGACTACGTGTTTCCTGTACGGGAATTGAGAACAAGTAAATGGGGCAGGAACAGCTTTGGACAAAGCCATACCAGGATGGTGAAAATTAGTTTTCTTTATGCTATCTCTCGCAAACCCTCACAAAATTACATTTCAATTAAAACACACAGAGGTCTCGGGTTCAAGTCCCGGTCCAGTCAAAGTTTTCTTTGCCAATTTTTCAATTTAAGAAATAAATAAATTTCATGCGATCACCCAAATAATTATAAGGCCGTATTTTGTTCATGAAAAAAGTCATGTTAAGATATTGCGCAGAAATCAAGTGTTACATACTATTGGTTGAAACGGTCACCGTTTTCCTTAGATACACCGCTGGAGTAATTAGTTCCTACATCCCACCCCAACCTATCGCTCGCTGGTTTAATCGCTGCTGCACACTTCGCTTGCCAACTCTCACATTTTCACTCATACAGTACTATACATCACTCACATTCCGTCACTAGTCAGGTGCCCGGCAGAAGAATAATAAAATGTGTCTTTCAAAAGTCTCTCTTTTGATCCTGAATAATTTTGTTATTGAACTTTCAAATCTAAAAAAATAACCCACAAACCAGAGGGCCTGAAGTTTGATCCTAGCAGGACTTTTCTCAAAATGGTTCAGTGATTTTGAATGTTCATAATGCTAGAATCAAAATAAATTTTGTTGCATTTATGATATTTTATCACTTTTAGGCCTTAAAAAAAGAAGAATTCAAGTAGGCCTATATCATTACATTCATCTGCCTGCCACCATCAGTATTTAGCTACCTAACCTATATACCATACTACCTGGTTGTCTAATTAATTTAGTTATCTATAACCTGACAAACCTAACTGGTTAACTAACCTGATCTACCTAGTCTGGATAATTAGCCTGACCTACCTTACCTGGTTACCTAACCTGACCTACCTAACCTGGTTAACTAGCCTGATTTAACTAGCCTGGATAACTAGCCTGACCTACCTAACCTGGTTAACTAGCCTGGATAACTAGCCTGACCTACCTAACCTGGTTAACTAACTTGACCTACCTATAGCATGGTTAACCAGCCTGTTCTAACTAACATAACCTATTTCAGAGGAATTTAGAAACTACCCTAGCCCTGCATTACTCAGCTGTACCCTAACAAGCTTATAATTAAAAGAACTTGACTTAGAAAAGCACCCAGTACATGCTATTGATGATTTTTGATTTCAAATTTTAGAATGATTTAAAAGAAAAAATCGTCTCCTGTAAATTAAACCCAACAAACAGCCGAACAAGCAACTTACATTTTAGTTTGTAATGAATTATTATGATAGGGTAGAATATAATTATAAGAGTTCTCAAAGCTGCCTTATAGAGACACATTGAAGAAAATACCTCTCATTTCTGCTAACCTCATGTGTTTTAAATTTGTTTTAATGTGTTTTTTAGGATGTTTTCTTTTTTTCTTTTAGTAGCCTATGTTTTATTGGGTTTTTAAAAAGGATATTTTATTTTTTAAAGTATGTTTTTATATGTTTTAAGTGAGTCGTACTGACCCGTACATCCTAGACGGACGGGTATGTACAGTCCATGATGCGCGCAGCTGTCCTGTAATCTGTACTGAGAGGTTAGCAGAAGATGAGATTAGAAATCCCACATGCCTCTGAAAATGCAGCTTTTGTTCTGATCAGTGAATCCAATTGTGACTGTAATCTGTCTACTGGGTGCATTCTAAGTTGAGTTCACATGACCACCACATCCATTACACACCATCACTCAAATGCACGCGCGACACTTTGCTGCAGTTAACGCCTGGCAAACATAATTAGTAATTAAGTAATCTAAGTAGACTAACTAGGGTGCTGTATCTACGCCATGCTTGGAGAATGAACATTTTATGCATGTTTACTTTTTGATATAAAAGCCTACCCACCCATCCTAATTTTTATAGTTTTTATGTAGACTTTGTTTTCATAATGTTTATAAAATAAAATCAGTATTATCTTTTTCATTTTGTATCTGCAGATTTGTCATAGTTCAAGAAAGGTGTTTTTTAAAATGTGTTCCCTTGGTTTTGTTTTTAAACCCAATTTAGTATTATTATAAGATTTTGGTTCTCAAGTAGGCCTACTTTTGACTTGCACCCATGCACATGGCGTTCATACAGCGACCTCGTCACCCACACAAATAATATTATACAATATACAAATAATAATCATACATTTAAAATAATTTTATAAATCAGTTTGGGTTGGATTCTCAGAAGAAGACGATGTAGTAGGGTGTTCCTGGCAAATCGCTGAAGACTGTGTGTAGCATGACTTGAAGTGCAGGGAGATAATCTTAATGATTTCCTCTCGGTGAAAATGCCTGTCTCCTCAATTAATGACAAGTTGCTTTGAAGGTTGGTGAATTGTTTTGATGAAATCCAGAACAGTCTGTCGAATAGTTCAGTTTCTATTCAGGTCCATGTTAGTATCCAGCCCGCGTGCAGAGGCGCTAGTGTGACATGAATTTGTTCTGTTCGCGTGTTATGTATTTAATGTATATCAAACCCGCATTGCCCTTTAATCCGTCTAGACAAGGATGAGGATACCCCCCCCCCCCTCCCTGCCCTCCGCTAAAAATGTTCAGCCTCTCATCAAAGGCTTGCCGGTCTACCAACCCACTCTGGGAGGGCGCGTGGCTGATCTTTAGAAATTGACACTTGTTAATCGAGTTCATCAACCCACCCCTGTCAGGGCGCCTGGTCGTTACATTTTGTTTTGTTATCAATTTTTTTATCAACCCACCCATCGTGGGCGCGTGGTTGTTCCATCGAGATTTGTAGAAATAAAAACAAAACATCAAATGCATTCTCCTCAACCCATCCATAGAGGGCGCGTGGTTGTTCCAACGAATTAGCAGAATTGTTTTCACCAACCCACCCAAGACAGGGCACTTGGTTGTTCCATCGAAATTGACATATTTTTACTTTTAATGTCTTTATCAACCCACCCAAGAAGGGCTCTTGGTTGGTCCATCGAGATTGACATAATTATTACTTTTATTGTTTTTTTCAACCCACCCAAAGAGGGCGCTTGGTTGACAAAACCTGTTCAGATGATAAGCGACCCAGGTGCTGTAATATTTCCAAAGTGACCAGGCAATTTTTTTTGTCATTAGCCCTAGCCCTACTTTAATTAAAACCCCAACCCCAATATAATTATAATAACAATAATAAACTGATACATTTAGTTGTAAGATCAATATTGTGGAACTGTGTTATTATTATGTTTGTGTAAATGTTGGCATTTTTAGAGTTCATAGTTGCGAAAAGTAGAAGCTAAGTAGACATCCAAACTCCATGCAGGACTGAAGTCTTGATTAAACGCGTGGTTGTTGTGTAATGGCTGAACCTATGATTCTTGGAAGAAGTTGGGCTTGTAGATTTCCATCCGTTGCTCTAACGATGAGTCATGCTAAAATATTGTAAGTTAAATAATCACAATTTTTGTTTTTTTTATACCACGAATCAGTCTGCTTTCAATTTTAAATCTTTCTCTTAATCTTTTTCATTTGCTTATTAATGTTGGGATTGTTGGACTTTTAAAAACATTTTCTCACTTTGGGAAAAAAATATATAGGTCTAAAATTCAGAAAATGTTTCGTTCGAAATGCCAGAAAATAATTATCAATCAGTCAATTCGTGGTAAAATCAACGACTTACAATTACAAATGACTATTTCAATTAGCCCCTTGTGTTTTATATTGTCTGCTGCTTAATTAGCTGGCTGCTTGCTCGCTGCTGCGTAACTCACAACAATCTCTCCTCTGCACCCTTCTAGTCTCATTCCACACAGCATGCTCACATACCACACAACCACTCACAACATAATGTACACAGCTACCTCACTCACATTATATTCCAACTGAAGAGGTCATTCCCAAAAATAATCAAAGTAATTTTTCAAGTAATATTTTTATTTTTGACAATGGTTACTTGAAAATGCACTATTTTTTTCGCTCGATAAACCTTCCCTGTTTACAGTATTTTTGTGATTAATATTAGAAAATAAATTTAATCTGATGAATATGCAAATTACTTTTTAAAATGATCTCTTCAGTTGTCACATAATTAAGTTAATTAATTACTACTTAATTATAACTAAATCATTGCAACACACACTCATGCCACTCGCGCTGCTGCTTTAGCGTGCCCTTCCCTTATTGATTAACAATTTGATAATTATTCATGGAATTATCAATTTATGTTCATATCAATCTGCCCATACAAGGAGGCGTGCGGCTGATTGCAACAAGATCAATTTTCTATTAAAAGAAATACATACATTCATCAGTCCACCCAAAGAGGGTGTGAGGTTGTTACAATGAAATAAACAAAATATTTTTTTTATCAACCCACTCTTGAAGGGCGCGTGGTTGTTACAATGAAACAAACAAAATATTTTTTATCAACCCACCCTAGAAGGACGTGTGGTCGTTACAATGAAATAAAGAAAATATTTTTTATCAACCCACTCTTGAAGGGCGCGTGGTTGTTACAATGAAACAAACAAAATATTGTTTTATCAACCCACCCAAGAAGGGCGCGTGGCTGTTACAATGAAATGAGAAAAAATGTTTTTAAGTTGATTCTCTTGAAGGACAGTAGGCCTAGCTTGAAGAATCTTGGAGTTGATAAATTGGAGAGATGGAGTCATAGGAGGCAGAATTAGTCAACAGTTCTGACAGTGTCTCGCTGTTCTGATCGAGTTCGCGTCGAAGCTGGCCCCTAAATGTGTATTGTTTGTTGTGTATCAGATGTTATGTCTGTGTTAATGTTTACATTAAGATTTAGTCTTATTTTACCCCTCTAACTGTTAAAGAATAACTAACTAACGATTAGGTTTTAATTACCACTAATTGAAGATGTCCTAATTATACCACACACATGAATCCTGTTCATCGTGGATCCCTGTCTAGTCTCGCCTTGGTCAATTTCTAAGATTTGTTTACTTTTACAAAACCTTATGCACCTGGTCGCATTTTTTTTGCCTTTCATAATAACCCATAAAATTATACCAGATACTACATGTACCTGGAGCCTACTATACAAGCTAGCATGTTATACACTCATAACCACTTGGCTCACTGCCCACATTCCATTGTGAGCCTACATTGAACCACAGGCGCACGGCGCGTGCTTGTATACGCGCGTGTACAGGCACAAACCACGCCCACATTATGCACACGCGACCTTATGCAAATTACGTTAGGTCAAAACAAGTTTTAGATATGCATGGAACGGTTAACTTCACTATATACAGTACTCTATAGGCATTAACGTTATGACACTGAGTAGCAGTGTAATGGCGGCTCTTTGCCGATACACATTTTTACCAAACAGAGCTAGTCTAGTCTCAAGTATGCGAAACACAAAATAATTTGAGACAGAATTTGCTAATGACTGATTATGCAAACCTATTTTTAAAGTCCCACCTAGTACCTTTGCATAAATTCATGAAAGGTTTCTACATCGCATTGATAGTTTTAATTAGAGAAAAAAAATCTCAAACCCAGTGAACCCCCTCTGACGTTCAGTGGTCGTTATAAACTTTTAATTCAGTTCTTCGTCCAGTGTTTTCTAAAATAATTCTACCTTTTCTTGAAGATAAAATGTGTAGCCATTAAAACGGGATAAAATAATGTAGATTTCTTTTGTAAATTTTGGTGTCAGGTCGAACGTTTTCATAATTTCCCCCTTTTCAGAAAAAAAGTGAAAAAACCCTGAAGTTTTATTCTTTCGCGACCTCGGGAGTTGAGCGAGTCGCTGAAAAAGAGCAAGGAATATCAATTTCTAAAAACATATTCACTAACCTCGTGGCTCGTCACAAAAGTGACTTACCACAACCGTTTTCTGTCGAAGAATATCCGAGACAAAAATGTGTCTGTTGCGCTGGACTGAAGTCCGGAACCAGGTAGGCCTACACCAGCAGCAGCTCTCGGAGAACTTCCCGGGTGTGCTTGGTCCACCGCTCGGTCGCTCGAAGCACCGGTAGTCGCCGCAGAAACCCCGGTACTTGTCCGTGTCAGGATCCAGACAGCGGAGGGTGAACGAGAGGCGGCCATTGGCTTGCCGTCTGCCCGCGGCAAACTTGAAGTTGGCCGGCCCGGTCGGCCGCAGATGTCACGGCAGGCACAGCGGCAGCACTCAGGGGCAGATCGTTCTGAGAGTTCCGGTCGGCTGCTCCAGACGAATAGAGTCTTGAAGTTGTCCTCCAAGTCCAAGTAGCTGGTGAGAGAGCGGTCCTCTTCGGCACCGTCCCCCCAAGCTCCGGCGGCCGTGAAAAAAAGTCGTCCTTCATCCGTTCCGAATCCGGCCAGACAGCACACGGTCCACGGTGAGACGCATGCATTGTGGAATGTGCACTTTTGCAAATTCGACAAAAACGCGACCGCACTGCGCGAATAAATTCACAGTTTTTCGTCGAATTTGCGAATTTCCAGCTTCCTCGGCGTTCCCAGCATGTGGAGATGTTTCTCTTCAGTTCAAGCGGCGACGCGCACAGGTGGGCTCCCATGAAACTGTAAAAAAGTCGATATTTTCACGTCAGATTCGGGAGCGATATATTCTCCAAGTCAATCCAAAAGTGTGAAGTAAATTGGTGCCGCGTAATCAGATAGGCGGTAATGAGGCTGAGGCCGAAATGTGTAATAGCCTGTACGTCATCACAAACTTCGGGCCGCCTTACCCTTGAATTAATCCGCGCATTTTATGAAAGGTTTTTTTTTAAATTATTTTTGGTGTAAAAAACGCGATGTGTTTCTAATAAAGTTAAAAAAGATTTATTAGATTGAAGTATTGAACCCCAATCATATCTCTATATCTTCCAGATATCAAACAACTCGTAATTTTGAAGTGGAATGATGGACCTATTTTCCCCCTTTTTTTGAGGGAGCATGCAAGTTAGAAAGCAGACGATAATATGAATGATATGCAAATGGAAAGATTTGGGGAACGTTCCCCTATTGGTCAGCAAGTGAGCTAGTTAAGATAAAAGTCACATTTTCTTGAATTTGGACAATCTTTAGTTAGTATAATACGTGAAGGTTTGCACGGTCGAAAAACTTAGTGGAAGGTTTGCAGGGACTCCATGTATATCTCTTCTCTTTCAACAAGTGTGGCTCTGAAAAGAGCCATATATTAGTCAATAAGATTTCGACTTGAATAGTTAGATGCAGTTGTTATTGGTTATTAGGGAAATTGGACCACACATAGGAAGAATAAGACACAAGGATGTACATTAATTCATTTGAATTGTAACATTTATTTCCGCATTGCAATACAGAGAATAATCACATCCTGTACAAGTCATATATAATTTAGGAAGAAATATAATATACAAACCTAGGCCCTATTTCATGGAATCCATTATTTTGAAAAATGGAAAAGAAAACTTTGACTGGACCAGGAATTGAACCCGAGACCTCAGGTTTTGTGTACCAGTGCTCTCCCATCTGAGCTATCCAGCCCTTAGATGGCAACCTTTCTAAATGTACACTAGTCTTTGCTGGGGTGGGGGCACCATTTTTAATCCATTATTACTGGAAAAAGTCACATTCCTTGCTATTGAACAAAGAGAATTGATTATTGATCAGGATCCAGATTTATGTGAAATGAGCAATCCTCTGGAGGAGTAAGATATGGAGCTATTGTCATTGTGATACTAAAGCATAAAAAAGTCATAGGATTAGCTTGCCAACCAAAATCTTTTCATGCTAAGAAAACTGACACCACATTCAATTGTGGTTTGCAATACTGTTTACACTAGGAAGACTTTCAATCATGCTTAGCAGATTTTCATGCTTAGCAGATTTTCACGCATAGCAGATTTTCAAGCTTAGCAGATTTTCACGCATAGCAGATTTTCACGCATAGCAGATTTTCACGCTTAGCAGATTTTCATGCCAGGTAGCAGATTTTCATGCTTTCATGCTTAACCAATTTTCATGCTTAATCGGCTCTATGAAATTGGGCATTGGATGTATGACATCTTGGCCATTGGTAGTGACTGGTCTTGTATCACGTCAGACCCTGCGTCAGATCACTGAAGGCACTGGTCAGTCTCTTCACTTTCTCCTCCAGGGTCCTTTTCTGGGCATCGGTCTCGGCTAAGAGTTGACGCATCTCGTTCTCAACATCAAGTACCTTGAGGCCATAGATAAGTTCAAGGACCAAAAAACACAAAAGGACTGAGATTGTTAGAGAACTGCCCAAAACTATTTACTAACTTCATAATTTTTTTATTCTTTTTGATGGCTAAGAAAACTGGGTGTTTTTTTTTTTTTTTTTTTTGGGGGGGGTAGCTGACTCTTATCATCTGAGCTACCCAGCCCTTAGATGGTGGCCTTCCCAAACAGTCAACTAATCTTTGCCTTTATTTGTTTGAATTTATAAATGACCAACGACTGATTTCAAATCTCAGTTTAGAGGGTCTGAATTTTAGGTCCAGGCATTAATATGGACCTACTAGGATTGAAAAGGTATGCTGTAATTGTTCTAAAAATGGTCTCTAGATTTTTGTGAAATTTTGCTTATTAATGGCAAAATTCTGTACAAAATTAAGCAGGCTTTTCGCTGATAGTTTATGTCTTGTTCAGATTCATTGGCTGCCCTTGACTATAGCAAATAGGAAAAAAAAACTAGCCAAGCTTTTTCAGTGGAAATGTTATGCGATGCTGTAACGCCTTTGGGATGATGACACTTTATAACCTACCCTCTGATTAGCAACATCGATGTCTCGCTGTCCCGCCCTCTTCAGCTCCTCTGTGGCCGCGTCGTGGTGTCGTCTCACCGTCTCAAGCTGCTGAGCAAACGCCTCATCTGCCTGTCGTAACCTCTCCACAGCAGCCCTGGTGGATGAAGAATCGGAGAGGGAAAGCACTCTAAGAGAGGGATCTTTGAAGCGAGGGAGCAATGGCTAAGCTTTACAGCACTCATCAACGGCAATAGATTATTTACATGGTATCACTGCAAACATTCCACTTATCTACTTTTTAAGACTCTTTTAACTGACACAAAACAGCATGGTGAAAGTGGGCCCTGGTTTGCAGCACTCTGTTCAGCAGTCACAAGACATTTCTGCACGGCTTGCAACTCAGTATTCATATACATGCCACAGGACTTAACTTGTGTTCCTGTACGTTGCCCTCGCTCTCAGCGAGGGAAGACTATTTTGCCCAAAACAAGTGACAATTTCAAGACGTTTATGGAAACAGTTACGGAGGCAAGGCTGCTGAAAAAAAAAAGAGGCCTTGGTCATTGCGACCTCAGCTAAAGTCTTTCGTGTTGTAGTCATCCTTTCGTCATTTCTGACTGTGGCGTCAGCAATCGTCAGCACTTCTTGGTGTGGCTTTGGAGGCCCACTCTTGGGAGGCAGTCTCTGCAGCAGCGTTCACAGACGAAGGATGAGGGGGCTTGGGGAGGCTGTCCTGGCCGTCTACCCGGAGCGCTTCTGGGACACATTGTAAAAAATCTTGATTCAAAGAAGGTCCGGGTCAACTCACTTCTCAGCCTGGAGGGCTTTCTCCTTCTCCTCTTTCAGCTTGGTCTCCCTGGCATCAAAGTTCTGCTTCACCTGCCGAACCTGCGTCTCCAACTGGCCAATGAGATCACCCTTCTCCTTCCACTTATTGTCCAGTGATCTGATCAGAAGAAGATAAATAATGCTTGAAAAATGGCAAAATTTCATTACCCGATTACCGCTGTTTTTTTTCCCCATGATGTTCATTTTTTAGTTGACTACTTGACCATCTAAAGGCTGATTAGCTCAGATGGTAAGAGTGCTGTTGCGCAAAACCAGATGTTTTGGGTTCAAGCAAAAGTCCTGTCAATTTTCTTTAAATTGTTAAAAGTATTTGTTTGCCACATACTGTAATAATGATTACAAAAGGTGTTCATAAAGATCCTCAAATATATGTAGACGGCCTGGGGCCAATTTCATAGAGCCGCTTAAGCGCCAAAACAGGCTTAAGCACAAAAAGTCATGAGCCACAGAATCCCCTTGCCAACCCAAACTTCATTATTGTGAGGGCAATTTGTAATCCTGCTTACACAAGGAAGACTTTTTCTGCTTAGCGGATTTTCACGCTTAAGCGGCTCTATGAAATTGGCCCCTGATAGTTTGATCTAAGCAGGACTTTTATTTTTGCTACCTGTAAGCTCTCCTACTCTCATCCAGTTCGGTGTGTAGGTCAGTCACTTGGGCCTTCAGTTCCTCCTTGCGTTCTCTCAGTCTCTCAGCCTCCTCGGTGGCGTCTTGGTGGGCCGATCTCTCACTGACCACCTCCGCCTCCAGAGATCGCTGGTGCTTCAGCGACTCGTCCCGGCATTTCTTGATCTCCTCGTCACGCTCAACGAGGCCCTTGGAGTGAAAATGTCAAAAACCGGAGAAGAGCTGAAGGTTTACACATCCAGGGCTGGATTTCACAAAGCCTTACAATGCATCGTAACTCAACTTACGATGGATAACCCATCGTAAGTTGTGATAGTTGTAATAGGCAGATATACAAACCATATTTTGATGTGATATCAATTGCTTTTGACTTGTATTCCACTGTTCTTTACTCAGTATCAAACAAAAGTAAAGTTTGTGTTGCTAAGGTGATGCTATGAATCTTGACATTTTGTGCTTAAAGGCACTTTTGCCAATGTTGTATAGACAACATTGGCAAAAGTCAAAAGATTGACACAGTTTGTGTATTAAACCATTTAACATTCCCAAAAAAGAAATCTTGTGAAGGTAATCTCAGAAAGTAGAAAAAGGCAAAAAACCGTCACGGTTTTCGCACCGTTCTGTAGTGTAGAAAATAGTTTATTGGGTGAAGATTTCTCGAATAGCACAGCATCCCAGACCATAATATTTCAACATGAGGATTCTATCATGACCATCTACAAACTGTGTACATAAGAAGGAAATCTGTGGACATCAATGTTTTCCGATCTTCCCAATGTTGTATTGGGCCTTTAAGCAAATTTTGGTGCTTAATTTTAAGTTGCGCTACAAAATTGGCCCCTGATCTCCGGGAATCTCACCTCCTTGAGTTTTCGGATGGTGTCTGTCTGATCATCCAGCATCTTGGTCTTGATCTTTAGGGCATCATTGTCTCGCTCCGACTGCTTCTTCAAGGAGCTCAACTCAGCAGACAAAGCCTCGATACGGGCCTCAAGTCTTCCCCTGTCCTGGGCTAGGGAAGAGCCTTCACACAAGAGAAATAGAGGAAAGAGTTTTTACCACTGATTTAAATCTTAAATGTGTCAATGACCGGATACTTTGATTGTGGCAGAACTGTTTGACTTCAAGATAGATTCTGCAATGAGATGTATTTTTTTGAAAGATTTCAACTTGTAAGGTTTATGACTTAAAGTGATATACAAAAATGTTGCAAACTGCTTACAGACTAAAATTACCAAAATGCAAATCTCAAAATTTAGTGGTCCTGACGTTTCGATCCTAGCAGGACCTTTCTTAAAGGCAGAGTGAGAAAGATCCTGCCTTTGAGAAAGGTCCTGCTAGGATCGAAACGTCAGGCCCACTACATTTTGAGATTCTAAGGTTTATAGAAAGTCTGATATATGAATCCTTGTAAACCTGTTTGCAATTTAGAAACAATTCTGGTAGGATCAGGCCCATCTTTGATTTGTAGACTTCAGGCAATTGTGTCGTGAGGTAGTAGAAAAATGACTGAGGACAGTCCTGGAAGGATTGAAACATTAGACAACCTAAATGACTGGACATTGTTTGCATTACAACCAAGGAAAAACTGACTGGGAACTTTTGAACAAATTGAAAAATTGGCAAAGAAAACTTTGACTGGACCGGGACTTGAACCCGAGACCTCTGGACTAACGTACCAGGGCTCTTCTATCTGAGCTATTCAGCCCTTAGTTGGTGGCCTTCCCTAAATAGTCACCTAGTCTTGATTAAAACTTAAAATAATCCTTAAAATGATTTTTTCCGTCATGTTTTGATCATCCAATTGGTTTGGAGAGCCCCCTGACAGAAACCAGTTTCTTTTGGGCAATTCTACGGGAGTTAATTGGATCTCTTTTTTTTCGTTTTTTTTTCTTCTTCTGTTTTCCACTTTATTCTTATTTGAGTGTGCTCGTGCTGTGATGTGAATACATGTATCCCAAAAAAGGAAATAAATAAATAAATTAAAATAAATGAATAATTTCTGACCTTGTTGGGCCAGTTCCTGGCTCCAGAGTTTGCGTTCGGCTTTCAGGCCTTCGATGACTGACTCCTGAGCGACTAGCTGGGAGGCCAGGCGGCTCTTCTCCTGCCGCACAACTTCAAACTGACCCTGCCTGCCCCTGGCTGCCTCCAGCTGCGACTCCAGGGACTGAATCCTTTCCTGAGGAAGGAGAGGATCAGAAGTAGATCTCTAACGATAATGTTTTGGCAGGTCAGGGCGCATCCGAAACAGGCTCCCAGAGCTATGGCTAGAGCTATTGTCTGCGCATCTCCGTGTATTTCCAATAGGAGGAAGACCTAGACCTAGCTCTAGACGCCCGTTGCGTACACGGCCTTATATTCACCTGACAACGGCATTCTTCCCGAAAATGCTATTCTGCCGGTCCCTTAGTCTGTTTGGCCAATTGTCATTACATCGTGTTTATGGATATTCATGTATGCTCTATACTCTGACGTTGGCCAATCAGAGTAAAGAGTGTTCATGAATATGAAACTACCTTGGATGTCAGCACAACTTCATGCTTGGCCTTGGACAGCTCAGCCAGACGTCCTTTCTGTTCCTTCACCATCTGCCCGATGAGAGGGGAAGACAAACAGCTCACAAGATCAGGATGGGGCGATTAGGATAAGGTCCACATTTTGCGTTGTGATTGACAGTATCTTGAGTGATCTAAGAATTTCTTTTATCACTAAAAATTTTGCATGAACTCTCCTTATCAGAGGATAAAACATGGGCATGATATTTGAGAAAAACTAGAATTATCATTCTAACATTTCATTTTTTTTTTTTTTATGTGTGCCCCCATAGAAATGTCACATCTTTTCCAAATCTATCTTGAAAAAAAACCACATTCCATGATAGATGACACTCTATTCCTCATTGAGCCACAGCCCTGCAGTGTCAATGCTGAAACCCGCCCAAAGCCCTGCCATGTCAATGCTGAAACCCGCCCAAAGCCCTGCAGTGTCAATGCTGGAACCCGCCCAAAGCCCTGCAGTGTCAATGCTGAAAACTGCCCAAAGCCCTGCAGTGTCAATGCTGGAACCCGCCCAAAGCCCTGCAGTGTCAATGCTGAAACCCGCCCAATACCCTGCAGTTTAAATGCTGAAACCCGCCCAAAGCCCTGCAGTGTCAATGCTAGAAAACCGCCCAAAGCCCTGCAGTGTCAATGCTGGAACCCGCCCAAAGCCCTGCAGTGTCAATGCTGAAACCCGCCCAAAGCCCTGCCATGTCAATGCTGAAACCCGCCCAAAGTCCTGCAGTGTCAATGCTGGAACCCGCCCAAAGCCCTGCAGTGTCAATGCTGGAACCCGCCCAAAGCCCTGCAGTGTCAATGCTGAAACCCGCCCAAAGCCCTGCAGTGTCAATGCTGAAAACCGCCTAAAGCCCTGCAGTGTCAATGCTGAAACCCGCCCAAAGCCCTGCAGTGTCAAAGGTGAAACCCGCCCAGGAGTTGCGCAGACTGACTGAGCCTCACCGCTGTCAGCTCAGTGACTATTCCCGATGCTCTGCGCTCCTTGGCTGTGACTGTGGCTAAGGCTTGCTTGGAACCGGCTGCCTCCTGGCTTACTCTCTCAAAGGCTGCCTGGACCTATGTGGCCAGAAGAGTGGAATGCAAGTTACAAGCAAGGGACATCACATCGCGGTACGGTTTGTAATTCTGTAAATCCAAGGAAGACTTTTCCTGCTGAGCAGATTTTCACGACATTGGGCCCTGGTTCTCACCTCTCGGAATCTCTCATCCTCCATCTGCAGTGCTAGACGGAACTCATCCTCAAGCTGCGAGTACTGATGTGTCAGAGTGGCAATCCTGAAACAAACCAGGGAACACTAGTTTCCATCAAAGCCCGACTTCAACCATCCCATATAAACAAGGAACAGAGAATTTAGACAACTGTGACCCGGTACGGCATAATGAGGAATCTCGTCCAATTTTGATTTCTCAACATTTTCCCACCACTGCAAAGAACACCTCATCAGCTTTCCATTGATTTCAAAATGTGTTGTGTTACGATGCGAGAAATAGGACGAGGCAACATGCAGTCACGGAAACCACTTTTTGAGAAAAATGGCTCTAAAGTTTGAGGTCACACACATGGCGCACCAACAGGGATTGCAGTGTATGCGCAGACGCACTTACACATGTTCAGTATTTACAGAAAATTGTTGAAAAATTCCTTCGGATAGATCATTTTCTAATACATAAGCTTTCTGAATATGCAAAAAATTTCTAATTGATTTTGACATGCGTTTTGACAATACTTTGACTTTTGACATCATTTTCTAGAAAAGGACTTTTGGAGTAGATGCCTCATTACGCCATGTTAGGTCACAAATGTGGATTCCGCAAGCAGCTTTGGTGAGGGTTGAATTTCCTGTTCAAACTGAGTTTTAATCTAATTCCAGGCTGGTGATGGAAAGGTGGATAGAGCGGAGTCAAGGGGCAAACTCGCCACGGCCCATGAAGTCGAGGAAATAGCATATGAGTAGTTGAGAATATAGGATTAATTGAGCAGTCCGGAAGGCTTACTTTTTTCGCAACAATAAAAAGTGAAAAATGGCTAAGTTTTCTTTGCCATGTTTCAATTTGTTCAAAAGTTTGTTTACCAAATTATTTATATAACAATGAAAAGTAAAAGGTAATATACAAGGTTACAATGGGTACAATGTAACAATAAAAAGCAAGGGTTATAAAATTGTACGTCATTTTGTAAACAGGGTTGGGCTCTACCACACAGTGATGATTACACATCAGGTAGTGTAAACCCTCAATGAACTGCACGCTCACCAATGAAAAATCTGAAATTCAATCAAATTATTAGCTGCAGGAAAATTGAGGCAAGTTTAGAGTTTAGAGGGATTGACAGCAGTTGGCTCACAGTGACTACTGGCACATGTCTGACTTGAAAGAAAGAAAGAAAGGATCCAAGGCAGAGTGTTGACAGTCAGGGTACCGGACCAGTATCCAAAGGCAGCTTGCATGAGGCTTCAGCGTGGCACCTACTTGTCCTTGTACAGTGCATGCTCCTGCTCGTGTTGCCTCTGTTTTTCGGCGACCTTTTGACTGATCACCTCCCTCAGTTCCTTACTGTCCAGACGGTATAAGTTATCCAACTGCTGCCTGCAATAGGAGACAATAAAACACATGTAACTAAAAAAAAGAAGCTAAGATACAGAATCAAGAAGTTTTGAAGACTCCTAACTGGTCTGCACAGTGCATCCAGTACAAAGGTGCTATGAGTCTAAAGTCTGCCGCACACGAGAGCTATCTGCTGAGCAAAAATTTACTTTTTAATCCTAGCAGAACCTTTATCAAAGGCAAAAATTCTGCCTTGTCAGGCCCCCCTAAAAAAAAACACATATAAAATCAGGATGTGACTAAGGAATTACCAAAGATTACTTCCAATCGTTGTAATATGCAGGTATCTAGAACTGTAAAAATGAGTTAAACTAAGCAACAGGTGGCTTCCTTGAGACCAAAGCTTGGACCTGTGCTCAGCCTCCATCTCTGTGACTGTCCGTGACCCGTCTCAAAAAAAGCCCCCAAAAGGAAAAACAACTGCCCGAGCCTCCACTCCTGTCAACCCACCGTCCTCCCAGTCTCTGTCCCTCATCTCTGCCCCCTACCGTCCTTCCATCCTTGCTCACCTGTGCTCCTGTTCCCTGGTGGCCAGTAGTTCCTGGAGCTGTTGGATCTTGCCCTCGTGCTGTTTGCACTGCGCCCTGACCAGGTCCACCTCACGCCCCACGGCGGCAGCCCTCAGCTGATACTCCTGCGTCCTCTTGGCCTGGCAAAGTTACCAAGGAGACTTATTTTAAAAAAAACAAATTCCAAAGAAATATTGAACAATTTCAAAAGTCAGCTATCTAACCTTTCAACTCCTCCTTGTTTGTTCCGCTTTCTGCACTTCTTAGCCTTCACCTTGAGTGGCCTTTTGGGCCTTGTGGTGGGCATTAATAGATGTCTTTTCTAACCTTTGATCTCCTCCTTGTTAGTTCCCCTTTCCCCTCTTCTTAGCCATCACCTTGAGTGACCTTTTGGGCCTTGTGGTGGGCATTAATAGATGTCTTTCTAACCTTTGATCTCCTCCTTGTTAGTTCCCCTTTACCCTCTTCTTAGCCATCACCTTGAGTGACCTTTTGGGCCTTGTGGTTGGCATTAATAGACGTCTTTTCTAACCTTTGATCTCCTCCTTGTTAGTTCCCCTTTCCCACCTTCTTAGCCATCACCTTGAGTGGCCTTTTGGGCCTTGTGGTGGGCATTAATAGATGTCTTTCTAACCTTTGATCTCCTCCTTGTTAGTTCCCCTTTCCCCCCTTCTTAGCCATCACCTTGAGTGGCCTTTTGGGCCTTGTGGTTGGCATTAATAGGTGTCTTTCTAATCTTTGCTCTCCTCATTTCTTCCCATCTCCCCCTTCTTAGCCATCACCTTGAATGGCCTTTGGTGCCTTGTAGTTGGCAATTTTCCATTAAAAAAGAAAAGAAAAAAAAGATACAAGTTGATACAAGTTGATACAAGTCGTGGCGATCTCACCTCGTGGGCGTGCTGATTGAGTCTCTCCGTCTCCATCTTGGCCGCAGTGGCCTCCATGGCCCTCAAGGCCTGTCGCTGCTCCTCCTCAGCTCTCTGGGAGGCTGCCATCTTGCCCTGGACGTCTCCTAGCTTGGCCTGGGAGGGACACGGGCGCAGAGAGAGAGAGAGGGGTCAGGATGGAAGGAGGTCACGGTGGGAGACGGCTACGAAATCCGGGCTCCTCCAAATAGCAGCCATGAACCCCCATCTGAAGCCCTGAATTGTGACATCATCCAGTTAGTTTGGAGAGCCCCCTGAGGACCCAGTGGGTAGCAACACTACCAGCGCTCCAAATTCAGAGATCCACGGGCAAAGTGGCTCCGAGACTGAGACATGCTTCTTCCAGGGGCACCTTAGGGGTAGTGACCTTAAAAGATGTTTATTTTTTAGGTTCCTTAGCCAGCTGTTTAGCCAGTCTTATGACTTATAACTTTTCTGAATTCATATCTTAAAATTTAGTGGGCCTGACGTTTCGATCCTAGCAGGACCTGCCTTTGAGAAAGGTCCTGCTAGGATCGAAACGTCAGGCCCACTAAATTTTAAGATTTGCATTTTGGTAATTTTAGTCAGTAAGCAGTTTGCAACATTTTTGTATATCACTTTTGTCTGAATTCAAACGAAACATAAACACTCATCTTTCTTCCTCCTGATCTATCATGCTCCTGGTTCTTTTCCTTATTACTTTCTTTTAGCCCTCACCTTGAGTGACCTTTTGGGCCTTGTGTTGGGCGACATTCATAAAAAAAAAGGTAAAAAATGGGACACTACCTCTCATGACCGTCATTCATTCCAAACACCGCATTCTATCACATCAGTGAATCTAACACCTTGTCTCAGACCAAGAAGAATGCCTCGGGTGTTGGGTTGGAAGGGGCTACAGTTCATGGAGACTGCATTATCTGAACCTGGGTCTTGGTGGGGGATTGCATCTGCCTTCCTGTTCATGTAAGTACCTGGGATTCCTCCAGCAGTGCCTCCAGTCGCAGCCTGGACTCTTTCTCGTTCATCAGTGCCTGCTTCAGTCGGGTCGTAGCTTGGAGGGTCACGTCTTGGAGGTCACGCTCCTCAGAAGCTGTTGAGAAGGAAACACAAGGGTTGAGTTAGATTCTCTAATATGCAGACAAAAATGGACAAAAGGCTTACCACAAATTGCCACCAAATGTTTGTTCCATGGATTTTAATTTGTTTGTGTCCGTGTGTCAATTCTTAAACTTTTATTTCCCACATAAGCATTGATTTATAGTTTTGTAATACCAAAATGTCCGTGGTGTTGTTTTTTTTGTTATTTTTTTTGCAACTCAAATATTCTTATGCAAGCTGTTTTCAATTCAGTCTATGGGGTGCTATAAACAGTCAAATAAACAACAAATAATAATAATAATAAAAATAATAATTTTAAGGCTTCCCCCACCCCAGCAAAGGCTAGTTGACTTTTTGGGAAGGCCGCCATCTAAGGGCTGGATAACTCAGATGGTAAGAGCGCTGGTACGCAAAACTAGAGTTCTCGGGTTCAAACCTTGGTCCAGTCAAAGTTTTCTTGCCCATTTGTTTTTACGTTGGTTGTCAGTTTTGGTTCTTTATCTGTTTGGCTTTGGAAAAAAAAAAATCCATTCCTGTGCCACACAGCATTGGACAACTTTCTGACTTTGGGAAATTGGGAGAATGCACTCCAAGCTACCATCAACATAGGCAACTTGTAGCTGTGTGATGCCAAGACGATAAATAGTCAGCTTAACAGTTATCAGGTCATGTGCCCACTAAAGATGGAAAAATGCAAATCCTGTAGCAGAATGCATTACAGTGGAACGTTACTATAACAAACATCCAGAGATCCATGAAAATTTTTCAGTATAGCGGTCATTCATTATAGCAGTTGCGGCAACCTATTTTGTACACAAAAATCGGGAGCCAAAGGGCGTGTTCGTCATAGCTGAATGTTGGTATATCGGTGTTCGTTATAGCAACGCTCCACTGTCATTGCTAGGTGCTGGCCCGGGTCAATTGTGGTTGCGTGAAGCCTCGTTACCTGTTGCCTGTAGGTCTTTGATGTGATCAGCCAGTCGGATGGCCGCCTGCTCTGCCTTCCATCGTCGTTCCCTCTCAACATCCAACTCCTGCATCAATGCCTGGGAGGGGAAAGAGATACTGAACGCTTAAGAACCACTCCTTCACAGTGGAGGTGGCATTGATGAATATTGGCAAAACAATTCTGTGCTCTCCTTTCCAATGTTGTGAATCGAGAGATCTTGTAGAGTGATTGAAAGTAAGAGCTTAGAACAGAGCTAAAGATTTCACTATAATAATACGGGAAAATGTGGCAAACTCCTTACTGACTAAAATGTCCAAAAAGCAAAAAAAAAATTAAAAAATAGGAGAACCTGACAATTCAATCCTAACAGGACCTTTCTCAAAAGCAGCACCTTTTTTTCAAAGGCAGGACCTTTCTCAAAAGCAGCACCTTTTTTCAAAGGCAGGACCTTTCTCAAAGGCAGGACCTTCTGCTATTGAGAAAGGTCCTGCTAGGATCGAAACATCAGGCCCTCCTAATATTTGAAATTCACTTGAAAGTTTAAAACTACATACTGACTATAATGACCTGAAAAAAAAATTAATTTATAAGTTTGAGAGCCAGATGTTTCGATCCTAGCACAATAAAAAGGCAGAATGACTATTCTATGAGTCGCTATAAAATGGTCACCAGTTTGTCGGCATCCTGCTCAGCTGTCGTTGGCACGACCCTTTTGGCACGGCGCGGATGACCCCTGACCTCTGGGCCACTAGGCGGCGACCCCGTGCTGTTGCTGGTCGTTGACTTAGCTGGCCTTTGAGGTTTTGCCCTTTGAGGTGGAGGGCAAGTTGCTGACCTAGAATACACAGAGGAATGGAAGTACAAACAGCAATGTAAGAAAATCATTGTCTCGTAGCATTCAAACAAAAACATATTGTTGTGTATTAGTCACCCCAAACTATCTTGACCCCCCATACCTAGTAACCTTCAGCCCACTTCAGCCCACTACTACACATGACTAAATTATCCTGGACCCATTCCAAACTGACCACTGACCACACTTTCCTAGAAACCTTCTGACCAGACCTCCTGCATTGAAACCTGTTGACCAATCCCTCTATCCTCCATCATTTAAGTATTGTATTATAATTATAGGTCACCTACTTCTTGTTTAGACCACACCCCAACTCCTTAGACTAGTCATATAAATGTGAGGACCACTCTTGCTAAGAGAGAGAAGAAAGAAGACAGAAGAGTATGTTTATGGATCAGAGATAGAGTACAATTGCTTGATGCTGCGTTGAATGTAATAAATGAATGCTGTATATCGTTGCCACTACATGAGAGTGAACTTTAGTCCAATGTGAAAAGTGTGAAAGTCTGAAGATCAAAGCCTTTCTGATACCGCAACACAACAAGACGTCCGTACTAGAATTCGGGAGTCGCGGGTTCGAATCCCGCCCGAGCTGCCTGAAATATTTTTATCAGGCACCGGGCAAAGCACTGAGCATTCAGTGTTTACCACGTCGAGTAAGGGCAAAACCTCTTTGAATTGAACAACAATATAGACAGTGAATTCTGACAGGAATGATGCCTCACTTTGACTGCTGGCCGTTCTCAGGTCTTGATCTCCGGCCCTCCAAGGTCCTCGGCTGCTTGGCCTTAGCCGCCTGGACACCTCTGGCCCTCTGCCTGATGGCGCATCCCATGGAGGACCCACGGCTGTCCCCATCACTCCCGTCAGTCTGCTCTGAGTCTACGGGACAGGAGGCACGGGACATCAGTCATCATCAAGCCTCCCACATCAATAAGACTTTAGGCTTTAGCATGGCGGAAGCATTGATGACGAGGAGGTTTGCGGTGACACCGTGGTGAGGTTCGCTTGTTTGTGAGCGAAGTGATATACAAAAATGTTGCAAACTGCTTACTGACTCAAATTACCAGAATGCAAATCTCAAAAGTTAGTGGGCCTGACATTTCGATCCTAGCAGGATCTTTCTCAAAGGCACTCTTCCTTGCGGTTCTGGAAAGAAAATCAGGTTCAAAACCCTCCTCCTCCTCCTCATCTTCCTCCTGTTTTACCTCCCCTTGCTCCTCCCACTTCTCCTCCTCATCTTCAACCTCCTCCTCTTCTTCAGTAAATGGAGTGAAAAGAAACCTCTGGTTCGGCGAGTGCGGTTCTTTTCAGAGCCGCACTCGCTCACAAAAGAACAAATCTTTACACGGTGGCACTGCAAACCTCCCTATAATAAG
Source organism: Luidia sarsii (assembly GCA_949987565.1). Classification (NCBI taxonomy): domain Eukaryota; kingdom Metazoa; phylum Echinodermata; class Asteroidea; order Paxillosida; family Luidiidae; genus Luidia; species Luidia sarsii. Next base: position 3,116,117 of record OX465110.1, on the reverse strand, counting down.
CTCCAATATCTTTGAGGAAGTCAAGAATAACTTGCCGTGACACCAGCCTTTGGACAGATGATCCAAAAGCTTTCCAAAAATGCCCCCAAAATCAAAATTGTTTTTGACATGCATTTTGACGATACTTTGACTTTCGATGCCGTTTATTCGAAGATGACTTTTGGAATAGGTGCCTCATTACACAATCTTAGGTCACATTAGAAGGTCACATTATGTGGTCACTGCAAACTATAACTCATTTACTCTTCACCATACATAGGCCGTTTATGAAATGAAGGCTTAGGCTTGGGATTAGGCTTCGGTCATATTTATCTTACTCGTCATATAATAATAATAATAATAATTTATTCAACTTATATTGCGCTCTCTCCAGGACCAGCCTGTTCAAAAGCGCATTACAAAAAATGAATTCCACAAAACCTAATAAAATAGTATACATAAAAGCAAGAGCAGTATTAAAAAGCCTTAGAGAACATATTAAATAGGCCTATATATATAAATATTATAATGCATACTAATCAGAAAAAAAGATCAAGATAAAAATGAACCTAACATAAAAAATATGTAATTACAGCAGTAATATCATAGGCATCTAAAAAAAAAAAATGTTGGCCCCAGTGTCTTGAAATTCAGAAACAAACCACAACCTGGATTTTCAGGTTTTGTCAGACGGAGACAAAGCCTGAGCCCGAGCCTAAGCCTTCATTTCGTAAACGGCCGTAGCCTGAAATCTTGTGATTGAGAAAACTGACACGGTCTGAAATGGCACTGACCTGTCCCAGCCTTCTTGGGGCGGGCTTGTCCGGCCAGTTGGTCGCCGTCATGGGACCTCTGCCTGCTGACCATGATTCCAGCCAGTTGTCTCTCCAGCTGCTCAAGTCTTGTCTCGTGGTCTGAGGCGCCGGCCTAGCAACGGGACAAGGTGACATCATCATCGTCATGACAGCTCTCCAAATGGGATGATGCATAATATTGTCAAAACAACCCAGTTGGGGTCAAACCAAACCAGTCCCAGAAAAGTCAACCGGAGAAGTGTGAAATAACGATAAATTTAACTTTAAAGCCCCTACACAACATTGGTCGAGGTCAAAGAATAGCATCCATACGTCGTGTGATCCAACATATGCATGAAATAGCACATCTGTGAAAATTTCAGCTCAATCGCCAACTGACTCTCGAGAAAAATCGTGAAAACCGCTTCATTTGTTTCGCACAAATGCAGCATTCAACGCCGTACTGTTCCGAAAAATAGTTTAGATCTCGGTGAGACATAAACAATTTCTTTTACTCATTCATCCCAAAATACAACATTTTAGGCAGAAATATTTCAGTGAGAGGTTTCTACTATAACCATCTTCAAACTGTATAAGTTTCATATAAATCTGTGAACATTTCTGTTTTTCTTACCAATGTTGTGTAGGGCCTTTAAGAAAGCAAACTTAATTAAATAAAGGTATTCAAGTTAGTAAACCAAAAGAGATGACTTACAGTGTAGTAAAGTGCTGTATACAAGATGCGTTAAACCAGTGAATTAAAGGTGCAATAATTCCCTATTTAGCTGTTACAACCTGTGAGCTGTTCATCCAAGTTGTCCAACCCGTCCCTGACACATATGTGACCCGGCACAGCATAATGAGGAATAACCCCACTTTTTAGATTTTGAGGTTTTCTAATGATGTGAAAGAGTATACCATTAGCTTTCAAATGATATCAAAATATAATATCCTCTAATGCTTAAAATTTCCGAAAATACAAAAAAAGAAAGAAAATTGATTGGTAATCGAATTGTGACGATACTTTAACTTCAGGCGTTGTTTACTCAAAAAGTGTTTTGGTGGGATATTCCTCATGTCGTTGTGCCGGGTCACATATTTTGCTGGGAAATTGCTGTGCAAACATTGATGGAAAGGCTTTTAAATGACTTCTGAGGTGCCTGCTGCTGGCATATCTTAGTCCATGACTCCTGGTCAGAGAGCCCGGTCACACTCTTTGCAGCAGACCAGGCTGGCACACCAACAACCAGTTTGAACTTTTCCCCTCAGGAAACCCCAATGGAGACCCTACCCGCAAAGCCACTTCTGTGGCTGCTCTTACCCGTGGCTTGTTCCCTTTGGCTCGACTGTCGGCCTGTCTTGAGTCTGTATCTGTGTTTGTTGTTGTTGTTGTTGTTGTTGTTGTTGGCCCTGAGGACATCAGGGCTCGCTGGCGAAACTTGTCCAGCATCTGATCGATTCTTGGCGTAACAATATCCAGCGCTGGGTCCTGCCAAGAGATAGCGGTACGATCACCCAAAACCTTAACACCTCTAAAAATATACCATCCGTGCTTTTTCTGAGGAGTTCGAGTTAAATCAATAGGGTATGGAAAGTTAGTTTAAAAACATATAACATATCATTTGCTGTGTTATCTAAATAGAAAAATTGAATCAAACACATTAAGGAAAAATTGAATGGGAACTTTTCAAAACAATTTTAAAATAAGCAATTCATTGGAGAAACAAAAAATACTAGCATCTTAAAGGAAAACTTAAAATGATGATGCACTTCCAGAACCATGAAGATTGCCTTGGTAACATCTTACCTGAACAGCTGTGTCTGAGCTGAGGAGGTATTCGAGGTACTGGTCCAAACCTGGCGGAGATCAGAGGAGACGAGAGGAGAGGAGAGGAGAGGAGAGGAGAGGAGAGGAGAGGGGAGGGGAGGGGAGGGGAGGGGAGGGGAGGGGAGGGGAGGGGAGGGGAGGGGAGGGGAGGGGAGGGGAGGGGAGGGGAGGGGAGGGGAGGGGAGGGGAGGGAAGGGAAGGGGAGGGGAGGGGAGGGGAGGGGAGGGGAGGGGAGGGGAGGGGAGGGGAGGGGAGGGGAGGGGAGGGGAGGGGAGGGGAGGGGAGGGGAGGGGAGGGGAGGGGAGGGGAGGAGAGGGGAGGGGAGGGGAGGGGAGGGGAGGGGAGGGAGGCATAGATCTGATAATATAATGAGGGCTAGACTTGCATGGGAGAGAAGCATCTAATTATCTTATCATCTTAAGTTAGATTTGACTTCCATTAGGTTCTAAAACATGAGTTAGCCTGGCTTCAAAGAACTGATGTGTCCTAAGCAACATCCTCCGTAATGCCATCATTGATGAAAGATAAAAACAGAGGCCTCAAATCTCAATCCAGTCCAACTTTCTAGGATAAACTGATAGAAAGATGAAAGGGTTTGGACAAAGAGGATGGGGTTTAGATACCTGGTACATCTGCCTGACCGGTGTCTGTGGTCACAGGCTGACCCTGTCTTGTCAACCCGTCCAGTACAAGAAGTCTGGGCAAAGAATGAAGCATTGCTGTGCGGTATCCTGGCAACAAATAGAAGATGGCATCAGCAGTTATCCCGTCGTTTCTAAATGAATGAATTCAGCTGCAATGTAGCTTTCCCATGTGCTACATTTACTGACTTTCTCTGCATGCACTGTCTGCCCTGGACGTCTCGGGAGAAAGTGACCAGGTTAAATTTTCCTGGGCAGCAGTTGGTCGGTAAAAGTACCACTGGACTCGAGTAAAGTTACTAAGAGGAAAATGCCCCAGGCTGTCCGCACTGGACTTAAAATGGGAATAGTTCCCATCGTCTTGGTAAGCTTCACCGAAAACAAAAATCCAGTGTGAACAGGGCTTAAGTCTCAGGGTGACATTTACCTGGCTGTGAGCACACCGGGTTTGCCGTGCCATCCTGGGCTAAGGTCAACTCCTGAAGGTGGTCCAGTCCAGCCAAGCAGCCAACGATGTGATGCACTGAGTCCAGAGCGTTGCCCTGCAGGTCCAGACGGCTCAGGCTGGCCTGAGGGCCGTGGAGGTCCACCAGACCACTCAGGTCGGTGATGCCATTGTAGGAGAGGTCCAGCCTACGTAGAGATCTGAGGAACGCAAGACATACGTCTAGGTCTTGTTGATTGCAATCAACCTTCCGAGTCAGAGTGCTGTCAAAGCTACCCCAGGGCTTGACTTCGACAAATACAGGCGGGGTTTCCCTAAATATTAAACTGTGTGGTCCACCTCACTGCTTTGATGGTGATGGGCCACCTCAGGTCTTTGGGCTGGACCGTAAGAAGGTGGGAAACATGAACTAGGAGAGGAATTCCAAAGAGAAGCAGAGCATAAACATGTATGTTTCTGACTGGCGCCCCCATCCCAACAAATACTAGTTGACTATTTAGGAAGGCCACCATCTAAGGGCTGGATAGCTCCTGAAGATGGTAAGAGAGCTGGTACACAAAACCAGAGATCTCAGGTTCGAATCTCAGTCTAGTCAAAGTTTTCTTTGCCATTTTGTGAAGTTGTTTAAAAGTTCAAAAGTTAGCGGGCCTAACGTTTCAATCCTAGCAGGACCTTTCTCTGCCTTTGAAAAAGGTCCTGCTAGGATCGAAACGTCAGGCCCACTAAATTTTGAGATTTGCATTTTGGTAATTTTAGTCAGCATGGTGAATAGGCCTAAGCAGTTTGCAACATTTTTGTATATTATATTTTTGTATATATATATTTTTTGAATTGTGAAGAAACTTTGACTAGATGACGCAAACCTTCAAATGATATCTGCTTATGAGGCAGGTCTAGGAAATCTGCTCCCAGCATCAGCCAAGATGCCCCTGTCTGAAAGATGCTGTCCGATGTTTGAGAAAGCTGAGTCTTACCTCATCCCTGCCAGTCCAGCGACAGCCCGAATATGATTGCAGGACAGGTTCAACGTCCGCAGACCAGCGAGTGAGGCCAGCCCTTCGACGCGAGCGATCTGGTTGGAGGAGAGGTCCAGGTGCTGCAGCCGCTGCAGTCCAGCCAATCCCTCGATGGCGACGATCTGGTTGCAGTGGAGGTTGAGCGTGCGCAGGTCGGCCGACAGCGGCAGGTCGGCCATGCTGTGCAGGCCGGCGTCGATCATGCATAATTCATGAGGCCCCACAGGGTCGTGGGTCATGCAAGGGACCTCTGCCGCCATACCTCCAGTGAGACGGACTCTCAAATTCTGTCCGGGGATATGCCTCTGAAAGTCAACAAGTCCAACAGGCAAATTGATGCATCTTTAACATTTGGAAGCAAATGTAACCCAGGATTTTGTGCAAGGGAAATGTTAGGTTTTAAAGACCAGGGGTGGATTTCACAACCTTCCGATGAATCATAACTCCACTTACGATGGATAACCCATCGTAAGCCGTATGGTAATGGTTTTTGTGCATCGCGCATTCTCGCATTTTCTTGTGATTGTCCATAGGTTTGGCGAAAATGACCACTTGGCAAATTATGCCTTTAATTTTTAAGTTTAACTTTAAGAAAAAAAACACAATGTTATGCTGCATCCAAATTATGTTACAGTTTTACAAGTCTATCGTTGCAGTGATCACAACCCCCAAATCCCAAGTCCCAAAGCAACTCTAGTCTCTAGGCTGCCTCTAGTCCTAGACCCGTAAATAGGCCCAGATGCTCAACCCCTCCACTCCAGAGGGGACGGAGGATCTAGGCCCTGTTTATGAATCATCATCTAGCCAGTTCCTTGGCTACCAAGCTTAAGTTAAGGAGGTGATTACAATTTACAAATGAAGAAAGGTAATTCAATTAGTATAGTCAAGTGGTTACTGGAAAGAGTTAGAGACTAGAGACTCTAGTACTAGTACTACTACTACTAGTAGTAGTAGTAGTACTAGTATTAGTAAAGTAGTAGTAGAGTGTAGACTAGTTCAGTAGTTGCATTTTAAATTTTCAGTTGGCCCTACCTATAAATATAATACCAATAAACAATAAAATTACTAATTATTACTATAATAGAATATTAATATTCTTATTCAATAAAATAAGTTCAACTTCAACTTCAAGTTGTTCAATGAAATGATGAACTGAACTGAAGTCTGGACTGTTGTTAAAAAGTGTTACTGTTATGAATCACGCAAATTCTGATGATCGATGACTTACCGCATACACAGCCTCCATGCTAAATCACGCTGAATTTCACCGCTTCTAATCATCCATGCTAAATTCCGCTTATACACGGTGAAGAAAAAAACCGTAAACTCCGTCTTCTGCAACTTGATCGCCGATCCAAACTTCGAGATATAAAACCAAACCAACATATGAAGACTGACCAGAACACCGACCAGCCGCATGTTTTTCCTTACCGGTCGCTGGTTCCCGCCCTTGGCGCGGTAAAAACTAAGGTACCGTTGGTTGGGAACCAGCTTACTTGGTTGACAGCCAATCACAGCTCTGACTTGCTAGTCTTCTTCACAAGTCTCTGCAAAGGGTTTTTTACGCTCATAGAAAATGGGCGGAGATTAGGCCGTAATGGCCCTAATGAATAAACATTAAAACCCGGCTTGATGTCGGAGGAATTTTCTATTCCCTGATGAAATGTTGCTTGTAATATACATGTACAGTGCACATGTACATGTACATGTAGTGATGTACATGTAGTGTCTTTGTGAATATCCACATTCTGTTAAATTCACGTTATATTCTATGAATCATTCCCTGAAAGTGATAAAAGTATCCAAATATGAATGTGTTCGTGTTCGGTGTGCACAAAGTTAACGGAGAGTCGGCGAAATCCAAGATGGCGGCGCCCATGGTACGATAAAAACACGAAAGTAACACGAAAGTGAGCCATGTTTCAGCAACGTGTAAAGGCCCCGCCAGCGTCAATGTGAGTGCGATCAGACTTTTGCACGGCAGTGCACATGTACATGTACATTGTACATGTACATGACTTTGCGTACAACTACATGTACGTTGCAATTGATTAAACTAAACTTTGCTTTTGTGTACCAGAACTACCACTGCCCTGGCACTGGCACTAGGCACTACTCGGGTACTCCCACTACTGCACTAGGCACTACTGAGTACTGTACTGACGAGGCACTAGCCTGCTAGGCACTACCACAGTACCAGTATTACTACAACAGTACTACGTACCAGGGCCGTTCGGTCATTGGTGATAAAGAAGAAAAGAATCGAAAAAAGAGGGCAAAGTATGCACAGGATTGGTATCAGTTCAACCTATACGGACCTGTAGATTTAATGAAGAAATTCAATGTGACTTTTTTAAGGTGCCACAAATGCGAAGGAAGCGCCGATCCACTAGCCACTACTTCCACCCCTTCTACTCCATATAACTGCTACCTCTACCAGTGCTACTACTGTACCGACACTGCTACAGCTACAACTACAAGTACAACTTTAAGTTTAAGTAGTAGAAGTAGTACTACTACTTTACTACTACTACTAGTAGTACTACTGGTACTAGTACTACTAGTGTAGTACTACTAGTAGTAGTACTAGTAGAACTAGTAGTAGTAGTAATACAACTACAAGTACAAGTGCTAGTACTACTACTACTAGTACTAGTAGTAGTAATAGTAATACAGTACAACTACAAGTGCTAGTAGTAGTAGTAATACTAGCTGACCAAGCAGTTCTATACCTATGCCATGGTAACTGAAAGCATTTTAGTTATTTTACATTGTCTTTAATTATCTTAAGTCTTATATTTTGATTGTCGTTAACTTTAAAGAGCTACAAATTTACCTAAGCTAAATATAAAATTAACAGTATGCCTATGAATTTCCCTGTTATATTACAGCTTCACCTTCAGCAGATACTACTGCTGGTACTGCTACAAGCACTACATCGTCCACCTACTTCACCGATTGCCCGGATCACATCACTGATGATGCTCCTGCTGCTAGTTTGAGTAACTTGGACCCAACAAGTCACCCTTTTTTTTATCAAATTTTGAAATTTTGAGAGACGGGTGACTGTAGGGTCCAAGGATCGTGGCTATGCATTGTGGAAATGTCATCTTTGAAAAATACCCCCAACCGAAATCCCCAGATTTACCCCCCAAAACACCTGTGAAACCGTCCCACGTGCCCATTGAGGATTCAGTGAGATTTACAGATTCCAATACTGCTCATTTTGTTTTACTCACGTTTGGGAAAAGGGAGAACTTTCCCCTCAGTTGACTAAGAACGGGTAGACGAGCCGAGTTGGGGTGGCCATCTTGGATTTGAAAACTGCATGACATCACGATGTGCAGGCAGGTCCGGATGGGGAGTGGTCTGCGGAAGTGTGTGCGCACGCTTGCACGCGTTGAGCCCTAAGAATCCAAGATGGCCACCCCAACTCGGCTCGTCTACCCGTTCTCAGTCAACTGAGGGGAAATTTCTCCTTTTTCCCAAACGTGAGTAAAACAATATGACCAGTATTGGAATCTGTAATTCTCACTAAATCCTCAATGGGCGCGTGGGACTGTTTCACGGGTGTTTTGGGGGGTAAATCTGGGGATTTCGGTTGGGGGTATTTTTCAAAGATGACATTTCCACAATGCATAGCCACGATCCTTGGACCCTACAGTCACCGTCCCTTAAAACTTCAAAATTCGATAAAAAGTGACTTGTTGGGTCCAACTTACTCGGACTATCCTGCTGCCGATCTTGGAACAGGTAAAATATGTACGTGTATCTGGCTCTGTGGCTGATTAAAAAAACTAGCTGAGATGTGTTTGATTAATTAAGACAAGTTGAATGTGCCTCTTGATCAAATTGATCCGAAGATTATGACGCATCTCAAGTTCTCGACATGAGACAGTCACTCTTTCCATGATACCCATCTTAGTTCTCTTAGTCTTATACTATAGTTATATTTATAATGGGTAACTTACTCGTCCCATGTCAATCTGCTTCCTACTCCTAGCATCGATTTCACCATGATTTCACCTACCAAGAGACTGAAACTAAAGTGGTATACAAAAAGGTTGCAAACTGCTTACTGACTAAAATTACCAGAATGCAAATCTCAAAAATTTAGTGGGCCTAATGTTTCGATCCAAGCAGGACCTTCTCAAAGACCTTTCCCATTGGATTGTGGCTGGTCGGTGTTTCATACATATGAAGCCTGTGGCTGGTTGGTCTTTCCCATTGGATTGTGTGGCTGGTCGGTGTTTCATACGTATGAAGCCTGTGGCTGGTTGGTCTTTCCCATTAGATTGTGTGGCTGGTCGGTGTTTCATACGTATGAAGCCTGTGGCTGGTTGGTCTTTCCCATTGGATTGTGTGGCTGGTCGGTGTTTCATACGTATGAAGCCTGTGGCTGGTTGGTCTTTCCCATTGGATTGTGTGGCTGGTCGGTGTTTCATACGTATGAAGCCTGTGGCTGGTTGTTCTTTCCCATTGGATTGTGTGGCTGGTCGGTGTTTCATACGTATGAAGCCTGTGGCTGGTTGGTCTTTCCCATTGGATTGTGTGGCTGGTCGGTGTTTCATACGTATGAAGCCTGTGGCTGGTTGGTCTTTCCCATTAGATTGTGTGCCTGGTCGGTGTTTCATACGTATGAAGCCTGTGTCTGGTTGGTCTTTCCCATTAGATTGTGTGGCTGGTCGGTGTTTCATACGTATGAAGCCTGTGGCTGGTTGGTCTTTCCCATTGGATTGTGTGGCTGGTCGGTGTTTCATACGTATGAAGCCTGTGGCTGGTTGGTCTTTCCCATTAGATTGTGTGCCTGGTCGGTGTTTCATACGTATGAAGCCTGTGGCTGGTTGGTCTTTCCCATTGGATTGTGTGGCTGGTCGGTGTTTCATACGTATGAAGCCTGTGGCTGGTTGGTCTTTCCCATTGGATTGTGTGGCTGGTCGATGTTTCATACGTATGAAGCCTGTGGCTGGTTGGTCTTTCCCATTGGATTGTGTGGCTGGTCGGTGTTTCATACGTATGAAGCCTGTGGCTGGTTGGTCTTTCCCATTAGATTGTGTGCCTGGTCGGTGTTTCATACGTATGAAGCCTGTGGCTGGTTGGTCTTTCCCATTGGATTGTGTGGCTGGTCGGTGTTTCATACGTATGAAGCCTGTGGCTGGTTGGTCTTTCCCATTGGATTGTGTGGCTGGTCGATGTTTCATACGTATGAAGCCTGTGGCTGGTTGGTCTTTCCCATTGGATTGTGTTGCTGGTCGGTGTTTCATACGTATGAAGCCTGTGGCTGGTTGGTCTTTCCCATTAGATTGTGTGGCTGGTCAGTGTTTCATACGTATGAAGCCTGTGGCTGGTTGGTCTTTCCCATTGGATTGTGTGGCTGGTCGGTGTTTCATACGTATGAAGCCTGTGGCTGGTTGGTCTTTCCATGGAGGTGTTCATACAGAGTTATTTTATCATTAATTTGGCAAATTTTAAACTAGTGGGCCTGACATTTCGATCCTAGCAGGACTTTTCTCTCTGCGCTAGTGCTAGTGCTACAGTTGCTACCACTACTACTACTACTAGTACTACTACTACTAGTACTACTACTACTAGTACTACTAGTACTAGTACTATAACTATAGGACTAGTACTAGTACTAGTACTAGTAGTACTTAGTTGTTGATTGAAATTATACCTTTGTGCATTGTCCCAAAATATCTTGGGGGTCTACAGATATAAGATGTATTCTAATGAATTGTTAATCTTTTTCTTTGCACTCCATTTCAAAATTTATTATTAAACATAGAATGTCCAATATAAAAAATTGGAAGGCCTGATGTTTCAAACTTTGCAGTAGCAGAACATACCTTTCTCAAAGGCAGACAGAGAAAGGTCCTGCTAGGAGCATCATCAGGCCCTCCAAATTTGGATATTTGCCGTTTAGTCATTTTAGTCATTTTAGTCTTTGCATATTACTTTTAAAATGTCCAATTTATTTTACAAAATTGAAAAAACTCTCTGACTTAAGTTAAGACGTCCAACTTAATTGTTTTTTCAGGTTTGCTTGCTTCCTCTTTTGTTTGATTTCTCGCTTGTTTGTTGATTGTGTTTTTGTTGGATGGTTAATTTGGGTTTTTTTATGTTCGCAGTGTTGAAATTTTGTCTTTTATTGTTTTGTTCTCCATAGCATGTGCGCTCATTCCATCAGTTTAACAGACGAAAGTGGAGTAAAATACAGAAAGTGGTATTTATCCTTTTTTGTTGCTCTAAATTTGAATATGATGTGTTGCATAAATCTATGCATAAATCTGGTTTTATCAGAGGTAGTGCTTTAGTGAGACTTAAATTTGTTGCAGACTAAGTTCATAAATGTACAAATCGGTTTCACCAATACTTCAATACTGTACAAATACTTCAATACTGTACTGTACAAGTCTTGGTCCAGTCAAAATTTTCTTTGCCAATTTGTTCCCAGTCAGTTTTTCCTCTTCTTTTTTTATTTGCAGGTTTACCATCAAGGGCCAGAAGGGAAAAGAAACAGCCTGTTGTCATGGAGGGAGTATGGCCACCCTTAGACGTTTGGTCACAGCTGCCTGCAACAGCAAAGGTTTGTCAAGAGATGTTCCTCCTAGTTTTTGCAGGAACTAGATTAATTATGCTATATACATTCAATCAATCCTTTATCAGAATTAAAACTTTAAAAGTACCGTAATATGATTGTCGATTGAGGTTTTAATAATTTCAACACATAAACGTTCTTGATTTTTTATTTGTTTTTTATTTCTTTTCTGTGTTTAAGTATTTTTATCTTTTATGTATGTTTTCACAACATTTTAGTTACCTGTTATCAGTATTCTTCATGATGATATCATGGTGTTGCTTTTTACACATATGCGTGCAGCTAAACTCTGCATTACATTCAAAATACATTACACTTTTTAAACCCTGCCTTTGGGAAAGGTCCTGCTAGGATCCAAACATCAGGCACTCCTAATGTTTGATGTTTGCATTTCTGTCATTTGAGTCAGTAAGCAGTTTCCACTAGTTTCCACTATTTGTGGATATTGCTGTAAATTATTTAAATAAACGTATGAAGTAAATACAAAAAAACTGTTACAAACTGTTAAGTGCTAAGCTCAATGACTGAAGTGACCTGCAATGCATAAATCTCAAAAGTTAGAGGGTCTGACGTTTCGATCTTAGCAGGACCTTTCGCAAAGGCAAAGCCTGTGCCTTTGCCTTTGAGAAAGGTGCTATGACTGAAGCGTCAGACCCTCTAACTTTATAGATTTATATATTTAAAAAGTCATTAATTTCCAAGTTTGCTTGATAACTATGATGCAAGAATTGACATCAATCACATTTGTCAATGTTGGTGACACTTTATCTGTACAAGCAGATAAAATGTTATTTTTCTAATGGGGTTTGACACAGCATCACAATTGAAATGACCAGTTAATATTTCTTTTTTTGTTAACAGCTGTCTATGGGTTTTGGCAGGACATCAATAACAAGCCATGCTGGTGGCCAGACCATGTTCCCTTCCAGTCACCAAACAGGATGTTGGAAGGTGTGTTTCAATAGATGTATAAACAGTTGCTGTTTTTTAGAATAGTTAGATATATAGATTGATATAATTTATCAAAATTCAAACATGCATAACTATTCATCATCATCATTTGGCTACGGAGCAGGCGACTACAAACTCCCTCCAACTGCTACGGTCTTGGGCCAGAGAAGCAATGTGCGTGGCCGTCCCGGTTTTTCCTCTTGTATTTGAACAAAAAGAGCATAACTATTACAGTGACGTAATAGCTGATGATCACAATTTTAAAAACAGATCTCCGTTGCCATAAATCATGGTGAAACTGTGAATTTGAAATTCAATAAATATGTGCCTAATGTGTTCCAAAATCATTGTCTATAACACATAAAATGAGTTATTAAAAACATTGAGTGATTTCCTTTTATAACTTGCATTTCCCAGGCTCCGAACAAATGTCTTAACCACTTCGCGCCGGGACCTCCGAATCCGGAGGTCAATTGGATTGCCTTTGCAACGGGGCCCTCCGAATCCGGGCACCACTATTGTCCACATTCTAAACAAAGACTCTTTTCAGCTTAGAACAAAGCAATACGAATCAGTACAAAGACCCTTTTTGACGCAAGTTGCCACATGAATTGCAAGATTAGCAGCAGTAATTGTGCAATTGTGGGTCTTTTACTGTGGGGGATCGAGGGATACCGCGCTGCAGCTGAAAGCACGCGGGGGACATTGTCTTTGCATGCCACACAGCCCAACGATCGTCGGTCTGGCATTGGAATTCCCCCCACATTCTTTACCGTAATCTGTACGCTCGTTTGTGGCCGACCAACTCAAAGATTTGACTGCCTGGAGTGGAGGCTGGAGTCTGCAGTCAGGGATTGTCAGCAGCGTACACGCACACACACACACACTTGTCCGTTACAGTCCATTGACGATGCACAAAGGGCCATTTTTCGAATAGATAATCTCTTGACAAAAGCCACAACGACGTCCGAATTGTGCCAGATTTTACTCTCTTGTACCCATAGTATACTCTTATCGATTTATTTCACATAAATATATTGTTCCGATTGTTTTAGCGAGATTTGAAAATGATGCATTGTTCAAAAACCCCCGTATGGCGGTCATCGGCGCTGAAAAAAAACCCGGCGCGAAGTGGTTAATGATAGCCCTGAAAGTAATTTCAATTTGTTTTGTTATATTTTTTTTCATCCTGCACAATTTTTATAACAATTTAACTATGAAATCTGTGAAACTTCATTATTCAATTGTTTTTCAGGGTCATCACATAGACTTAGTGTGCCCCAACTGGCGGCCATCTATGATAGTTTTGTCAGTTTCAACTGAAAACTGCACAGACAGCCCTCGGGAGCCAGATGGCCCTTGTGTGCCTGATGACCCTCATGTGCCTGATGACCCTTGTGTGCCTGACGACCCGTGTGTGCCTGAAGGACAATTGCATTTTGTTTTCACAAAACTAAACGTCTTGAAGAGTACCGGTATAACAAATGGTAGGTCCCCTGTCTCATATGGACTGAGTTTTGAATTTTATAAAAATAAAAATTAAAAAAATATAGAAAAATCATGTTTTTTTACTATGGCCCCTCAATTGTGGGTATAAAATGGGTCAACTTTCTGTTACTCAGCAGTACGGTATTATTACTTTGTTGCATAGAGGGGATAAATTGTTTTAACTGGAAACCGATCTCACTATTAATTCCTCATACAAATCATATTTTCATGATATAAAGCAGAGAGACTTTGAGAAAACATTTGTTTTTACAGTGGAAAGACAGCTTCAGTGTTAGTAAATGTATTTTTATCTGAATCCTTTAAAATAGGGTGTGGATGTCGACAAGGTGATGGTCTGAGGCCTTATTGGTTATTTTTGTTCGCCAAAATTATGTGCATGATGTTTCTTACTGGTAACGTTTAAGGGGAATCCAGGTATAGATGGCAGAGAATAATTATAGACTTTCCCAGTAGGCCTATCCTGATGATACAGTATTATCTTTGGACACTTTAAACAGTTTATTTGATAAAGCTTTAAAACATTTGGGGGATTTTGCGAGCATGGTCGCTTCAAGTCAAGAAATGCTTGAGCATTTGTGTGGATTGTTGGCAGTAAGGGTCGACAGAAAGGTCTAAATGACTATATTAATGTGAATTGGGTTGGTCTACAAGATTACTTTACGGCTCTTTGAATTGATTTTTTCACCAACTTTGATAATATGACGATAATATGTCTAATTGATCAGTGATCTAGAAGAAATGTAATCGTTCTTGGCCATGTTACCATTGTGAAGTCGCTTATCTTATCCAAATTTACTTTTATTATTTTGCAGTCTCTCCCAGACCCACCTTTATATTTAATTAAATGTTCGTTTGAACCAGTACAGTACGACATTTCATCACGAACCACATACTGATAATATGCAACCCCTTCTCCCACCCTGGTCGCCCTGGTGGTGGTCTCAAAGATACCTATGAATGGAATAAATGTTACCTGAATTGCAAGTGGAAACCTGAAAGTTTTCTTTGACAATTATTTTGTTTCCCAATGTTGTAAGACTTGGACACACTTACACTGTGATGCACTGTTTGTGGACCGTACTCATGATAATTAGAATGATGGGAAAGGTGCTTGAACATTGAAAGGGGAATCCATTTTCTAGTTATTTGTTTGACTAAATTTACCTCCTTCCAGACACGTACAACAGCCAATTATATTATTTGGTCCACATGCACACTCCTTTTTCTGTTAAGCTTATTTTGTGGTGACAGACAGCTAGAGATGACAACAGCTAGGAATGGGGGTAATTGCACCAAAAAACCCAAAACACAGATCTAGAAATTGATTTCAAGGCGGCTGAAAAGGGCCAGTTTGAAAAAAAAATGCTTGGTAAATACAAAAGCAGCTGTAATTAAATTTCAGTAACATTGAGATGTTGCAATATCTTGATTACCCTTATGTGTAAAGGAAATTCATTAGAAAAAAAAGGACCTATGGAGTATCACAGCATAAAGTATAAAGCCTCCTACGTACTTCCATATCAGTCTTCCGAAGACTTATGTCTGACCCTGTTCAGCCCGAGTCAGTTTATAGGTCCATGCAGTTTTGAGTTTAATTAATCATTAATTGTTTTCAATACATTCATCCATACAATTTCAATACACGATAGTAATACATTTAGTTTTAAAATAATTATTATATAATTACACGTAATACGAACATGTACAGGTACATGTACATGTACACATGGGCATTACATCTGTATGACCTTACATGTCATGTATAATTTTATGTACATTACATGTAAGGCCATACAGATGTAATGTCCATCTTCATTGAACAGCGCCCTCTATAGTGAGAGTTAATGGGTGGAAACATGAACAAACTTTATTGAACCATAATAGAACATTGTTACTGGGAGCTGGGACATAGTTATCATTTTGTTATAAATAACCGATAAAGGCGTGGGTATGAATACTGGAATTAATCAATATGTGTGAAAGAAATTTGTCTTATTCTTAAACTTCCTTGTAACTAGTCTACGGGACAGGAGCCACATTAAGCGTAATATTCATACAATAAATATGTCGGTTAAATCTGTCCTGCTCCGGTTGTTGTCTCGGTCCCCGGCGGGAACTATTATTAATTCTGCAGGACATGCTAATTTCTTCATGGGAAGAGCTTAAAAAATAATTTAAAAAAAAAATAACAAAAACGCGGGCATTCCTTCTAAGGGCTATCAAAGTCCTATAATCATGATTCATTATCCATTGCTATTTGGAATCACGCAGCGACAGAAATGATAATAATTATTATTCACACGATGCCAGCGCAAATCACCTTTACGAATAATGGATTCCGGCTATAGGGGCTGGGGCAGCGGCGACGATGAGTGAGGGATTGCTAAATACATGAACATGTATTCATACAGGATAGTTTACTTCCTATAAGTTCCCAACAAGTCGAATGTATGGTAAAAATAATTGATGTGCCACACTTAATATCAAAACAAGGATAGTGGGCCCTACTCAACTATTTTATGATGCTTTTGGAGATGGGAGAAAGACTGGGCACTACAATGTGCAGGTTTTGCGGACATACACAAAAGTTGCTGTCACATACATGTTTATTTTTAGTAGCTTTTATTACACTACAAAAAGTATAATGTGACTGTAATAGCTTTGCAAAAAACTTAGGTAGTCGTAGTTAGAGTTTGAGTGCCTTTGCAATATCAATCCGAGCAGGATTACAAATCTCAAGGAACCTTACACTTTATAGAAAATTCAAGCTTAGATAAAAGTAAAAACATCAAGCCGTACTACATGAGATTCAGCGATAAATTAAATATGTTTGCAAACAAAACAAACAATGACTGGGGACTACTAATATTATTTTTTTCACAATGTGGCAAACTTTGACCTGAAATGGAACCCGAGACTTCTGGATTAATGTACTGGCACTCTTACCATCTGAGCTATCCAGGCCTTAGATGGTGGCCTTCCCAAATATAAACTAAATAGTCTTTCTTGGGATGGGTGTGCCGGTCCGAAGCATCTGACCGTTAACTGTCGTATGGCATCACCGCGGCACCAGGGACCACGCCCCCGTATTCATTCAGAGGCAAACAACATAATTTGTCTGTTCCAGGAAAGGTCATGGGTGTGGATAATAACGGCAGAGACTCCTTACATGATTCTTTGTTTTTCTGGCTAGCTTCTTCAGTTCAAGTTCCAATGCTCATCAACATGGTCATTAATTATTTTGTTGTTTCTTTAAGCATCACGGTGCCATTCACGCGCTGATTCTCAGAGTATTTCATGATAATTAACAAAATAAAGATGAAAAACGGATGTATAAACGAAACAAAAACATTAAATGTAAAGGCATTGACATTTTACCGGTAATGACAGGAAATGCAATCATTCTATTTCCATCTCAGGGCATACTCATCTTAAAGATCACAATGATTATGCAAAGCATCCGGTGAAATCATGTCATTCGAAAATCACCTGCTGGTGAAATATCCTATCATAATGGCAGTATGTTGAGAAATTTCCCAAAGGTCTCTTACTATTGTAATGTCCTTTTGACGATTTTGCTGATAAATCTGCACAAGCTGATTACATCCAAAGTAGGACTAAAATGGTAATGCGACAACAAATGAAATCAGGAGCTAAAGAAGGAATCAGATAAAAACGTTTTAATTGTGCACAGACAAAATCACATTTTATTAAGGTCACTGACAACTTTTAAAAATTAAGTGATAGCACATGTTCCATAAAATGAAAGTACAGTACATTTCAACACCAACATTGAAATCCAGCAATAAAGCTGTGTTCTTTGTCTTGTTCTTTCTTGTAACGATATCAACTAAAAGTTCTCTGGACCATGCCAATGCTGATCAATTGTTGTCCCTGCAGAGCCCATTATTGACATTTCGCAAGGGAAATTAAATCAACAATTGGATTTGGTCCGGCAATAAATGTACATGTACATGTTTATTTTTGGGGGTTTATTATGCACACAAATCTAGCTCATAACCGAAGTGGAGTGAAAAATGTTGTTAGTATTGTATTAGATGTTTCTGAAAAAAAAGGCAATGTTTCAATTCAAAAGGGAGCAAGTTGTTTGCCGGGACATGACATTAATCAGACACCGCATAATTAAAAGGAACAAGAAATTGACACTTTTTATCATAAAAACCCTTAAACAAAGCTTTCTGATTGTGAATGCAATATGTCAGTATCAACTCATGGGTTATACTTGTTGAAAATCAAGTGGTCAAACACCCCAAATTAAAAATTTATTTTGTATTATTTCTATTTCTCTTCTTTTATTTTCTCTGTAATCTTTAAGAGATAAAGAATGTGACTTTGGTGGTATTTCTTTTTTAATTTGGGGAGTATGGTTGTCAACACCATTACTGTTAGTTTTTTTCTAGTCACAAATAAATGTGGAGTAGATAAACATATTACAACTGCATACTAATACATTTTGGAATTTCCACTTGTATAATATACTCCAAAGTGAAAAATGAAAACGTCATACCATGCATTTATCTATGCATTTATTTATTTACAATAATTATTTGCACGTAACTCTTGTATTTTAAAACTGTTATTGTTTCAACTTGCAAAATCAATGAAAGAAAATTAAAAGAAATGCAACATTATCTTATTAAATTGTACGCCATCTGTTCATTTACTCTTTTGTGTTTGTTTTAACACTTTTTTTTATTGCTTTCCACCCTTTCCTATTCAAATCCACCAGCCATCCGTGAGAGCAGATTGAGAATATCAGCATCAGGATGAACAAAGCCACACACAGGGGAAACTGATGACAGAGCCCTCAATAAATGCTTGTATGTGGCTGGTGGTGTGGCTGTCTCTCCCCTTTCAAAGAAGCTTGTCAAGCAATGACATAAAACTTCCTTGATGCACCCTTGAGCCATCTCTTAACAGAGTGAAATCTTGAGGAGAGAACGGGTGGTCAGGAGTACATTTGCTGTACTTCTCTAGTAGCTTTCTAGTGTTGATGTTGGGAATGAAGACAGTTTCCCTGTGAACATTACTACCAGGAAAGAAGAATTAAAAAACAAATTAATCAAGGTTGTATTTCGGTCAGTAACAGAATGTTTATCATTTTATATCAACTATAATATGAATATGGATATGGATTGCTTGAATATATGGCTTGAAGTTAAAAGATTTCATGGTATTCTTTAAAATATGTAGGAAGCAATGTTTGTCAACTTTATAATGTTATTGGTGTTTCAAGCCAATTGCCACTCTATGTATAGGCTATGAGAAGATGAGAAAATATGAATTGAGATAACTTTAAAAAAAGGGATAGATTAAAGGTTGATGGAAAACATGAAGCAGATATGTAAAAAAATATTTACAATAGATATTGCTTAACATATCATGTGACAGCAAATGGACAATCTGGTCTCATGCACAAACACACCGTTAAGGGGGACAACTGTCATACAGACTGCCATGACATATCCATAGAACTACCTGTTGTCTGGGGAGTGTCTGGACAGCTGTGCACAGCACCATTTCATTTTAACTCACAAAATTTTAGATTCACAAAATAAGAATTATTAGATTCCAACAACATGTCCAGAATTATTACAATAATAACAACAAAAGAGAAGGGCCTGACAAAGTGATGCAAGCAGTGCCTTTCTCAAAGGTAGGAAGAATTTATAAAAATGGCAAAAATAATTTTAACTGGACCTGGACTTGATCTCCAGAGCTCTGGTTTTGTGTGAACACTGGTAAGCAAGACCAAAGGTCTCATGTTCAAGTCCAGGCCCCCACAAAATTTGTTGAAGGTTCAGTCACCTTTTGAATTAATTTGTTTGACAATTGTGAAGACTTATTTTGTTGATGACTTCTTTGTACATTTCTTCATCATCTGCATGGTTTCCCTCCATGTCGACAGGTCTTTTCTGATGAAAAGGTTTGTGGCGTCACAGATCACCACCTCAGGATTGCTGCCACATGTAGCTTGAGGACAAATGAAACTGTCCTGGTAGCGTATGTCAAGGAGATGAAGGAAACCATACCATCCCCACACAAACTTATTGTAATTGATCTAATCTAGATTTCTTACCTTCCATACAGGAACAGATACATGCACTGCCTCATGACAGCATGGTCAATGAGGTAGGTGCCCATATTCAACATAGTGATGCTCACTGATGCACTGCTCATTGGAACACTTCCTGTAGAAAACCAATAAAACAAAAAAGCTTGGATAAGAATGAGAGAATAAACACTTCTTTTAGGCCAACAGCACCTCCAATCCCAATGTGTTGTTTTTTTAACTGAATAAGTTGGGTTGTGATTGGTTGCGTCAGTCCTTTTTTTTCTTTAACTTGTATTTTTCATTTTTTACTTCAAATAAATTAGGTTGCAAGGTTTTTTATCAGCCAAAATGTGACCCGGCACAGCATAATGAGAAATAACCCCACTTTTGAGATTTTGAGATTTTCTAATGATGTGAAAGAGTATACCATTAGCTTTCAAATGATATCAAAATATCCTCTAATACTTAAAATTTCCGAAAATAAAAAAGAAAAAGAAAATTGATTTGTAATTGAATTGTGAAGATACTTTAACTTCAGGCGTTGTTTACTCAAAAAGTGTTTAGGTGGGATATCCCTCATGTCGTTGTGCCGGGTCACATATATAATACATGTACATGTAGTGTAAAATTGATTTTTTCCAGAATAACCAGCGTCTTCTTCTCCGATCGCTGGATGTTTTTTTTTTTTAAGAGATTGTTTGCTATAATGCTAGTTTTCCCCACACTGTGTTGATTTTCTGGGTTACACATGGCAATAATTACACAAACTTCCAACAATTCATAACTGGGAGTTTGTGCAAATAAAGTGTGCATGAAATTTTGATATGACTTTCCAAAAAAAATACATGTATTGCAGGAATGTTTGTGGTCCACCCAAACAACAACTTGCTACTCTCAGGAATTATGTAAAGGCCCATCAAGTGGGTTTCCTGTTCAACAAGGCTAATAAGAACACACTTGGGGATATAGAGATGAACTAAGGTCAAATTACAAGAATTAGCCAGGCTGTGGGATTATACCATGGAGATTATACCATCGCCCAACCACTTTCCTTCCTCCATGGCCCAACCTACTCTGTACAGCCATGAAGGAAGTCATACACGTGAAGGCATGGATTTGTACAATTAAGCACACATGTAAAAAGGCAGATTACAATAAATATTCAATAAATGACAACCTTCTTAAATGATTAAAAACATCCTCTCTGCCTTTGAGAAAGGTCCTGCTAGGATCGAAACGTCAGGTCCACTAAATTTTAAGAAAAACATCCAGTATTATATACATAATTTATGTTACAGAAAAAACATTACCTTCATCTATCCAAATCAAAATCTGTTAGCACAAACTTTGTGTGCCGGTACTCATGATGGCATGGTGAAATACCATCCATTTCAGCTAGCCTAAACAGCTGCTGCATACATGCATGTATATGTTTCTCTTGTGTCAGGCACTTGTACATCATGTTTGATGTATTCTGAAGCGGGGAAACAAAAACAACAGACCATTAAACAACGACCAGGCACACAATCCAATGGGAAAGACCAACCAGCCACAGGCTTCATACGTATGAAACACCGACCAGGCACACAATCCAATGGGAAAGACCAACCAGCCACAGGCTTCATACAAATGAAACACCGACCAGGCACACAATCCAATGGGAAAGACCAACCAGCCACAGGCTTCATACGTATGAAACACCGACCGGGCACACAATCCAATGGGAAAGACCAACCAGCCACAGGCTTCACACGTATGAAACACCGACCAGCCACACAATCCAATGGGAAAGAACAACCAGCCACAGGCTTCATACGTATGAAACACCGACCAGGCACACAATCCAATGGGAAAGACCAACCAGCCACAGGCTTCATACGTATGAAACACCGACCAGGCACACAATCCAATGGGAAAGAACAACCAGCCACAGGCTTCATACGTATGAAACACCGACCAGCCACACAATCCAATGGGAAAGACCAACCAGCCACAGGCTTCATACGTATGAAACACCGACCAGCCACACAATCCAATGGGAAAGAACAACCAGCCACAGGCTTCATACGTATGAAACACCGACCAGGCACACAATCTAATGGGAAAGACCAACCAGCCACAGGCTTCATACGTATGAAACACCGACCAGGCACACAATCCAATGGGAAAGAACAACCAGCCACAGGCTTCATACGTATGAAACACCGACCAGCCACACAATCCAATGGGAAAGAACAACCAGCTACAGGCTTCACACGTATGAAACAACACCGACCAGGCACACAATCCAATGGGAAAGACCAACCAGCCACAGGCTTCATACAAATGAAACACCGACCAGGCACACAATCCAATGGGAAAGACCAACCAGCCACAGGCTTCATACGTATGAAACACCGACCAGGCACACAATCCAATGGGAAAGACCAATCAGCCACAGGCTTCACACGTATGAAACACCGACCAGCCACACAATCCAATGGGAAAGAACAACCAGCCACAGGCTTCATACGTATGAAACACCGACCAGGCACACAATCCAATGGGAAAGACCAACCAGCCACAGGCTTCATACGTATGAAACACCGACCAGCCACACAATCCAATGGGAAAGAACAACCAGCCACAGGCTTCATACGTATGAAACACCAACCAGGCACACAATCTAATGGGAAAGACCAACCAGCCACAGGCTTCATACGTATGAAACACCGACCAGGCACACAATCCAATGGGAAAGAACAACCAGCTACAGGCTTCATACGTATGAAACACTGACCAGCCACACAATCCAATGGGAAAGAACAACCAGCCACAGGCTTCATACGTATGAAACACCGACCAGCCACACAATCCAATGGGAAAGACCAACCAGCCACAGGCTTCATACGTATGAAACACCGACCAGGCACACAATCCAATGGGAAAGAACAACCAGCCACAGGCTTCATACGTATGAAACACCGACCAGCCACACAATCCAATGGGAAAGACCAACCAGCTACAGGCTTCACACGTATGAAACAACACCGACCAGGCACATAATCCAATGGGAAAGACCAACCAGCCACAGGCTTCACACGTATGAAACACCGACCAGGCACACAATCCAATGGGAAAGAACAACCAGCCACAGGCTTCACACGTATGAAACACCGACCAGCCACACAATCCAATGGGAAAGACCAACCAGCCACAGGCTTCATACGTATGAAACACCGACCAGGCACACAATCCAATGGGAAAGAACAACCAGCCACAGGCTTCATACGTATGAAACACCGACCAGCCACACAATCCAATGGGAAAGAACAACCAGCCACAGGCTTCATACGTATGAAACACCGACCAGGCACACAATCTAATGGGAAAGACCAACCAGCCACAGGCTTCATACGTATGAAACACCGACCAGGCACACAATCCAATGGGAAAGAACAACCAGCCACAGGCTTCATACGTATGAAACACCGACCAGCCACACAATCCAATGGGAAAGAACAACCAGCTACAGGCTTCACACGTATGAAACAACACCGACCAGGCACACAATCCAATGGGAAAGACCAACCAGCCACAGGCTTCATATGTATGAAACACCGACCAGCCACACAATCCAATGGGAAAGAACAACCAGCTACAGGCTTCACACGTATGAAACAACACCGACCAGGCACACAATCCAATGGGAAAGACCAACCAGCCACAGGCTTCACACGTATGAAACACCGGCCAGGCACACAATCCAATGGGAAAGAACAACCAGCCACAGGCTTCATACGTATGAAACACCGACCAGGCACACAATCCAATGGGAAAGACCAACCAGCCACAGGCTTCATACGTATGAAACACCGACCAGGCACACAATCCAATGGGAAAGACCAACCAGCCACAGGCTTCATACGTATGAAACACCGACCAGGCACACAATCCAAATCCAATGGGAAAGAACAACCAGCCACAGGCTTCATACGTATGAAACACCGACCAGGCACACAATCTAATGGGAAAGACCAACCAGCCACAGGCTTCATACGTATGAAACACCGACCAGGCACACAATCCAATGGGAAAGACCAACCAGCCACAGGCTTCATACGTATGAAACACCGACCAGCCACACAATCCAATGGGAAAGAACAACCAGCTACAGGCTTCACACGTATGAAACAACACCGACCAGGCACACAATCCAATGGGAAAGAACAACCAGCCACAGGCTTCATACGTATGAAACACCGACCAGGCACACAATCCAAATCCAATGGGAAAGAACAACCAGCCACAGGCTTCATACGTATGAAACACCGACCAGCCACACAATCCAATGGGAAAGACCAACCAGCCACAGGCTTCATACGTATGAAACACCGACCAGGCACACAATCTAATGGGAAAGACCAACCAGCCACAGGCTTCATACGTA
The DNA here is from genome assembly GCA_949987565.1 of Luidia sarsii. Classification (NCBI taxonomy): domain Eukaryota; kingdom Metazoa; phylum Echinodermata; class Asteroidea; order Paxillosida; family Luidiidae; genus Luidia; species Luidia sarsii. Next base: position 3,091,851 of record OX465110.1, on the reverse strand, counting down.
TGAAACACCGACCAGGCACACAATCCAATGGGAAAGAACAACCAGCCACAGGCTTCACACGTATGAAACACCGACCAGCCACACAATCCAATGGGAAAGACCAACCAGCCACAGGCTTCATACGTATGAAACACCGACCAGGCACACAATCTAATGGGAAAGACCAACCAGCCACAGGCTTCATACGTATGAAACACCGACCAGGCACACAATCCAATGGGAAAGAACAACCAGCCACAGGCTTCATACGTATGAAACACCGACCAGCCACACAATCCAATGGGAAAGAACAACCAGCTACAGGCTTCACACGTATGAAACAACACCGACCAGGCACACAATCCAATGGGAAAGACCAACCAGCCACAGGCTTCATACGTATGAAACACCGACCAGGCACACAATCCAATGGGAAAGACCAACCAGCCACAGGCTTCACACGTATGAAACACCGACCAGGCACACAATCCAATGGGAAAGAACAACCAGCCACAGGCTTCATACGTATGAAACACCGACCAGCCACACAATCCAATGGGAAAGACCAACCAGCCACAGGCTTCACACGTATGAAATAACACCGACCAGGCACACAATCCAATGGGAAAGACCAACCAGCCACAGGCTTCATACGTATGAAACACCGACCAGGCACACAATCCAATGGGAAAGAACAACCAGCCACAGGCTTCATACGTATGAAACACCGACCAGCCACACAATCCAATGGGAAAGACCAACAAGCCACAGGTTCCATACGTATATTAAAAACCAAGTGTGTAATTTAAATAAAATAATGAATATTCATGATCAACAACTATACGCGCACATGTACATGTACTGTACACATGTAAAGTACATGTACATGTACATGTATTGCATGTAATGTACAACACACACACACACACATGTACAGTGTACATGTACAGTACATGTACATTTGCAAGACACAACACTATCTTTTACAGGACCCTAACGACTGAATAGAGACTAACACAGTTCTACTCCTTTCTGCGCATGCGCAAACAGGTACCCCAAAACACTGACCAGGCTGGTAGGTCTTCATATGTGTGAGCCCGTTTATGGCTCAAACTTCGGATGCTTGAGGCTTGGTTGTTTACAAAGTTATTGCAGTTAAACAAGGCGCCATGTTGGTGTTGTTACTCGCTAGAGGGCGCTCTTTACATCTCCACTTAGGCTGCGTCCGAATTCATTGGCTAGAAAGTACGGCTTGTTAGTACACACGAGTCTATGGAAGTCGTCAACATGCGGCTGCAGCCAGTTCCCATAGGGTTGCGCGCGACTTCTAGCCGCAGCCAAATATATTCGGACATGGCCTCACAGTAAAATAATTATGTACATGTACGAATGCATTACTCCTCATAAATTATTTTTTATTTATTTTCTGGAGGGATAAAATGATTATTTCCAACTTGGAAAGGGAGTTATATGACTGAGAACCCCATCCCCTCCCCTTGTGGAGTTTTCAAACAAACAAAAGAAAATCTGACTGGGAACTTTTTAACAAATATTTTTGAAAATATTGGCAAAGAAAACTTCTGAAATGATGGCACCACCAACTTGGCATAGGCTGGTTGACCATTATTGGGGAAGGCCACCATCTAAGAGCTGGATAGCTCAGTTGGAAGAGCAGGTACTGGTACGCAAAACTAGAGGTCTCTGGTTCAAATCCCAGTCCAGTCACAGTTTTCTTTGTCAATGTTTCTATCTATTTTGAAATGTTTAATAAAAAGTGTTTTGTGGGGAGTTGAATGCCAAGTTTGGAGTTTGTTACAAATAAGTTACATTGTTGCATATAGCATACATGTTCCTGTTGAACTTGATGCTTCATTTATTGATATCTTTAATATTCTGATGTTTCTCATGTTCATTTTGTTCACGTTTTGTTCTTGATGGTTCTAAAGCAACCTTTTCCCAAAAACACTAATGACAGATGTTTACTATTGACTTGAAAAACTTGCATAACCAATCTAAATTCGAGCAGTTTTCAACACAAATTACATCAGGTGATTCATTACTTAGCAAAGCTGCCCACCATGTGACAGGGGTCTTTCTCAATACCCAGCAAACTTCTTTAATAGTCTGGTATTACAGTACTTCTATAGCTTGACTACAGCTTCCAATTATACCAAGCCGTCTTGGGCTTTGGAGGATAAAGAACAAGACACATTCATTACATTAGAAGTACAAGACACAGCCAAGACATTTAGACAGGGCAAAGAACATCAAACTATGGAGACAACTTCAATTTGATTTTATCTACATCACATATTTATGAGAGCGAATGAACTATTAACAAAATACAAAACAGATACATGTACTTGTAGATGATAATTTAGGGAAATTTTAGTTTTTTTCTATAAACATTGTTGCATACTTTTTCAATGGATTACGGTTTAAGTTTTATTTCTAAAAACTTTTTAACTTTTTGCACCTGATTGCTTAATCAAGAGATTTTTTTTAAAGACACAACTGGCTAAAGTCCATGGTATAAAAATGGAAAAGTGCTGAACAAATATAATTCTTCCGAATTGACAGTGTCATAAGTATCAAAAGATAAAAAATACTAAAAAGGTGAACAAGTGAGAAGTGCTTATTTTATGAATACAAGTGTACCTAACACCAAACACCAATAACACAGATTTGACATTTAAAACTTCTGTTCAGAATCAAAATGATTGCCGTCTCAACTGATCAGATAAATTTTCTTTTAAAAAAAATGGTCCATTGACCGCAGTTGCATTCCCATCACCTGAGTTAATGACAGCCTTGGTGAGATGATTTTTTCTTAGCAGCAGGAAAATACTTAGTCCCACAAGAGGATAAATCGATACTAAAAAAAACACTTGTTTAAAAAAGTGAGAAAAAGGCAAGATTTGGGGAATCATTCGTAAAAGTTACAAGTCTTGGTTCTGGGATGGTAGGGAAAGTCATTGCTATGGTGACCATGTAGTTACGCATCTCAATGGTGCCTTCAAAGATTGGCGTAGCTTTGGGATTTGCAGCAGAAAGTCAGCAAGTTCACAAATATTGCAGAAACAGCACACAGGATATTGTTCATCTGTAAACATGGCCAGAAGAGGCGTCAACCATTTGACTCCTCCAAATCTCCATCTCCGGGTTTCGTCAAGAGTTGAGAGGTCACACTCAACTCTGACCTTTGGCCTGCTTGCTGTCCCGCAGGAGTTGCTGTAGCCTCTGGGTGACCTGACCCATGTCCCGGCTCTTGTTCAGCTTCAGGTAGCGATCTTTGCGGACGGTGACTTTGCTCAGCCAGTCCGGGAGCACCTCTGTCATCAGACTGACGTGCTTCTCAACTTGCCCTGTTTGGTCAAAAAAAAAAAAAAACAATGACCGATTTCAATGACCAAAACTACCAAATTATCACACACAAAAAAGACAGGGCCTGACGCTTCAATCCCAGCAGGACCTTTCTCACAGGATGGCAGCGAGCCCTTACCTTTGGAGAGGATGGACGGGTAGCTGTCTGTCAGCTTCTGAATGACTGCTTCAATCGGCAGGGCTGCCTTCTTTTCAGATAGGAAGAATCTGCTTGCGGCTGGTCAAGGTTGATGCATGCAGGGACGTAACAAAGCCAAATTGCCCAAGAAGCAACTAAGCGAGAAATTGAAATGGAAACTTGTATTTTGTGGTTTCCTCAACAGACCTAGTTTTCTATATAGGCCTCTGTGTTTCTATTCAATCACTTTTCCCATCAGGGCTTAGCTACTTCGTGCCGGACCCATTTCCGGCGCCACCAGCGGCACTCGGAAGTCGGAGGTCCCGGTTAAGAAGTGGTTTACAAGGATACACTCTGAGAATTCGGCAGAGTTCGGGGAGACGTTCCAGCATAGCGATCCTCTCCTGGTCAGCTGGGCTACGTATCATCATGGCCGTCACGTTCTGCGCTTCTTTGGCACGAATCTGAAACGAGAAACGAGTGGTCATCGAAAGAACTGGCCTCATTCTGAAAGCTTCTATCAATGTCAAATCCTTCAGCAAAATCAAAATTGCCCTAACCACGATTATGTTTTGGACGCTCAGGAATGAATCAATCTACTTTTCACAGCAACATTTTGTGCTCATGCAGGAAAAGTACGCATTGTTGATATTTTATGCAACTGAGAATCAACAACTTGAGTCAAATGTTTTGACGCAAAAGACCTTGAATGACCAACCTCCACAAATTTTGGGTCCACAGTTTATTTGTGGGTGGTTTCTATGGCATCGAAAAAGAGCAATTTTTCTAGGAATTCAAGAGGAAAGAAAGTCAATCCTTGGATTTCTGGGATGTTGGTGTAAGGCGTACACTAGTCAAACTAGAGGAAAGAGTCACCCGATGACGGGCAGAATACACTCCACCCGAAACGTTAAGTTACCGACTCTTTTCAGAGCCACACTTCTCCTCGAAAGAGATGTGCTACGGTACATGGCGTCACCGCAAACCTTCCACCATGCAAACCTTCCAAGTCTTATCTGACTAGAGGAAACCTAAGATCTAGAGGGAAAAACAAACTAATTGTATGCGTTGTAAGTCAGCCAGAAGACCCTGAGCATACATGCTACGGCCACATAGAAATACGCATCTTCACGCTAGGACGCAAAGATTATACATTGGAGCCTTGCTATAAAGTAATAAACGAACACCGATACACCGAACATTCGGCTATAACGAACATGCCCTTTGGCTCCTGATTTTTGTGTACAATATATGTGGCCGCAACTGCTATACCAAATTTTCATGGATCCCGTGATGTTTGTCATGTTTGTTATAGTGACGTTTCACTGTAATGAGATCTAAGAGTGACAAGGACGGACTTACCCTGTCCAGCAAGGACTGGCTGACTCCGTTCACTGACTTGGAGCTTGAAGCTGGCTGGGCCTTAGGCTTCACTGCTTCTTTCTTCTCGACATCTGCTTTCTCCTTGTCGGCCTTTATCAGCGCCGAATTCTTTGCCACGACCTCCAATGCCTTGGCAACCTGGGGCAAAATATACATTTGTTATCAAATTAAAAAACAAAAAAACGAACCAACAATCTAAATTACATTTTTGTAATCTAAGTTACATTTCTCAAAATTTAGTGGCCCTGACCATTTCGATCCTAGCAGATCCTTTGGGAATTTTTTTCGAGCAAATTGATTGTGATTTTTGTCACTGTGAAGGAAAGTGATATACAAAATTGTTGCAAACTGCTTACTGACTAAAATAACCAAAATGCAAATCTCAAAATTTAGTGGGCCTAATGTTTCGATCCTAGCAAGGTCCTGCTTTTTGGTTATTTTAGTCAGTAAGCTTGCAACAATTTTGGATATCACTTTTCTTCAGTGACAAAAATGACAATCAATTTGCTCGAAAACAAATCATCTCTCTACACTATGACCTTTGCATTGATGTGGTCCAGCCTGGGAGAATCAACCAGGGACCAGCTGCTTCTAAGAAGCCGAGAGCACCTACCCTTGGGTTCATCATGACCCTGGCCCTGTCCAGGACATCCCTGGCAGTGTTGTAGGTGGTGACCACCGGGGGCTGGGGCAGAGGCGCCGGCTCTATGTCCGCCACTCGGTCCAAGGGGAACTTGGGATGCCATCGCGTCAACTTATCATCGGGCACGGAGAGAGGCCGGTCCAATTTGGACAAAAACTCCTGCAAAGTGAAGCGTATGGATTAAACAAAACAAAACAAAAACCAGAGTGAGCATGGGGTAGGACTAATAGCTGGCAATCTATCTTGAAGGAAATTAGGAATACTAAAAAAGAGGAATCACAGAGCAAACTTCATAGGAATACATGTGTATTTCCATACCAAAAATTGGAGTCTGTTGTCAAGAGCTTGTAAAAAGTGTTACATTTTTTACCAAAAAAGAGGAATGATTCCTCCAAAATAGGAATGGCTGGCAGCTATGCGGTCTATATCCCTGCAAGCCAGAACTCCACGAGAAACCAAGATACTGAGTGCTTCGTTCTGAGAACTTCGAGAAAGTCAACAAAACTAGGAGGCAACTATCAACTGAGTAACTTGAGTTGTGGCTTGCATAGGAACAAAAACAGACCTCAAATAAATGCAGTGTCCTTTTCTTGACAGGAACATATTTTGAAAATCAATATTCACATAGAAACACAGTTTCTATCTACTCATAATAATGTCTGAATACATTTAAAGGCCCAATACAACATTGGTAAATGTTAAAAGATTGCCACAGTTTGTATGTTAAACAATTAAACATCCCCAAAAAGCAATCCTGCGAAGGTTTTAGCTCAAATGGTGATCTGAGAAAGTAGAAAAAGGTAAAAAACCGTCATGGTTTTTGCACCATTCTGTAGTGTAAGAAATAGTTTGTTACTCACAAGTAATAAACTATTTGTCGAAGTTTGAGTGAAGATTTTAAGAAGTACAGCATCCCTGCCCATAAGATTTCAACATGAGGATTCTATCATGACCATCTACAAACTGTGTAAATTAGAAGGAAATCTGTAGACATCAATGTTTTCCGATCTTCCCAATGTTGTATTGGGCCTTTAAGACACTTTTGAAGGTTAAGGACACCACTTTCAAGAGCTCATTGCGGCTGCTGTTGAAATGATCTTAGACACGGATGTGACAGGGATGAAGACTTGAGAGAGGAACTTGACTAACACTGTGCTGCTCCTTGACTACATCCACCAGATTGTTGTGGAAGATACTCCGCCGGGCTATGAGCATGGAGGGCGTGAACTTGCTGATGAGCTTGGAGACGGCCAAGTTCTGGCCGCTGCCTTGAGAAGTCTGCTGGGAAGGCTCGCTGCTCTCTTGGCCTGCACGCAGAGAGAAACGGATAATCCAAGAATAAATTCCACACATCAATTTTTTGACTACAGATCCACAAAAATCATAGAAATCTGCGACAAACTTGATGGAAGTCTGGAAGCCGTAGACGCATACCCTAGAGTTATTTTTGAAGTGTAAGCAGTCAGTCTGATGAAGTGATTTTTCATCAAACATTTCAGGCAGCTCATTGCTCACTAGATGGGCTACTCATATTTTTTTTCTTCACAAAATGTGTGACTTTGACTTTCGGAGCCATTTACTCAAAAAGGACTTTTGGAGTAGATGCCTCATTACGCCATCTTAGGTCACATATATACTAAGGATTCATTGGCCTGGATTACATAGTTTGTAAAACACCGGTGCATTCAGTCAGACCTCAATAATGGAGTTAATTTTCATTCCGACTTCACAGTTACACATTATGAGACCTCTTTGCCGATTTTGTTGCTTCTTTTCAATACCTGCAGATGTCCCAACTCCAAGGCTGGTGTTCGCTTCTAGCACCAACTCATAGCTGTTGGGTCCATTGCCTTCCACCTTCGTCCTTGCTGTTTTCTGCTGGCGCAGGAAGTAGGCCGTTGGGAAGACCGTCTTGATTTGTCCCAGGTTGCGTTGCTCAAACGTTCTAGGGGGGAAAAAAGGAAACAGAGTCAGAATATTTCCAGCTCAGAAAGACAAATTGATAAATGAAAAACCGACTGGTAACTTTTGAACAATTTTGAAAAACTGCCATACGGCAGTTAATGGTTGAATTGCTTCTGACTGGCGCCCCCATCCCTGTCTTTCTCATTCTGCCTTTGAGAAAGGTCCTGCTACGATCTGGCACCCCTAATCTTTAAGATTTTCATTTGAGTCATTTTAGACGGTAAGCAGTTTGCAACATTTTTTCATATTTCTCTGTTTACTTTTCTACTTCAAATGTGAAATGGGAAACAAATCAGGGCATATATACCGGTAGTGTCAATCTAATGCACAGCATTACGAACTTTCACTTTCTTTACAGATCTTGACATTAGCGTCATCATCACGAAAAGCCACTCACTTGCGGCACATTTCTTGGACGGCCTGTTTGACTTTGGCAAAGGTGCAGGCCTCTGAGCGGTTGTGCAGCATGCTGACAGCAGTGTCGGTACTGCGGAACATCTCCTCCAGAAGCTTGTACTTGAAGGGCAGTGCAAGGGTGGAGGGGATGGGCCTGATAAGGGCGTGGTACTTCTGATAAGCAGGCAGGGCAGGTTCCTCTCTGGCATGCACAAAGATCAGAGGAAGGATTCAAGTTAATCCAGAATTACTGCCCCCATGATGTCTCGCAACTTGCACACCAGAACCTCTCATTAACAAAGCAGGCCTATTCCTTTATTCAAAAATTCCCGGTGCACGCCGCTTTACAGATTCAGATCCACCTCGCGACCTCAACAAGGTTAGTCGTCCAGAGGTTAACACGTCTGCACCAGAAAGAAGGAGTTGCGGGCTCAAATCCCGCCCGAGCTGCATGTATTTTTTTTCGCAGGCAAACAGGCAAAGCACGGTCTTGTCGTAGTTTCTCTAAGGCAAATAGTCTCACACCAATCGTAGAACAAAAAGGTATCAGAACAGCTTCGTCCCACTGCCTGCCTCTCTCTGGAATTCCCTTCCTGGTTCATGTTTCCCAACCTCATATGATTTTTAAAAGGAATGTCAATTCCTATCTTCAGCCTTCCTGAGTCCCTCTCTATCTCCTTCCTTAGCCCTTAACCTTGAGTGGCTTTATAGCCTTGTTTTGGTTGAATCTGTATGAATAAAATAAAAATCACAACTGAGCCATAGGTATATGGGTAAATGTTAGCCACAGACCGGTCTCTGTTGGTGCAAGATTGCCGCAAGGAAGCCCATATAAAATCTTACTTGACAGCAGCTGCAGTTGGAGCTGCTGTTGGCTCCTTGGTGCTGGCAGCGTCTGGGCTTGGTGTCCGGTGACCTTTGACCTGCTCTGCACATTCCTTGACGCGGGCAAGACGCGCCTGGAGGTCAGTCAACTTGCAGGCCTTGGACAGTCGCTGCCTCATCTCAGCCGGCGTTGGCTTTGTGTTTGAGGAGGAAATTAAAGAAATTGGTTTTTTTTTAATCAGCAGTTAGTTTCTTGCTCCACGTATAATCAGCACTGCATGTCCAGTGCTTTGCTCGAATACCTGCTAATTCAGCAGGCAAGCGATCACATTCTCTCCAAGCTTCCTGCTTACTGACTAAAACAACCAAAATGCAAGATACTGCCTTTGAGAGAGGTCCTGCAAGGATCGACATGTCAGGCCCTCCTAATTTCCCTGACGCAAAAAGTCAAAAATCATATCGAGATCCTACATAGGCCTACAGGTGAGGTTGACTGATCAAATGTGGTTGAAATGAAATCTAACATGGGTACTGTTTAGCTGTAACCCAACTCTTTTGGCAAAAAAACCTTTTTAATTTTTTTTTGGAAAAATGGTCTGCTAAGATCAAAATGGCAGGTCCTCTAATTTGAAAATGTTGAAGTTATGTTTTGTCAAGTACATTAAAAGAGTGGATATCTTTGTTTGTAATTACCGGTAAATGAAAGGACTATAGCCCTAACAGGGTTGTGGTGCTTCAGGGTTTCAAGTAGGCTTATGGTTAACCCTAACCAGCATTGAAACCACAATTAACCACACATGGTTTTTCCTGTGGGAGGATAAGGGCCATGCACCACGACATTCCACAGCGGGATTTTGTGGTGTCCTGTGGTATGTGAGCCTACACCCCTGTGGGCACTGTGGTAAATTGCGGTATATGCAGTGTGTGTCCTGTGCAGGGGGGGGGGTGCAAAGCGTTAGGATTAAGTGAGAATATGCACCTTTGAAGGGGCTTTCTGGCCACCCTTGACCACATTTTTACTTCGGTCACTCAATGCAGGATTGACCGCCGGTGCCTTGACCGTTGCTGAGGCCACAGACTGGGTCGTTCTCTCGATGAAAGCCTGCAAGGTGGACTTCCCTCGGTCGGGGGAGACAGAGCCTGCGTCCAATGCCTCTTGGAAGGAACCCGAAGCTTTGGGAGCGGACACCTTGGACGAAGTACCGGGCTTGACGTCAGGGCTACTTGGAGGCTTTCGTTGCTGCAAGGGTTTTTCCTTCACGCCTTCGCCGTGGCTGGACTGAAGCGTTGAAACAAGAAAGATCCAAAAGATGGTTGTAAATATATCCGAACAAACATACCAATATTGAAAACTGTGAAATGGTTGTGGTGACACATTGCAAGTCATGTCTTTTGAGAGGGAGTGCGGCTGTGTAAAGAGCCATAATACATGAAAGAGATCACTCACATAACATGGTATCTCCGCAAACTTTCCGCATTGTGATTCCATTATGCAAACCTTCATGTCGTCAAATTGTATTACGTACTATATAATAGGCCTACTTGCCCTGTAGCCTCTACCATGCGCACCAAACACATGTTAGCTATGTTATTGTTAACAAGCAATAAGGCTGCTTTTACAGTATCTTGCTGATATGACAAAAATAGAGTAAGTCAGTTTATCAAATCTTGTCGTGCAGTGGTTTGAGACTGATACTGATAGTGATAGCTGTACCGGTCTTAAGTTAATGCAACCAGCTCCCAGGTCAACTTACACATGTATTCAAAAATCTCCCAAAAAATCTCAAATCTTTTTAACTTAAGCCGGCCTGACGTTTTGATGCTGACTTTTTTCAACGGCAGGAACATCAAAAGTCATAGGCCCTGTCTTTTGGACACAGTCCTGCTGGGATCAAAGCATCAAATCTGCTAGTGCTAAACATTTGAAATTTGCAAAATTAAGAAGGTGAGCACTTTGCAACATTTCTAAATTGCGGATTAACAAAAAAATTGTGACAATTTGTAGTCGAGTAACTTGGACCCTTACAATCGGCATTTTAAAAATTTCCGACCTCCTCAAAACTTTTTAAAAAGACGATCGTAAGGGGCCAAGTTACTCGGACTAGACAATTTGCACATTCTCACTTTTTCTTCAGCAAATACGAGCAACGACGGTTCAAGGTTCTTCTTGGCCGATCTTCCACCACCGACGCCTCTCGACGGTTGTCTCCCTGCCTGCAATCTCCTCCTACCTCCCCGGACTGCCTCTCCTCCCCCTCCTCCTCCTCCGGTCTTCCCTGCCCCGGACTCTGCCGTCTCGTCTGCTACATCAGCACTCCCAACTCGGTTCCTCTTCTTCCGACTGGGTGCCTCTTCCGACAGCAGGGGGCGCTTGGTGGGAGTGGAGGGCGGAGAGCGCGGTGCGAGAACTAGACCGAAGGCAGACTCTGAGATGTCACTGGACGAGTCGCTGCTCGCATGCGGAGGGGATATTTTGCCGTCCGCACTCGCTTTCAAGTTCAAGAAATGGGTGTCCAAGGGACCACTCAGAGCTTTCTTGGACTGGTTTGACCTTCCCTGAGTTGATCTGGCTTTCCTCGTCGATCTTGTTGTTCTAGGTGGCGGCTTAGTGGTGGGTGATTTCGACACGGTGTCTTCCAGCAACGCTGAGCTGTCGATCCTTGGCACCGCTAGCAGGTGCTTCTTACCGAGGGCAGCCTTGATCATGTCACCTGCTTCATGTTTTGGAATTGTCACGTTGCCAGAACTAACCTCGTCATCCGTGGAACCGACCTGAAGTTTTCGCCTTTTCGTCGGCTGCTCATCGTCAATCCTCTTCCGACGGGTGTAGTAGCTCGTCACCTTGACCTGGGCCATCGTCTGTCGCGTCTTTCGCTTAAACTTGACCAGTAAATGGACGGAATTTCGGCAGAAGTCTATCGGAAACTTTGCATGTAATTTGATGTGCGGTGCACGCTCAACAACACACAACACACAGCTGACGAAGTCTATGCATTGACATTGGCGCCATACGAGTCACATGTGCTTGGACTCTTGCACTTTGTAAGGAGGGGTGCTTTGAGTTTCAGAGGGGGTAGTATAGTAAACCTTTCTGATTGCTTTGCCAACTTTAATATATTTTACGAGTGCAATGGCACAAAAGTAACTCTCAAAGTTATAAAGTATTTTTTTTATATCAAATTGTACAGACAATGGGTTATCAATTATTTAATCTAGAGACTTTTGCCCACAAAGAAAATGGGTAAGGCCTGGGTATTTAAAAATCAGCTATTTATTCTTAGAGAGTATATGACGAATATAAGTGACAAATAATACTTTAAAAAAATTAAGAATAAATTATCGTCTATAAACTTGTCAGTTTATATAATTTGACTTTACTTTCTGATGATATTATTATTATTAATATTTTTTTTAACATTGCTACGAATAGATGTAAGGCCGTGATCTATTCCTCTGCAGCTGTGCGCTGTGTGCACTGACGAGATCAGTGGCTGTGTGCCTTTGCCCTGACATCACAAGTACAGTACGTGTATATGTAGGCCTACATGAATCAGGCTCTGGCTCAGGCTTCGTCTCCGTCTGACAGAACCTAAAACATGTTGTACTTTGTCGCCGAATTTCAAAGTAGTGGATGCTTGAGTACAGAGTATTCAGTCACCAAGAAACTGGGGCAAAACGCTAGTTTAATAACGGGTAAAAGAAATGCGACCGAAGCATGGCCCCTATAGCCCGAGCCTATAATCTTGGCGTAAACGGCGTCTCAGTAGGGCCTACTGCGCCGGGGTAGTAGGCAAAATTGGAGGTCTGGGATTCATATACCGGGCCAATCAAAATTTTCTTAGCCTTTTTTCGAAACTGTTCAACAGTTCCCAGTCAATTTTTCGTTTGCTGTCATTTTTGGCTTTTATACATTATATGCCATAACTTTGAATGTATTTAATCATTTTGAAGGCAGAACTGGAAAGGTGACAGTTACCATGATGTCATGCTAATGCTGCCGACTACATTACAAACCACGCAAGCTCCACAGGACACCATCTTTAATCTTGATGAAAGCAAAGGAAAACTGACTTGGAAATTAAAAGAAAATTATTATTATTTTAGTGGCTGTAAAGCTCAGATGGTAAGGACGCTGGTGCGTTAAGCCAGAGGTCTCGATCGGGTCCAATATCCTGCCAGTGTCAAATCTCCTTTGCCAATTTGTCAGATTCCCACTTCCACTTCTTGTGGCCGCGTCTCAACAGACGAGTTTTAACGAGAAATTCACTGCTGGTTTGGGTACATTCTTCCTGGAGGTCGTTCCTGCTGCATGAAGTTATGCATATTCATAGACACTCTTTACTCTGATTGGCCAACATCAGAGTATAGAGCATTATATGAATATGCATAAGCATGATGTAATGACGATAATAATTGGCCAATCAGGTGCATTCCCTAAAAATGATCTTGTATTCTAGGGAGTATTACCCCGGCTTGGGATTGCAAGTGAAGAATTTGTCACCACTGACGCATATTTATAGTTGCATACTGTTTTATTTCGGAAGACAGTTCAAATAATGAGACCCAAATCTACCAAATCTTGGAAAACATGCGATCTATAGAGTTGAAATGACCGGCAGCGCTAGCTTGCAAAATTTGGGAGCCGCACACAATCAATGAATCGACTCTAATGAAGTCCGTTTCCTTTGAGATATCACTGCCATGACAGATTCTACTATAAAGAGAGTACACTGTATTAAACATGGAAAACTTATCATCCGATCCCTTATCATGACTACTGGTTAGAACACTAAATTAACCTTCACCAAAACCAGCACCCCTTGAGTACAATCAATATTTGTGTTCGTTTATAGGAAGCGACTGCTGTATAGTATAAAGGCAACTTTAATTTGGGAAGTAACTTTCTTGTCATCATAATGCGACACCAAATACTGTGTTTTGAAATAGATTTTAGACAGGCTTTACGTTTTCGCCCAAAGTTAAGTGACTGTGACTATGATTCAAATTGGATATAATATCATAAGCCGTCAGTTTATAAACTGTTCTTTGTGTTCTATAATTGTAGGCTATATACGTAACCAAAGTTACCCCGTTTACAGAGAATATAAAGCGAAAGATCTATGCGTTTTAAATAAACAAATACAGCTTGATTCATGCTGATTGAGTCATTTTATTGAAAAATAATTAATTTTAGGACGGTGAAAGACCGTGTACAAGTCCTGGCCGTCGGATGAGGGGAGTTATCTAACGTCGGCCGTACCGTAGCTCACGGCGTGATGAGCTTAGCGGGAGTTGGGCATGCAGTAGAGGACCTGCTGACCGTGGATCTTGTCGTCAGTGTGGTGGTAGTCAAAGCTGACCACGGCCACCGGTGTGCCGCAGTCGTCGGGCACCGTCAGTCCGTCGAAGTTGTTGTCCATGCAGATGTTCACCTTGTTGTCGTCGTTCTTGTTCGGAGTCCAGTCGTGCTCGAAGCACATGCGGAATCCCTTCTGCGGGTCGTCTGCGTTATCGTCCAGAACAGGGAATAATAATGAAAATATAATCTTATATCTATGATAATAGGCTAATTGATAATGAGTACAGCATTTATAAAGCACCTTTACAGAAACGGATCAAAGTGCTGAACAATTAGACACAGGTTATGAGAACAATGTTTTGAGACGATTCCTAAAAAAATAATGACAGAAGAAGCATTCCTAATGACAATTATTGTGCGAGAGTTCCATAGCTTTGGACCAGCTATCAGAGACGTTTTAACCCAGTATAGGGATAGATAGAAAGGTGAGGCAGAGAGAAGAAGATGCTGTGAGCTGTGTGGCAGATAACCACAGGGTGAGAAACCTTTAACGGACTGAGTCGGTGGCTGCTGACGATATTATTCTTATTTTCTCCTCAAACAAATAAAGGGGAGGAACATTTACTGGGGAAATTGGATGCACTTTCTTCTTTTTCATTTTCGCGAAAATGTTGCACAGAAAATAAGACCGGAGCTGAGCTTCTATACACAGGTCTCTGGTTAATGTACCGGTGTTCTAGTACATGATCTATCTAGCCCCATGGTTGGGAAAGCCTTTACCGAAGGTTAGCAAGCATTCATTATTTGGTTGGCCCCTGGTTTTAACTTGTACACGTAGACTAAAATTTGAGATATAGTAAGTAATTAATAGGTTACCTCTGATGACGTACAACTTCCTGTCGAGTGTTCCAGCGAACATGTTGATCTGATACTTGACGGGGTTCATCGTGAACTCAAATGTATCTGAAGATCAATCAAGTAAAACATGCTGATAAGAAGTGTCCAAACTCAAATCAAACATCTTCTATCCATATCTTTACAGGCCCCTCGTCTGCCAAGCTCTTTCTTGTATTTTGAATGTCTCTACTATATACAGAGGTGTTGCAGCAAAAGACCAAGAGTAATATTGTTTCTTGACAGAAAATCTAGGGCCGGGGTCAAATTTCATAAAGCCGCATAAGCATGAAACTCTGCTAAGCAGGAAAAGTCTTCCTTGCGTAAACAGGATTACAGACCGCACTGCAATATGATATCACTTTTGACTTGTATTCCACTCTAATATACTCAGCATGGTAGAAAAGTGAAGCTTTGGTTCAGGGAGGTAATTTCCAAACACTTTAACGCGCATGGATATCATAGGCCTATAATTCTACTCACGCATGTACACATTTCCGGCGGATTTCTCCTGGAAGCAGTGCACGCATCTCTCATTGTCGGCGTCACATTCCAAGAACTCCGTGTAGAATCCCTGTTGGCATCAAACGCATGCGTGCATGATTGTATCAGTTACTGTAAAAGTGAAGATAGTGTGTGACCTACAACGAAACAAGTATCGAACAGACGCCATTTTACAGGGACTAGGCCTACCCCTGTCTAGCGATTTTGTCCATACGTCGGAGTAGCTATAGGGAATAAATCATTCTACGACATCAAATTAACGAAGCAACTATATTATTCAGTTTTCTGCTTCTGTTTTCATCGCTGCAATGGTATGCTATGATTCTGAAAGTTGGCTGTACATGCATACCGTTCGAGTTTCTAAAAGAATTGAACTATAAGCATTTGAATTGAATGTTGACTTGAGTTTTTATTTCGAATCGAATAGGTGTTGGAAATGGGCTGAGTACAAATAATGTGAGTGGAACACGATTATAATCTAAATTTGCACACGTCAACAAGGGTTTGACCTGCTCATCAACGTGTAAATAAACACTGTATTCTCAGTGCTTTGGCAGAAGTGGATAGGGCCGGTACTTTCGCAGGTTCTTACCACGGGACCCGGTCTGGGATCGAAACGTTGGGCCTAAATCTTGGCCTAGTACTTGGTTGAGATTTGGATTTTGGCCGTTGAAGTCAGCGAGCCGAGTTTGCAACATTTTGTGCGATTCAAAGAGGGTTGACACTACTCGACGTAATAATGTGCTCAGTGCTTTGCCAGGTGCATTGCCAGCTTTGAAAAAAATCAAGGGAGCTCGGGTGGGATTCGAACCTGCGAGTCCTGCAACCGATTTCAAGAAAGGTTGCGTAAGTTACCCAACGTACAAATGTTGCGTAAGTCTTGTGCCACGATGGCTCTTTTGTGCACTATTTAGAAAGGGCAGCAAAATGTTGCGTAAGTTACGCAACAAAATGTTGCGTACGCAACATTTGAAGTTTCGTGAAATCGGCTGCTGCTTTCTATTTCATTTAATCACACGTACGCGTCTAGTGGGCCAATCCTTCTCCTCCACGCACAAACATATCATATATTTTTAGAATTAATGGTCTTACCAGGTTTCCCATGGAGGTATCGCCGCTACCGTCCACCCAGTTGGCGCCCACTTGACAGAGTGCCAGGCACAGAATCACTGCAGCTGCGGTCCACATGTTCGCTGCTTGGTTCAACGGTGATGCGACGGCGCCAGAAGAGACAGGAGTGAGAACTATCTCAGACAATGGCGAAGCTCAGCCCAGCGTCCTATATTTATACCCATGCCGCCTGTCAATTACAACGATTACTCTTATGAATATTCACGATGGCTATTAACCCTCCCTTTATTTCAGTCGTGCGCATGCGCGAAGCCAGCCTGGGTTCATTACCGAGGCAGCGGGACCCCGTAATTTGCCCATCAATGCACAGTTTGTATCTTTTTACCGTCCCATGAAATATCGACACGTGTATTTGGCTTTTTATTTGAGCATCTGGCATGCAGGTCAAGGCCCCACATAAATTCTTAAAACGGGCACATAGTTACACACACAACCGCATATCTGTTCACAGTCTGAAGTTCTACACTCCCTTTAGAAAAAAAACCACCCCAAAACATTAAGGACATTGACATTTCTTCCAGTGAAGGCGGTTATGCATTGTCAGCGAGCCATGAAACTCGAATCTCTGAAGCATTTTAATCTGTCCTCAGACATTGAATTATCATTTTTGGCATTATTATATAATTATGCCTCACAGTTTTACCAAAATATGTATTGTTCCATAATTATGTTCTGATGGTCACTGGTATACTATAGTCACCGGTTTTGCATTCTGTTTTCTTGTTGTTTTGGTGTTGATTACAAAGAGCTGCACTACTTGAAATAATTATGCTGCAAGTTGCTTCTTGCCTATAGGCTATAGATGACCAAAATATATAAATCCCCCACAAAAAATAAGGGCCTGACGTTTCGATTGTATAGTCGGACCTTTCTCAAAAGAGAACCATGTCTCGTTGTTAATAATTAATTCCCGCGGTAACCATCAGGACGGTAGCCTGTAGGAAAAAAATGTCGGAGTTGAATTTGGCAATTTTTTACTAAAATAATCCCTGTGCAATAAGATGTTCGAACCGAAACAGCCACAATGTATGGACTGGAGCCAGACAAAGACAGGTAATTTTATGCCATTTTGTCCTGCAAGTATTTCTATTTCTTTTTCAAATTTTGAGTTTCCTTTGGAGGATTATTGTCGTTGTAAATCGTGTCTATCTGCAACATGTCTTTTGCATTAGTGGAGCGTTGATATCTTCAACTGGCAACAAGATAATGGAAGACAATAGACTTAGTGCTGCAATGACCGACATGCCCATCAGTATTCTTACCACCTACGCCCTCACCGGCCAAGTCGGTTGTAATAGGTTGCCTGCTTCACTGCGAAATGGTCGGTCACTTGTGTCTATTACCTGTGCCCAATTCCATAAAGCCGCTTAAGTTCGGAAGTCTGGTGCCCTTTCTCGTATAGACAGGATTACAAACCACACTGCGATGTGTTGTCAATTGCTGCTGATTTGTATGCCACTCTTCGTTGCCTAGCACGGATCGAACATGAATCTTTGGTTGGCAAGGTGAACCTTTCAGTAAATTTGGGTACTTACTCAGCCTTATAGAATTAGCCCCTGATCAATGATCTATCTGTACAGAGCTAGTATTCCACTTGTTATGATAAATTGATTAATGTGGGGAGGGTGGGTTCAGTGCATGATGTCAGATAGGGAAATTCAGAAGAAAAAGCTTATAACCTCAGGATAAAACAAAGTTATTGCTCAATGCAAACACACTTGACAAACGCGAAGTATCTGCCATTTGCAGGTAAAAAATATCCGATCACTTTCTGACGTTGGACGGCCATTTTGTAAAAACTTTCTAATAACACGTCAGCAGTATACTCAACCGTATGTCAAGCTTAATAAAAGTCATGTAATTATGCTAAACAATTCAATAACAAGGACAGATAGCTACACAAGTTTTTATCGGCGAACGAAGACCCGATTATTTTCGACATTAGGTATTAAATTGGGCATGGGCCTATTTTTGAAAATGCGCAATTAATATGAAATACTACAGATGGAATTGTATATTCTGCATGTTTATGCCGCTTAAACATGTCATAAAATCCATTTGCTGACGTGTACAACTAGCGACTTTTTCGCGCTGAAAATTCAAAATCATGAACCTCAACGACAACCTGCCCTCTTATTCAAAGATAAAGATAAAGGCTTGAAGTCGGGCCCTGGCTTCAATTTCCTTTAGAAAATCCGTTATAAGGTCGATCAAACGCATCAAAGTGTAAGATGTTGGCTATTGGTTTGACCACCGACCCCAACAGCAATAACAAAACAACAACAATAACTGCAACAACAACAACAACAACAACGTCAGCGACAACAGCAACAACAACAACGACGACGACGAAGACGTCAACCAAAGGAATTGACAATGACACCGAGAAGGAAATGCGCATATAATTCTAAGCAAGCTTTGCCAGATATTCTATAAAAGGCTGCCAGATGTGTATGGTGATGAATGGGAAAGGACGCGCAAAATAAAACCTACATGGATAATGGTTCTGCTCAAGTAGATCGATGTACATGGATTATACTTGCCATTCATACATCGGCATCTAATTCTAACCACTTTCCTTTTCAAGGTAGGCGGATGAATCCTGTGTTACGTCTGAGACTGAGACGCTAGAAAAATTAATATTGTGCTGATATTGCTCATAGCATTTATGTAGATCGCATGAAAAAAGATTGTATTTCTCCACACCATATGAAAGGGAATTCACCAGCGCTTAAAAGAACATTTTATTTGTTTACTTTTATCATTCCTGAACATAGATTACAAAACAAAATCGGAGGTGTTCCGGTCCGGACTACAAACTAAAAATTTCAATTGTACATGATTTGAATCCAGTTAATCTTCATGAACATATAAAATTCATCACGTAAATGAAATAAAATGATTATTTACAACTCAGATCCTATTTTTACAAGATTGTTCAAAATTATAAGAATTATATCAACAAATATTACCATACAATCGTGCGGGTGATTTGGTTAGAACTCTAATTAGTGGTAGTATCTACAGTGAGCAAATTGTATAAAAATGAATGCTACTCATAAATATATAACACAGTTGTCGAAAACATTGAGTACACAACATCTCGGCATTGCTTTAGCAAGAGAAAGACAGCACTGCCGAACTAATCATACCAGAAATAATAAGAACAAAATAATTAAAGTGTTATAAATAAAATATGAAGTTAATACAAAAACTATTGCAAACTGCATGCACACTTACTAAAATGACATGCAATTTGTAAATCTAAAAAAAAAAAAAATAACTCTCAAAAGTTAGAGGGTCTGACGTTTCGATCCCAGCAGGGATTTCTCAGAGGCAAAGCTTTGCCTCTGAGAAACGTCCTGCTAGGATCGAAACGTCAGGCCCTCTAAATGTTGAGACTTGCAACGGACATGCTGTGTAACACAATTACAGTAATCCATTTACGGGAGTCGTTTAGATCAAAGGTGGGTTATGAGCTTCATTGCAATACGGAAACAGGGCAGGGCGCCGCCATCTTGTATCTCCGAATTTTACCTGCCTTTGGATTCAACCCAAGTCACGCTAGAGGCTGGGGTGGGCCAATATCCGTGAAATGATATTTTGCGTATTCCCGGATACCCCAAGTGTAGTCTGAATATTTGGACTACTATACATTCTGAAAAATTGGCAAAGAGAACTTTGACTGGACCTGGACTTGAACCCAAAACCTCTGCACCATGCAGTGCTCTTCCATCTGAGCTAACCAGCCCTTAGATGGTGCATGGCCTCCCAAATAGTCAACTAGTCTTTGCCGGGATGGGCGCACCAGTGGTTTACTATACATTCTGACAGCATTCTGAATACCATTATCGTTACACTGTGGTCCAGCTACGTTCGAGAATGATGCGTTCGAGACCGGACTCTGCATCAGGACTGTGGGGCGGGTCCGAAGCGCATTGAGTGCCTTTTCGATAGCCCTGCTTATGCAGCACTGGCGGTCCTCCGTCAAGGCCGGTGTCCAGCGAGCTGAGGAAAGGAGGTTGAGCCAGTGGGAGGAGAAAAGAACCCGCCAGGCGGCAGAGGCTCCAGTCTGCTCCTACCGCCACTACCGACGACTTCACCTGCAGCAAGTGTCAACGGTGCTGCAGATCCCGTATAGGGCTCTTCAGCCACAGTCGGCGCTGCTTCCCTAACACCATGCAACCCACGTGCAGACTCCATTGTCTCCCGAGACAGACGGATGCCAAACAATGTTTCGTCAGAAATGTTTGTCATTGAGTTTTAATGATTTTGTCCACTACAATTCCAAGGTTGGGCTGTCTTGACCAATAATGCAACCATTTGACCTGTTTTAGCAAACGTTGCTCAAAATATTGGCTAATATTACCCAACAATATTGTATAAACTTGTTTTTGAATACAGGAAAAATGCAGCCGACCAATTCACATTAATACTGAAAAAAAGACTGACTTGAAAAAAGGGCATTACTTTAAATAACTTGTATGTTTTTTCTTACCCGTTAAAAAATTATTTGAAGACAACGATTACACAGCAACATGTGCCTATAATTATGTGACCCGGCACAGCGACATGAGGAATATCCCACCAAAACACTTTTGGAGTAAACAACGCCTGAAGTTAAAGTATCTCCACAATTCAATTACAAATCAATTTTCTTTTCTTTTTTATTTTCGGAAATTTTAAGTATTAGAGGATATTATATTTTGATATCATTTGAAAGCTAATGGTATATTTTTTCACATCGTTAGAAAACCTCAAAATCTCAAAAGTGGGGTTATTCCTCATTATGCTGTGCCGGGTCACATATGTACAAACCGAAGAGTTAAACGCCATTGTATCCTGAGGTCAGAGTTGTAGATATACAACGTGTGGCGGCATTCGTTTGTGTCTCCTTCACATCGCTAGCCAGGATACCAGTCTTATAAAGATATCCAGTGCTCCCTCTGCAGAATTAAGAAAACCAAGATCAATAATTTGAACTCCAATAACGTCCGAACTGCTCTCGATTTAATTTCATGCCATGCGGGGAAAAGAGTTAAGAAATCAAACAACTTCTTTTATTTTCTGTCAAACAAACAGAGGAAAAACTGACTGGGAACTTTTAAACAAATTGAAAAATTGGCAAAGATAACTTCGATGGTCCAGTCAAAGCTTTGTTATAGGAAGCTGTGCGGTGACACCATGTATAAGGTCTCTTAAAGAGACCTTATATCTCTCCTTTCTCCTGATGACGGCCAGAGCATATTGGTCGAAACGTCGAATTACCACTCATGTTCTTTTCAGAACCACGCCTCTTCTTTAAGAGACCTTATACATGGTGTCACCGCAAACCTTCCTATATTGATTCACTCACCATGCAAAGCCTTAAGTCTTATTTATTCAAAGTTTTGTTGCCATTTTGAAATCTTTTATCTTGTGATTAAACGCCGTTATTACTCAGAGTAATAAACCAAAATGTAACAAATTTTATAAAAACATGTTTAGTGACTTAAATTACCAAAATGCAAATCTCAAAAACGTAGACGATTACGATTATTGTCTTCTGTTACGATAACAATTACGATTATTGTCTTCTGTTTTCTCTTTTTGAAATTCGAAATGAATATTTGGGGGATTATATCAATTTCAGCATTGACCAGGAACTTACCTGAAACCTGACTATCTTTCCTTTCCGCACGTTTTCGTGTTCTGCTGCCGGTGTAATGAGGAAGGCCAGTTTCTGGGGAATAAACGATGACCATGATTCAGAGATATTCCCCGGGGCCACACCATTATTTTGCGAAGGTCAAAGAATCGCGACCATACTTTGTCAAACCCAACATACGTTTCGGATCAATCCGCCAACCATCTCATGAGAAAAACCGTGGAAGCAAATTTAAGTGCTAACATTTTTTTCTTTTCAAAAATAGAGCGGTATAATGAACTCTTTTCCAACGATTGCTACATTTGGAGCGACAGTTGGAAATTCACCCTTTTTTCTCGAACGAGCGCTAACATTTCACGGAATGTCTGATACCATTACTCACCTCCTGATTAGTAAGTAATTTCTAAAATTTGGAATGTCAGAAAATTGGGCACATTGCAAATGTGTAGCTACCTTTAACCCTTTGAGTACCATTGTCGAGTTTACTTTGGGCTTTGTGTAGAAGCAAATCATCTCCCTGAAGCTTTAGGAGCAGTAATTGCTGTACAGACTATGCAGATGGCACTGTTAGGTACAATGCAGTCGTTTTGTGTTCATGGGAACACTACACATCATATCGTAAACATGTAGATAATTGCGTATTTTGAATAAACACGACCGTATGGTATATCTCCCCAAGAGTGAGAGCTTCAAAATATAGCGCCCTCTACTTCTGTGAAAACAGTTAAACCCCGCATGGCGCCTCAGTTGCCTCCATACTTGTGAGCTGGGCTTCACAAAATTGGAGCAAACTGTCCCGCAATGTAGGTTTCTTTTGACAGACAGAAAGACAGACAGACAGACAACCAGACAGACAGACAGACAGACGGAGAGACTCACCATCTTCCACGTGTCCCCCTCAGCCCTGAAGGCGTTGACTACAGCGAATATCGGCACGATGATCATTGATGACACAGCCAGTAGCCAGCCTAGTCCCTGACCCCATGGCGGGTACACGTAATCGTCATACGTCAGGGGCTCACTCAGCGCCAGACTAACGCAGAAGATGAACTAAAACCAAGAGTGAGCGGTACAACATTTACGATCATACATCTTTACTGCCAAACACATGTCGCAGGCTCGAATCCCTCTTCAGAAGCCTGTGGTCTCATTTTGCTCTGACCTTAATGCGGTGCCCATGATTCAAATATGGGCGATTCACAATAGTGCGCCCTCAAGAGGTTGCAATGCATTGGCCAATCATAATGCGGGGAATCTGTTGACCTTTTCCACACAGTAACGTATGTTGGAGCCACCCTCTGCCGAGTATGAATATGCATCAGGTTCTGACGTCACTGCAAAACGATCCGAATCCGTACCACTCCGTATCCGTACCACTGACAGTACCACTCCGTATCCGTATAAGTAATACTCATGTATGTGTCTGCTTTGGCGACCCTGGTGGTAAACGGCAGAACTTACCACTAGAAAGACGGGAGCGAATATTTTCCAGCAAAGACGCCACCAGATGCCTGGTGCGAAGCCCAACATCTCCCGTATGTTGTCCGAAAAGTTTTTAATTCCTGGGGGGGGGAGAGGAAAAAACATAGAGGGAAACTTCTTAATACCATCGAAATGGAACTGGCCTGGGGAAAGGAGACATCTTTGGTTGTGGAATGAGACTGAAGGAGGGTGAATTAAGGACCAGATTGTAGAGCAGCTACGAGGCTCATTGCCTATACACTCACCATAAAACCAGGAGATTATGATTGCCTCCAGCATCACAACGAAGAGCAAGGACGCCCCTGCAGCGAAGCGCTCCTGCAGCACGAACATGTAGATACCGCCGTACGTCACGTTGGGCAGGGCACCAATGAAGACGCTCACCACGACGGCCAATGTAAGCAGCTCCCGATGGTTCCGGAAGTGGCTCGGGAAACGGTCTGTCAGGCCGGAAATGACGGCTTCCATCCCACCGAACTGTCCAAACAAGTGACGAAAACGGAAAACAAAGCTCTTGTTGAACAGCGACCTTACTTTCACTGACCTTTTTCATCTGCCATTCTCTCTTTGTCTACTCTTTTTACTAAGTGATTTTTCACATTGGTCAGATATCCCGACATCGGTATACAAGTTCCAGATCAGTAATGCTCAGTCGTTCGTAGGTAGTGGATTTGAAAAACAAAAATGGCGATGAAAACTTTGACGTGACCGGGAATTGAACCAAACACCTTTGGATTAACGTACAAGTGCTCTTTCCATCTGAGCTCTCCAGCCCTAAGATGGTGGCCATCCCAAATAGTCAACTAGTCTTTGGCAGGCCCGGGTGGTACCAGTCGGAAGCAATTCAACCATTAATTACAACCTCAACGTTTTTAGTGCCCAGTCAGCATAGAGACCGATACCCAGTGTGTGCTGGCGAATGGTTTAATCTTTATACGGCACGCTCAGAGTTAGTACGAGTGGCGTTCTTGACTTTTGCTTACCGCACTGTCCAGGCCTAGAGTGATGAGCATGAGGTAAAAGATGACCGAGAAGAATACGGAGCCGCCCATTGTTGCAATGGCTTCTGGGTAAACTACAAACACCAGTCCGGGACCTGCAGAGATAAGCATGCCTCAGATAAACACCGATGACAATTGGAATCCAGCAGTCTCCTGACGACGGGTAGAGTACACACTACACGAAACGTTGAGTTGCCGGCTCTTTTCAGAATCACACTCTTTCTCTAAAGAGAAGTGTTACATGGTGTCAACGCAAAGCTTCTGCTTAATAATTATAGGAAGGTTTGCGGTGACACCATGTATACAGTGTATATAACAAAAAAATTAAGAACCGCACCTCTTCTTTAAGAGACCTTTAATTATACATGGTGTCACCGCAAACCTTCCTATAATATTATTGATTAACCTACCATGCAGGCCTTAAGTCTTATTTAGCTTCCACTTAGTATTTTCACCATTCAGACCTTCAAGTCTCAGAAGGTGTTAACGACACGTATAGACACGCATGTCGGTCATTGATAAGGCAAGTTAGAATGCCAAGACGAAGATTGAAAGTGGCCGTCATCAAGTCTCTGGTGACGACACAGTGACCTTAGCAACCAACAGCCAATCAGCACATCTCTTTTAATAAAAAAAGATTGTCATGGACGATGCTCCAATGGCAATGCTCGTACCATGCACGCGTTTCTCTTCACGCATGCACCCATGTGCAGTTATGGCACCTAGGCTAAAGCCAAAACTAAGAGGTACCGGTACTGATCCTATAGCTTCTTCCCGCGCACTGCTACACTATGGAATTTTCTATATACCTGCAACCTGCTTCCCCCTTTCTTATAACTTATATCCCAATTCAAACTAAACATAAACACTCATCTCTCTTCCTCCTGATCTGTTATGCTCCTGGCTCTCCTCCTTGTTACCTTTGTATACCTCACCTTGATGAGTGGCCTTTTGGGGCCTTTTGGGGCCTTGTGTTGGGCGCCATTCTTAAAAAAAGAAAATCGTTATGCCCTGCAAAACCACGTGTGAAATGCCTACCATCAACGGCCACGTCTTCGATGTCCTTGCCGGTGGTCTCGGACATGTAGCCCAACACGGAGAACACAGCGAAGCCTGCGAAGAAGCTGGTCACGCAGTTGACGGAACTGGTGAAGAGAACGTCTCTGTCGATGGAAGATAAAAAAGAACCAAGTACACGGTTTTTAAAACGTCATCATGCGGAGCCCGAACGGACAGCGCCGTGCGATAACTCCTGCGGTCGATTTCACCAAACTCGTCGAGACGATGAGCGATGCACAGAAACCGTATACGGTGTATGATCACAACCTATGACGGGTTATCCATCGTAAGTTGAGTTACGATACATCGTAAGGCTTTGAGAAATCCAGCCCTGGCCGTATGATGGTGTTGCTCTTGTGCCAACCATTTTTGGACTTGAAATCCTCTTGACAACTTCGGTAATTGAAGGCTTGGTATCTGTTTCAATGCAGACTTTTCATCTCTTCTAGTTCAAATCGAATCGCAAAGATTCCATGCAACAAATTGTTTTTCCAATGTTGCAAAATTTTCCAATGTTGCACAATTTTTCAATGTTGCTTTTCCAAATTGCTTTTCCGGTTGATCTTTGGCCTTGAGTGAGCCATTTCGATTAAACTCCACGATGGCAATAACGGTGATGCTAATAATAAGTAGGCCCCTATATAGGGCCTACCATCACCACACAGTTCTTGCCAATGCCGCATGCACACGAGATGGAAAGCCTGACTATTGATGAGTCAACTGTATCGTTGCTGTATCGCACCGTGCACATCCGTAGACTTGGCCATGCCAAATCTGCCCACCGCTGACGAAACGCTTCTAATCTGCACGCCAAGCCGCCTCCATCCTCTCACCTGTAGATGTTATTGTGGAATTTGTTGTAGCTTGCATAGGCCAGGTGCACGCCGAAGCCTGCCCCTATGGAGTAGAAGATTTGCACGGCGGCGTCGATCCAGACCTGAGCCGACTGGAGACGCCGGAAGTCCGGGGTGATGTAGTAGAGGATACCCTTGGCAGAGCCTGGCAGCGTGCAGCCGTGAATGAGAAGGACCACCAGCACGATGTAGGGCAGGGTGGCTGTCACCCACACCACCTGGGAAGGAGAGAGCGGTGGGAGAGAGAGAGAGAGGGGACAGAGAGAGAGAGAGGGGGAAGAGGGAGAGGGAGAGAGAGAGAGAGAGAGAGAGAGAGAGAGAGAGAGAGAGAGAGAGAGAGAGAGAGGGAGAGAGACAGGAGAGAGGGGGGGGAGAGAGGGAGAGAGAGAGAGAAAGAGAGAGGGGAGAGAGAGAGGGAAAGAAAGATATAGAAAGAGACAGACAGACACAGAACGACGAAGAGAAAAAAGAGAGAAAGAGGCACAGAACAACAGAGAGAAAGAGAGAAAGAGAGACAGAGGGGAGAGAAATAGAGGAGAGAAATAGAGAAGGGGTGGGAAAGAGAGAGTGATGCAGAAAGAGAGATGGGGGAGAGAGGGGGGAGAGAGGGAGGAGGAGGGCGAAAGAGGGGAGGCAGAAGGGGGAGGCAGAAGGAGAGAGAGGGAAGGAGATAGAGGAGTGAGGTACAGAGAGAGGGAGAGGGGAGGGAGAGAGAGAGAGAGAGAGGGAGAGAGAGAGAGAGAGGGGGAGAGAGAGAGGGAGAGAGAGAGAGAGAGGGAGAGAGAGAGGGGGAGAGAGAGAGGGGATAGAGAGAGGAGGGAGAGGGAGAGAGAGAGGAGAGAGGAGAGAGAGAGGGAAAGAGGGAGAGAGGGGGAGAGAGAGAGATAGGGAAAAAGAGAGAGAGGGAGAGAGAGAGGGAAAGATGCAGGGAGAGAGAGAGGAAGAGAGAGGGAAAGATGGAGAGAGAGGGGAGAGAGGGGGAAAGATGGAGAGAGATTTCGAGGGGAGAAGGGGAGAGAGAGAGAGAGAGATGGAGAGAGAGAAAGAAAGAAAGGGGGAGAGAAAGATAGAGAGAGATCGAAGGGAGAGGGGAGAGAGAAAGAGAGAGAGGGGAGAGAGAGAGGGAAAGAAAGATAAAGAAAGAGACAGACAGGCACAGAACGACGAAGAGAAAAAAGAGAGAAAGAGGCGCAGAACAAAAGAGAGAAAGAGAGAAAGAGAGACAGAGGGGAGAGAGACAGGGAGAGAAATAGAGAGGGGATGGGAAAGAGAGAGTGATGCAGAAAGAGAGATGGAGGAGAGAGAGAGGGGAGAGAGAGGGAGGAGGAGGGCGAAAGAGATGGGGAGGCAGAAGTAGAGAAAGGGAAGGAGATAGAGGAGAGAGGTACAGAGAGGGGGAGAGGGGAGGGAGAGAGGGGTACAGAGAGGGGGAGAGTGGCAGAGAGATACAGAGAGGGAGGGAGAGAGAAAGAGAAAGAGGTGGGAGAAAGATATCTTGTCATGAATCTGCATGGCTATACTGATATGGCTATGTACTGTAAAAATGTTTGGCAATCCGTTTCGTCAATACAATTTCTATTAAATTCATTCCGGGAAACCAGACTCAAATCTACAAAGAGTTTTTAACCGTAATCGCCGAATTTGAGGTTTCTGGTTTTCATTTCAAATTTCTGGAAATACCGAAACTGCCCGATGTGCTCAAAAAGAGCCTTCGTATCGAGAGCATAAAGAATGTGTATTGTGATTTTTGTCTCGTTCCAATGGGAGCGAGACTATAATATACCTCACCTTCCCCGAGGATTTGACTCCTTTCCAGAGGGAGAAGAAGAGTACCACCATGACGACCATCAGACACAGGACCAGCTGCCACTTGAGCCCCACCAGGTCGTGCAGGCCGCTGCTCAGGTGCATCTCAAGGACCTTCCGCCTGCCGAGCACAAACAATCGAGACAGAGACCGTTGAAACTGAGCAAACATGCAGGGAGCCGCTCAGTCCGGCCAAGCCCGCCGCGATCCCCCGCCCTGCCGTTCCTCCTACGGCACTTCCAGTCCCCGCAAGGTGCCCAAAGCACCACAAGTGACTTCTACACCAAACTGGACCAGTATTAACGGACCAGGCTTGGGCGTGGATTCGTGGCAAAAGCGACAAACATCGCTACTTCGTGTTTTCTCTGGCATCACTTTAAAAAAAAATCCCCCAAATCTCAACAAGTCGTGAAATGTCGCAGCCCAAAGAGAAACCATCTTAAGAGTCAATATTTTTGGAGCCTTCCCGCAAAGAAATCGTCTATCCTCGCTAGAGGGCGACAGATTAGTCTGTGTTTGTACAGCGCATCCCTTTTCATGTCAAGTGACAAGATTACAATACCAGACTGAGTTACTGTTTACAGAATCACCGGCTAGGCTTATTCCTGCCCCGTTGTGTGTAAAAAAAAAAAGCGTACAACGTGTGCACCACAAGTTTCCAAATCTGTGCGATATTCATCCGCGGTCTAGTCCTCTCACTCGTAGAATTCCTTGGCCGGCGAGTTGCCGGTGCTGGAGTTGACGAAGTAGGCCTCGTTTTCGAACTGCACCCAGGACTCGTTGACGGAGCCGTCGTAGCAGATGGGCGTGTTCCACTCGCTGCTGCAGAAGGACCACGGCAGCACGGCCCTGAAGGACGAGATGAGATAGTAGATGGACCAGGCTATGATGACGTTGTAGTAGAAGCCGACATACCAGGCTATCAGCACCACGGCCCAGCCAAGACCTGGTTTTAGAAAAGCAAAAAAGCAAACAAGTTCATGGCATTGTCTAATGCAAACTTCACTCACTGAAGTGTCACTTCAATAGCAATATACACGGTACGAACGATCAGCCCACATACAGTAAACAAGATAATGGCCAGAAATCTGACTACATTTTTGCCCGAAGTTGGTCAAAATGTCGACTGGTGTCAATCCAAACTGTTTGATTTTGTTGGTCAAACAAACTGCCAGCTTTTCTTTCTGATACAAGCATAATATTATGCGTTGGACAAGCCACTTTGTTTACCTCATTTTTTGCAACCATTTTTATAATGCATCTTTGTACCGCCTGTCTAAAGATCTCATAAAATAAGACTTAAGGCTTTACATATGGTGGGTGAATCAATATAGGAAAGTTTGCGGTGATACCATGTATAAGGTCTCTCGAAGAAGAGGTGTGGTTCTGAAAAGAACCCGAGTGGTAACTCAGACCACTCAGGTTCTTTTCAGAACCACACCTCTTCTTAAAGATCTCATGCTCAATTTCCCCAAAGCAAATCAGGGAAAACTGACTAGGAATTTGATTTTTTTTTTTTTACGATTTTAAAAAAGGAAAATGGCACAGAAAATGTAACCGCTGGTTTTGCGTTCCAGCGCTCTTACCACCTGGCTATCCAGCCCTTGGCCTTCTCCAAATTATTTTAGTCAACTAGTCTCTGCCGGGCTGGGGATGCCATGACGGTAATGTCTAGGAAGGGATACCGTAACCAGGGGATGATGCATTGTAAAAACGTTGGACTATTAAGTTGTTTGGTAAAATCCCTTTGACTGGTGCAATCATAACATATGCTGGGTGTTCGTTGCAAATAGATCGGTTGCACCGGCGGCCATTTTGGGGGCCTAGTCTTTGTTCCTCTTGGATAGGCAGAGTGCACTCTTTGTACCTGCGTTGTCACTGAATTTTAATAACACTAGAAGGCCCCAAAGATGGCTGCCGGTGCAAACGATCTATAGTGACATACGAATTTCCATAGTGCGGTGTTTTTTTTACCAATACCAATTTGGACCAACTTGGTCGAAATGTTAATCATACTCATAGGTATTGCCGAACGATTTAAACGGTGCGGCTTGTTCTGTGAGTCGATTTACCTTGGAATAGCGGGCAGATACTCCAGACGTTGATGGCGCCCTGCCTAAGATACTGACCCAGAGCAAGCTCCATGTACAGCATGGGGAGACCGCCAAAGACCAGGAAGATGACGTAGGGAATCAAGAACGCCCCTAACAACACCGAAAAAAAAAAAAAAAATAAGCAAAGATGTTGA
>OX465110.1:2993677-3061033 GCA_949987565.1 Luidia sarsii | reverse complement strand
AGAGGGGAAGGGAAGAGAAAGAGCGAGGGGAGAGATACAGGGAGAAAGAGAGAGAGGGATGGAGAGGGGGAGAGGGAAAGAGATGGGGAGGAGGGGAGATATAGATAGGGAGGGAGGGAGGGAGTGATTGAGGGAGTAAGGGGGTGAGGGAGGGACAGAGAGAGAGGGGGGAGGTGGAGAAAGCAAGAGAAAGAAAGAGACAGACAGAGAGCGACGAAGGTGATCGACCTCTCACACACGGACCAAATGGGAAATGTCACACGAGCACGTTTCTCTGAACAAGAGTCTGAATCGATGGAATGATGAAGGGTAATGGTTGCAGTGGAATCGGGTCAGAGCGCACTTCCTTGCAATTTGGAAGTCGTGTCTGTGTTTTGTGATCAAACGGAGAAATGGGGGGGGGGGGGTTGGGGGTGGGGTTGTGCGGAAAGCTCAGCGCCCAGTATATAGTACACAGGCCCGGTCTGGTCGTGGGTGGACTACATCGATCGCCGCGGCAAACAGCTTGGAAGCAATCCCGTCACGGCGTCCCACGGGAACGAGAGTCGTGTGCGTGTTGCCGGGGGCTGGGTAGCGTTACCCGGGCGCGATGCGGGACGGGAGGCGGGGGCGTGGGGGGAGGCAGCGTGCCGGACGTGCGCCCGTGCTCAGTTTGCGCTCGATCGAGATAATCTTATATACGCACGCGCGCGTTCTTCGAAATGAAGAGAACATTATTTTTTAAGCGCCCAAACAAATCAGCTCCAAAACCTGGGGCTAATTTCACATACCCTCTTAAAAACCTGCGGTAAATTCGTCTTTGCTTATAACAAGATACGTATTACGTTCAACTTGCATTCATGTAGCCTAGGCTATTTGGTGCTTAGCTGGGGCCAATTTTATAGCGCCGCTTAAGCGTCAAAATGTGCTTAAGCGCAAAAACTCATGAGCCGCAGGATCCCCTTGCCACCCCAAACTTCCCTTTTGTTTCACGCTAAGTAAAGAAGAGTGGAATACAAGTCAAAAGCAATGGACATCGCATCAAAGTGCAGT
Source organism: Luidia sarsii (assembly GCA_949987565.1). Taxonomy (NCBI): domain Eukaryota; kingdom Metazoa; phylum Echinodermata; class Asteroidea; order Paxillosida; family Luidiidae; genus Luidia; species Luidia sarsii. The sequence goes on along the minus strand of OX465110.1, from coordinate 3,060,001 downwards.
TTGTAATCCTGCTTACTCAAGGAAGACTTTTTCTGCTTAGCAGATTTTCACGCTTAAGCGGCTCTATGAAATTGGGCCCTGGTGTGGAACTTGGCTGGCAACAAGGGCCCAATTTCATAGAGCCGCTTAAGCGTGAAAATCTGCTAAGCAGGAAAAGTCTTCCTCGTGTTAGCAGGATTACAAGCTGCCCTGCAATGTGTTGTCCATTGCTTTTGACATTTATTCCACTCTTCTTTACTTAGCGTGAAACAAAAGGGAAGTTTGGGGTGGCAAGGGGATCCTGTGGCTCATGCAATTTTGCGCTTAAGCACATTTTTGGCGTTTAAGTGGCTCTATGAAATTGGCCCCCCCTTTCTTATGAAATAATTGACAAGCGATTTTTCACTCGTATGTTGTGCTTTTAGCAAACAAACGGCCCACAGTATGCATTATTGATTAATTTATTTTCCACCAAATAATTTCAGTTCTTTAAAACGTGCATTTACAGAGACCCTAACTTGAATTTAAAAAAAAGCCTTTAAGAAGCCAGCCCCGCATGCTAGGATTTTCGGACCTCTTAAATTGTTTCAAACAGTTTGTAACACCTATTATTTCAAACCAGCCCTCATTCTGCACAGTTCTCTTTAGTTAGTATGTGTGGTTCTGAAAAGAACCGCAGGAACTCGACGTTTCGAACAGTGTGCTGTGTTCGTCTTCAGGAGACTGCTGGATTCCAACTTGGAGTGGGGGCTTATGGAGTGGAGGATCATCAGTATTCCTACCTCCACTACATAAGCCCCACTCCCAGTAAAAATCCAGCAGTCTCCTGAAGACGAACAGAGTATACTGTTCGAAACTTCGAGACCATCCGGTTCTTTTCAGAACCACACATACTCAAAAAAGGAGAATTTTGCATGGTGTCACCACAAACCGATTATTTTTTTCTGCTATAGTAATACTATAGGCCCTACCATGAAAACCTTCAAATCTCAGTCAACCTTCATTCGTTTTCAATTTTTTTTTTGCGAAATCGCACACGACTTTAAGAAAAACCTCCTTGAAGAGCGATATCGGTTGTCATTCTAAAACTTCCCGTGACTTCCTAACATTCCAACCGGATGAAAGTGCTTCTATGGGAGCAGTCATGACGGTGAGGGGATCCTCAAACTCGTCACGCGGCGGAGTCTGCCGAGGACGAGGCCGTGACTGCCTGACATTCGAGCAGGTCCAACGATCAGGACACAGTATCCAAGCCCTACCGGTACCATATCCACGGTCACCTCAGCTCGGAGCTGGTTTTTTTTTCTGGTGAAATGCTAATTGGCTAGGTCGTTCGTTCGAGGAAAAAAAAAACCCAGCACGACCTTTTTTTCCCCGTTCGTTTCCATCATGAGGAGAGAAAAAAAAGGGCTTTTGTCGACAATGAAAAGTCGGTCAGCTGAAAGGCAGAGCGTAATATCATTCACGCCGTCACGAGCCGAGCGAACAATGTTCGCGGTATTGCACGTGTTGTACGAGGACGTGTTTGATTATGTATTTACAAGGGGGGTCCTTCGGCACTTCTACCTCGCTATATACCCGTGTGGATGTCAACGGAGCAGAATTACACACCGGGGATACCAAGGTTGGAATAGCTGCACGGGTATGCCAATGGCGACTACACTACAGAGACACTCTTCGGCAAGCCAACACAGAATGACAACAGGTTTGGATCGTCCGCTGTAGTCTGGACATTCTGACACAGTCAATGATAGAGTGTTATAATACATGTATACCGGGTTGGCTTTTAATCGGTGTAGTTCAGGGTAATCACGTTTTTTTTTTAAGTCAAACTTCCATCGTTTGGACTGCGTTGTTATCAGATAATTAGGCCCTCTACCCGAGGCTTGGGAATATGCCGACATCATCACCTTATTCTGCAGACAGGCTCTGCTCGCGATAACTGGTCGAAAGCTTAACTCTAATTGCTCCCTCACTTCTCGCGGTATGCTCTCTATGATTGTGGATAGTCCGATCGCCACACAAACAGCCACACAGCTCCCTCTGGTGATAACTCTCTCATTTTGCTGAATGAAATCAATGAACGAAATCTACGTTACTTTTTCAGAGGGTGGATGGCGCAGGTCAGGGCATCGGATGGCGAGCTGTTGTCCCACAGCCTAGGCCCCAGTTAAGGCATTTCACATTTCTAAAGCCGATTTCCCCGAAATCACGTAGGCCCTACGTCTCGATCAAGCACCATGAAGTGCCAGCGAACTTCGGCTTGGAAACCATTTTTTTTTCTTCAGTGCGCGCCTGTGTGAATTCTTTGTCCGTGGCTAATAATGTTGTTCACGCTCGGCGAACCTGAATCGGTATACTGGTATTTATAGACGTGCGCAGTGGGACGGTAGCGATATTTTCTTGGATGGGAACCGCGCGCAGGTTCGCACTTGACTGTGAGCGAGCGTAAAGGGGGGGAGTATTTGCAACCGAAAACGGGGTGCTATGTGTGTCAAGCACCGTGCACGGAGTCTTGCACACCTGCCTACCTTCTTCACGAGTCTCTCTCCCCTCTCACGAAGGATAGGTCAGGTCAGGCGGTCGACCCACGGATGCAGCTGAGAGTCGAGTGGGATCGGAGCGAAGCTCGTTGGTGTTTTGCCGGACCGAGGAGAGACGAGTCCAAGCGGAGGGCGGCGGGCAACTCGTCGGCGATCACGGGGGGTAGCAGTGACGTACGGTCGGACGCAGGCAACGGGGGTAACACTAACAGTGGTCGGCACCGCCGGTGACGCGCAAATAAAAATAATGCTCCCCTCTTAGTTTGCGCTTCGGCTTATGCAACTCGCTGTTGACAAACCAAACACACGGTTTCCGAAGGAGGGAGAGACAGAAGATGGTTTTCTCTCCGATGTTCAAAGACCGCGAATGAAAACCCACGCTCGTTCCAAGTGATCCTTCGCGAATGTAACGGAATCCAACGGTTACAATGATCGCTAGACTGAGTATTTCAATGCTGGGAAAGGGCTCTCAACTTTCAAGTGGTCTGCAAACCCAGTCACGGGTGGGGTGACTTTTTGCCTTTTGTTTGAGCACGAGAGATAATTGAGTTGACACAATATGGTTGGTTACCGCTCTCCGATAATCACCCCCACATAAACGCCCTGCTCATCTCCCGTAATCAGAGGCCCTATTCCTAACACTAGCAGACTGCGTAATCTCATTCGAAACCCTCCCCTCCCCCCAAAAAAACCCCGCACAAACCGAAGTGCCGGCTTAGAATCCTCACAATTTTTCGATATGAACCCTTGATATGCCGACACTGATTTGCTAAAAAAAAGTTGACGTCCCCTTTCGAAGCGGACAAAAAATGTTTCCGACAGTCAGCAGAAAAAAGCGGATGTTGGGCTAGACGAGCAATCAGTTCCCATTGTGAAGCTGGCTGACTTTCGGATGAGTGGATTAGTGAAGCACTCTGACTTGCACCCACAATCCCCCACCCACAGGAGAAGTCCGTGATTGACAGCGCAAATAATGCCTTGCGTGATTCGGTAGAAAACACCGCCCTCTGTTGGCGGATGTTCTCTATAGTTTCCTCGGAGACACAGTCCTGCAATAGGACAAGGAGTTCTACCGTTTCTTAAACCTTTATTCAACAACACAATTCCTGTTACAGTGTTTATAAAATTATGCCCGGTGTAGTAATGCATTGAGCAACCTGTAAATGACTAATGTTTGCACGCTATCGTCTGTTCAATTTTCACCTCGTGTTCATACACTTTTTAACCCGATTTTTTTTTGTCATTTACTGCGCAACCTTTTTTGTTATTATACCCGCATTTGTCCTTTTCACATTTTCACCATTTCATCCCAATGATTTTTGTTTATCTACATACACTTCATGCAATTCTAGCACTTTTTAAAGTTAATACAAAAAACATTTGCTCACTGACTAAAATGACCTGCAATACACATGTCAACAGTTAGAGGGTCTGACGTTTTGATCCTAGCAGCAGGACCTTTCTCAAAGGCAAAGTGCCTTGAGAAAGGTCATGCTAAGATCGAAACGTCAGGCCCTCTAACTTTTGAGATAATTTTATTTTCTGAGCTTAGTTTGAACTGACCACGAACTTGTCAGTTGAATCACACTTGACAGTAAATAGATACATGTATTACTAATCGAGCACACATTAAATTACCTGCATATTTTGTTCAGTTGCTTGGATCACGGCCAAGTAAAGGCCAGGCAGGTTGCAGGCAACCAATCGACCACGACTCCACCATTCACCTTTCCATTTTAAGATAATAATGTTTTAAGGGGTCATTAAACTATTCAATAAGAATGTCCTTTCTGCTGGCTAGGTGACCCCGTCACACGCTAAGCTAATGGTTGCATTTTATTGATGTGCCTGTACAGTACCTTTAACACTACCTTAGCTGTTTACAATGAACGCACATAATTCAATATACATTTTGTACACACAATAATATCCATAATTCATCTACATTTGGTGTTGGGGACTGTTGAAGTTCCCTGTCAGATTTCTTTTATTTCGGTTTGACTGAAATCGAGAGAGTTGCATCCACCTTGCCAGGTTTGAAACAATGATTATTGATTGTTTGCATCTGAATGAAAGAGGGGCGTGATCCCTGGAGATACATGGCCGTTAATGGTTAAATGCTTCTGACTGGCACCCACACCCTGCCAAAGACTAGTTGACTATTATGGAAGGCCACCCACCTAAGGGCTGGATAGCTCAGATGGTAAGAGCGCTGGTAATACACAGCAGTTAATGGCTGAATGCTTCTGACTGGCGCCCCCTTTCTGGCAAACACTTCGAGAAGGCCACCATCTAAGGGCTGGATAGCTCAAATGGTAAGAGCACTGGTTTACGCAAAGCCAGAGGTGTCAGTTTCAGGTCCCAGTCCAGTCAAAGTTTTCTTTGCCATATTTTGTGTATTAGGCCTATTATATAACATACTGTGCTATATTTCAGTTCCGATAAAAGGCGCAGGATTCACTATACTTTAGTAGATTCTGTAGAAATGGTTGTTCTGAGAGTGATTTGCATAACAGTTACTGTAGATTGAAATGTTTTATATCAGGGCATTGCAATGACATGATGTTGTACAACATTTGGGACTCAGTCTGAGAAAATCGTAATAATGTAATAAATTTCAAGACCACTGATGTTAAAAGTGGAAAGAAATCAATGGAAATGAATTAATAATGAAAAGAAAATTTTCTTCTCTATTCAGTCAAGAAAAAAGGAAAATATTTTCTCACCTTTTCGGCTGAAATTTTCCAAAACGTTTTTTTTTTTACAAGTTATACTGTATATAACTCTAACGCATTGCACGCACTAGTAACAGCAAAACGAATAAAGCCGATTATGAATTATGAATGATATGTATTTACAAAGCACTACCAAAAAATATCTGATCAAAATATTGCCTCAACAGACCCTATGAATTGAATAATATACTGGTTGAAATGTTACCGATCCTGAGCAAGAACCACCCAATATCGAGAATAATTCGTCAATTATTGAGTATGCCATATAACCTGTTATAATATCATTGGTCAATTTCTACCCAGTAGATTAAAGGATTGATGATTTGACGACGGTTTGGCAAAATCGGACCTTCATCTTTACAATGTATACAGAATATAATTATTTGTAGAGATATACCAAAACACTATAGGCCTACTGCTAAGAGGTCACTCAAAGTTTTTAATGTTGTTTAATTTCGGGTTTTTTCCCCAAAAAATATTGGGTGGGTTGGTCAAGGAAATAAATTGACAATCGAAATTAACTTTTCATATTAAAATCCGGACAAAAATTATCTTTCTGCCTTAATTGCCAGTTTTTACATATCGTGCGCGCCGCACCAGCTTTCCAACTTGTGCATAAGGAGGAGACCATCAGCTTCATCACGCCGTCACTAAAGTATATTATGTATCTTTCACCATGCATAATCAATACTTCAATATCAGCCATCATCTTGTCATACTGTGTTGCATATTAATAGATGTGTACATTTATTTTAATCTATATAAAATGTTAAAATTAAGTGGGCCTGACGTTTCAATCCTAGCAGGACCTTTCTCAAAGGTATGTATAAAATGTATGTACAATTTGCTAGAGAAAAAATAATCACTCTTTGTTAATTGGAATTAGGGGTGGGTGGATGGGTCAAACAAATTTTGGGAAAAAAGTCGAAATTTTAAAACATTGAACATTTTGAGTGACCCCTAAAAAGCTTGTAATCACAATGACACTATTTCAATATTATACACAAGTAGACACATTTGCCTTTCTTTGCTAGGTTTCCCACGTGCACGTACGGCACATAATAAACTCTCATTCAATCTCCCTTGACTGGGATTTCCCGACGACATACCATGACCGTCCTTGCTCTTCAGATCATCTGAAATACAACGCCAGAAAAGAAACACCATAATACGGGTATCGTTATCAATGGAGATGCGGGTCGCTCGTTTTCCACACTCACGCAGTTCAGGGCTTGCCGTTCGCACGGTGAGATACCCTGAGCACTCCGCTCTCTGTATTTGACGAAATGAAGGCTTAGTCTCAGGCTTACCCGAGTGAGTACCTTACCCTGTACCTATCATAGGCCGTTTACGAAATGAAGGCTTAGTCTCAGGCTTACCAGGTACCCTGTACCTATCATAGGCCGTTTACGAAATAAAGGCTTAGGCTCGGGCTTAGGCTTCGGTCATTATTTATCTTTCTCGTTATAATAATTCTCACAGGCATCTAAAAGATAAGCGTTTGGCTCCAGTTTCTTAGGCTCGGGCTCAGGCTTCGTCTAGCTCCGTCTGACAAAACCTGAAAATCCAGGTTGAGGTTTGTTTTCGAATTTGAATGTTCATTGGCTTGAAAGGTACAGTGTCATTCCCAAAGAAACTGGGGCCAAACGCTTATTTTTAGATGCCTGTGATATTATAACGAGTATAGATTAATATGAACGAAGCCTAAGCCCAAGCCTAAGCCTTTATTTCGAAAACGGCCATAGTCTCTCTGAGTGCGGAGGGAATAAGTGCCCGGTTGCCAATTTCGCCCAACTTGGAAACCTCACTCGCGGTCACCCGGAATGTTTCTTAAGCACTACATAGCCAGTGAGGAGACTTTTTTGTGTATACTTTTTTGGGGGGAAACGGAATAGAATGACACGTTCGTTCCGAGAAGGCAGAACGAAAGTAAATGGTTATCCTCATGGTATAATAGTACATAAATAGGGGGCCTATAGGCCTATAAAAAGCAGGATGCTTATAGGCCCTATACAACATTGGTAAAAGTCAAAAGATTGCCACGATTTGTGTGTTAAACCATTAAACATTCCAAAAAAGAAATCCTGTGAAGATTTTAGCTCAAATGGTGATCTGAGAAAGTCGAAAAAGGCAAAAACCCGTCACGGTTTTCGCACCAGCCTGTAGTGTAAGAAATAGTTTATTACTCGCGAGTATAATAAACCATTTGTCGATGTTTGAGTGAAGATTTCTAGGGAAGTACAGCATCCCAGACCGTGAAATTTCAGCATGAGGATTACATCATGACCATCTACAAACTGTGTAAATTAGAAGGAAATCTGTGGACATCGATGTTTTCCGATCTTCCCAGCTGTTGTATTGGGCCTTTAAAATCCCAAATCCCGGGCCAAATTAAGAGACTTACTTCATTTCTCATCGCAGCCCTTTCCAGGATCCACTTTGGCCTTTGTGGCTGATCTGTAGGAGAACAGAAAACGGGGTTCTCATATCTCATAGAATATTTTTTAAATTACTCTGAGGAAGACGAGTGCGTCGATGCTCTATTAGTATGAATCTAGTGGTTTCATATTTTAAGTTCATATTTGTGAATCATTGTGTTTCTTGCTGAGGACGACAACCAACCATTGTGATTTAGAGGCACTTTGCCTTTGCTAGTAAAGCCAAAAAAATTGCTTTACTCCTTTCGCTTGTTATATTAGAGCGCTAGGTCGCATGTAATGCACGAGAGGAAACCCAAGAGGTAGGGTAATGTATATAAATTCAATTGACTTTTTTTGTCAATAAAATTTATTATAAATATTTTTTGTAAACGAGATTTCTTTGGTTCCTCGGAGGGTAATCGAAAGACCCTTCACAGGTAAGGCTAACAGTTTAGTCAGAATTGATTGGAACCTTGGTCTTTGCAATCATGACACGGTCACTTACTTCTTGTACAGCAGGACAGAAGCCACGGCGACAACGGCCACCAAGATGACGACGACGATGACGATGGCAGCGATGGCACCCGGCGACAGTCCAGCGGGGGGCGGGGCCTGGGTGACCTCCTCCTCCTGGCCCGCCTCCACCGAGTCCACCTCCACCTCCAAGCTCGTAGCAGCCTGCAGCTCCGTGGTCAGGTTCTCCATGTTCTCCTGCAGGGCTTCCAGTAGAAGGTCTTGGTCCAGATAGGAACCTGACCATTTGACAAGAGACACGGGATATTACATGCAATTGAGATTTGAAGGTTTGCACGGTGAGAATAGCAGGATGAATTGGTTTGCGGTGACACCATGTAAATTTTCTTTTGTGAGTAAGTGTGGTTCTGAAAAGAACCGGAGGAACTCGACGTTTCGAACAGTGTACTCTGTTCGTCTTCAGTCTCCTGAACTTTTGAACAAATTGAACAAAATTGACCCCCAAAAATTTACGACTGGAACTCGAACTCGAGACCTCTGGATTAGCGTACCATGGGACCTGAATATTTGGCAGGAGTTGACTACTTCGTTCGATTATCTTGATCGTGTGAATTGGGATACCCACAGATGACCCTGCTTTCAATGACATCAAAATGGCACGACGTTGGTTTAACCAGGCTTGCTAATCGAACGCACATGAAAGTGACGTCACCCCAAGGCGTTGACCAAATGGCGCCTAAGGGTTGCTGTCCCTATACGAGGCATTTGTTCATGCAAATGATCCGTTTTCGAAAAAAATCTGACATCGACATTTGCATATCCCTTACTTTGAAATGGACGTCCCACCTTAATCCATGCAGTTTGGCATGATTCCTATTTAATGAATTTTAAATTTCTGGACATTCAAAATTTGAGAAATTACTCACTCATCGGGAAGTATGTAATGGTATCAGACATTCCGTGACATGTTAGCGCTAGGAAATCTGCAGTTTTCGGAGGAGATTTATGTTGAAAGACTTCCCTTTACGAATACCGCCCTCTGTGTTCGAACAAAAGTTGGCATCGTCTTCGTTTTCCACGGTTTTTCTCACGACATGGTTGACGGATTGAGCAGAAACGTATGCAAGTGTGTTATTTTATGGAAACGTTGAGTCTAGCCTCACCGTCATCAGCGGCCCTCTTGTGGCGTAGCGGCGTCCATTCGTAGGTGTCTCTCCGTCTGCGCGACGAGGGCGCTAGACTGCCTCCTTGCAGGCACAGCTCAGTGGGGACTGGTGGGATGACGAGGACCATGACCACGAAGACTCCCAGCTTCTTGGGATGGGGCTCAGGGTAGCCCGTTGCGACTTCCACGTGGGACTCCTCTACGTAGGCAAGTCGGTCAGGGCTGGGGAAGGGAGAGAGGGAGGGAGGAGCGAAGATACTTTTGAAGATCACTATTGATTAGCAAAAATAAATCAAATGTCTGGCGAATGACATTCGCTATATGATACAAACACAAAGAGAGATAACAATAAGATATAAGACAGAGAGACGTAACAATAGGGAGAGAGGTGAAGGGAAGTGGAACGAGAGAGAGAGAAGGGAAAATGACAGCTAGCTAGGCAGATAGACACACACAGTAAAACATACATCAAGAGATACAGACAGACTGAGAGCAAGACAGGCAGGCAGCTCAGGCAGGCAGGCAGACAGGCAGACAGGCAGACAGATAGACAGATAGCTGGCAGACAGGCAGATAGGCAGACAGAAAGGCAGACAGACATACAGGCAGACAGGCAGACAGACAGGTAGACAGACAGGTAGACATACAGGCAGACAGGCAGACAGACAGGCTGACAGACAGGCATACAGGGAGACAGACAGGCAGACAGACAGGTAGGCAGACAGACAGGTCAGGCAGACAGACAGACAGGCAGGCAGACAGACAGGCAGACAGGCAGTCAGACAGGCAGAAAGGTAGACAGGCAGACAGACAGACAGGCAGACACACATATTAAGTAATGAGCATGGAGCAAGGGAACCTAAGCCGTTCAACTCGTACTGATCATACTCACGTGGTCTTAGTTCCACTGTTGGGGCAGCAACGTTTAAACCACCAAAAATTGCAGACAGTCGTCAAATATTTGGCGGTGAATCGAAGCAGATACGGCCTGATGGTATTCCACTGAAATAAAACCCCAACAAAACAATGTAGAGCATTATGTGCAGCTGGAACAGTGGGTAATCGTTATACTGAATGTTAAATGCCCAATACATTATTGGGAAGATCGGAAAACATCAGTGTCCACAGATTTCCTTCTAATTTACACAGTTTGTAGATGGTCATGATAGAATCCTCATTTTGAAAACTTACGGTCTGGGATGCTGTACTTCCCTAGAAATCTTCACTCAAACATCGACAAATACTTTATTACTCGCAAGTCATTAACTATTTCTTACACTACAAAATGGTGCAAAAACCGTGACGGGTTTTTGTTTACCTTTTTGTACTTTCTCATGTTACCATTTGAGCTAAAACCTTCGCAGGATTGCTTTTTTGGGATGTTTAATGGTTTAACACACCAACTGTGGAAATCGTTTGACCTTTACCAATGTTGTATAGGGCCTTCAAACATCCTTTTTCATAGGACATAGCATGGATGGTGAAAGAGCCGGTCCGGGTAGATGTGTGCAAGCACGCATACTTACACGGGCAATGTTTGCTCTCAGGCCCACCTTCACACCGCTCCTGGCTTGTTTCCGAGAATCTGTCAAAGAAATCACAGTTTTATCTTAAGGATAAAATGATAAACGATGCGATTCAATGAGGGCTTTTCCTCTACTGGATGTACCGATTGCAAGCTTAGTGCTTTGTCTGATTGGCTGCTGAAAACAAAATACAGGCAACTCGACCGGGGTTCGACCCGTTTTATCAAAAGACATGTACACATGTAGGCCTACGTCTTCATTAATTTTATTTCCGCAGTCGGTTAAAAACCCATGAGGGTTCTATTTAAAAATCCAACCCTATCCGTTCATCTCTCACAGGTTGGTGCAAAAAAGGTGACGTTTTTTTCCCTCCTCTCCATTCTCAGATTATCGTTTGAGCTAAAAAGTTCACTGTGTTGTTTTGGGGGTATGTTTATTGGTTACAAACTAAGGGTCATTATCTTTCGACCCTTACCAATGTGGTATTCGAGGGGCTTTAGGACAACAATGGGGTTTCAGTCAACGATGCGATTCCTATCTACACAGTGGAAGAGACTCACGCTGGCATGTCTTTCCCTGGTACTCGGCAGTGCACCTGCATTCACAGGAAGCAGTGACGACTGAGCCTCCATTGGCGCAGGTGAGAGACCGACACGCTGCTGTCGGTTGCACAGTGGTCAACCCTGAAACCAGACATCCATGGTATTAATATACTTCTTCTTTTTCTTTTCTCGTGTGTCAACCATAGGAGTCAAAATAACAGTTACTGAGGTAGTAGACCAGCGGTCAATTTCACCAAACTCATTGTAACTTACGACCAATCGCAAGACGATGAGCGATGCACAATAACCATACGGTCTTTCACAACTTATGATGACTTGTCAGTCGTAAGTAGAGTTACGATGCATCGTAAGGCTTTGTGAAATCCACCCCAGTTCTGGTTGATCGACCTCTGTGACTGGTCATTGGGTTTCATCACGGGGCACTCGTTAACGCCATACTCATGGGTTTGAAATTGTCCACATGGGCATACACTGATAGAGAGTGATGTTGAAAGAGCAAAGTATTTTCCTCTCTTGTTCCGATTTGGATAAGAACAAAAAAGAAAAATCAGAAATTACACTAATTTATTACATCAATCGTATTAGGTTTCCAAACATGAATAAATCATGAAATGAAATGTTGAGATCGTTCTGGAAACAAAACTTCACTATACCTGGGGTAGGTCGATCTCCGGTAGTTGGATGTGGGTCAGGCTCGTCTGCGGTGGAAAGAATTGCAGAAGGGGACTTGAGTTAGTTGCACGTGCATTATTTTGTTAGATCTGCGGTAGTTGAACCTGCGGATGTGGGACCTGCGGTATTTAGACCTGCGGATATGGGACCTGCGGTATTAAGACCTAGGATATGGGACCTGCGGTATGTAGACCTGCTGATGTGGGACCTGCGGTATTAAGACCTGCGGAAGTGGGACCTGCTGTATTAAGACCTACGGATATGGGACCTGCGATATGTAGACCTGCGGATATGGGACCTGCGGTATTAAGACTACGGATGTGGGACCTGCGGTATGTAGACCTGCGGATATGGGACCTGCGGTATTAAGATCTGCGGATATGGGACCTGCGATATTAAGACCTACGGATATGGGACATGCGGTATTAAGACCTACGGATATGGGACATGCTGTATGTAGACCTACGGATATGGGACATGCGGTATTAAGATCTACGGATATGGGACATGCTGTATGTAGACCTGTGGATGTGGGACCTGCGGTATGTAGACCTGTGGATGTGAGACCTGCGGTATTAAGACCTGCGGAAGTGGGACATGCGGTATTAAGACCTACGGATATGGGACATGCTGTATGTAGACCTGCGGATATGGGACATGCGGTATTAAGACCTGTGGATGTGGGACCTGCGGTATGTAGACCTGTGGATGTGGGACCTGCGGTATTAAGACCTGCGGAAGTGGGACCAGCGTACAAAACGATCCGGCACTGATTTGACTAAGGTGAAACCTTTCCTTTTTGTTTTGTTTTATACAATTCCCGCATAAGTTATCGTCATCTGATTCGTTGACTTGTAAACTGGAACTGAAAGTTCTACTTCCAAGTTCTACTTCCAAGTTCTACTTCCAAGTTCTACTTCCAAGTTCTACTTCCAAGTTCTACTTCCAAGTTCTACTTCAAAGTTCTACTTCAAAGTTCTACTCAACGGTACTCGTTGGATAGTATTTCGCCGTGAGTATGGAAACGAATAATTTATTGAAATGTGATTAAGATCCACCAATCAGATGACGGGGATTGTACAAAATAGAACATTTTGTTTATGTCTATGGTTGTAAGCAAAAAACAGTATGATTCCTTGAACTCACCGCATGTATATTCAGAATCAATTTCCTCTGTGGGATTTAATAAAACAAACATCGAATTTTTTTTAAATATTTTTTATACAAAACCCAATCCCGCCAACTACGCTCAAGAATGACAAACAGCACTGGAGGGAATTCAAAAATCTCACAAAAACAAAATACGACAGGCAAAGAGCACGCACAGCAACATTAATAGGACTTTAGAAAAAGATGCCTAAAAAAATTTGCTGGGGAAATCTGAACTGTAATACATGAAGCCGTGGACTATGTCTGGCCAATCAAGAAATGATGTACAGCCTCCTTAAAACTCTGAGCCCCCCTCCTTTGAGGGCTGCCCATCGATGTCAGGGGGAAGCCTATTCCAGATGTTGACAGCGACTGGCAAAAAAACTCCTGTCATAGTCCAGCAGAGTCTGGGCTCTTCTTGCATCAGGAGGAAGAGGGTGCTGTAGAGAGAAAGGATGCACTGCCACAGAAGAACGTAGTGCTTGAAGAACGGTTGTTGGGAATTACAGCTGGTGCAGGAAGAAACCTTCTCAGAAGTGACGGGCATGAATCCAAATGCATTGTTCGTAACTCATTCTTTGCTCATCATATTCAGGTCAGACCGTAGGCCCTATTCGTCGCACGGTCAACCATGCAACACAAGTTCCTGCAAACGAGGTTTTGCTTTGATTTATTATTGTTCGGTCTACGATTGAAAAACCTCCCCTTGAGGGGGTCGAAGCGTTTGTCATAAAGTCGCACCAAGTGTGGGGTGCACCATTTTGCCCAACACCATTTTTTAGGGCCACTCTGAAGTTTGTTCCTACTTTTTATAGCAAAAATGTCTACCTCTACATTGTTGTAGGGCTGTATAGTTCCACATCAAGAAATGGCTACAGTCAAAAAGGTTACAAATTGCGTCCTGACTAAATAGACCAAAATGCATCTCTCAAAAATCTCGAGGGTCTGCATGACATTTCGATCATTCCAGGGCCTTTCTTGAAGGACTTTTTTGGGGTGAAAACTCAGAAATCAAATGTCAGAAGAGGGTTATACTCACTCACGCACCGACCGCACATCAAGGGGCATTTTCTCATAACATAGTCGTATTGAGTGCAAAGAGATGGAGAAGGCCAGCCGGGATTTTTCCCACAATTGTCGTCCGTGTCGGCACACAGAGCTGAGGAAATGAAAGAAAGCAGGAAGTCTGAAGGAACCATCAGCCCTGTATATCTATCCAACCTCCATGAGAACCTCCCCTCATCCAACCTCCTTAAGAACCTTCTCTCATCCAACCTCCTTAAGAACCTCCTCTCATCCAACCTCCTTAAGAACCTCCTCTCATCCAACCTCCTTAAGAACCTCCTCTTATCCAACCTCCTTAAGGACCTTCTCTCATTCAACCTCCTTAAGAACCTTCTCTCATCCAACCTCCTTAAGAACCTCCTCTCATCCAACCTCCTTAAGAACCTCCTCTTATCCAACCTCCTTAAGGACCTTCTCTCATTCAACCTCCTTAAGAACCATCTCTCATTCAACCTCCTTAAGAACCTTCTCTCATCCAACCTCCTTAAGAACCTCCTCTCATCCAACCTCCTTAACTGCCTCCTCTTATCCAACCCCCTTAAGAACCTCCTCTCATTCAACCTCCTTAAGAACCTCCTCTTATCCAACCTCCTTAAGAACCTCCTCTTATCCAACCTCCTTAAGGACCTTCTCTCATTCAACTTCCTTAAGAACCTTCTCTCATTCAACCTCCTTAAGAACCTCCTCTTATCCAACCTCCTTAAGAACCTCCTCTTATCCAACCTCCTTAAGAACCTCCTCTCATCCAACCTCCTTAAGAACCCCCTCTCATCCAACCTCCTTAAGAACCTCCTCTTATCCAACCCCCTTAAGAACCTCCTCTCATCCAACCTCCTTAAGAACCCCCTCTTATCCAACCTCCTTAAGAACCTCCTCTTATCCAACCTCCTTAAGAACCTCCTCTCATCCAACCTCCTTAAGAACCCCCTCTCATCCAACCTCCTTAAGAACCTCCTCTTATCCAACCTCCTTAAGAACCTCCTCTCATCCAACCTCCTTAAGAACCCCTCTTATCCAACCTCCTTAAGAACCTCCTCTTATCCAACCTCCTTAAGAACCCCTCTTATCCAACCTCCTTAAGAACCTCCTCTCATCCAACCTCCTTAAGAACCCCTCTTATCCAACCTCCTTAAGAACCTCCTCTTATCCAACCTCCTTAAGAACCTCCTCTTATCCAACCTCCTTAAGAACCCCCTCTCATCCAACCTCCTTAAGAACCTCCTCTTATCCAACCTCCTTAAGAACCTCCTCTTATCCAACCTCCTTAAGGACCTTCTCTCATTCAACCTCCTTAAGAACCTTCTCTCATCCAACCTCCTTAAGAACCTTCTCTCATTCAACCTCCTTAAGAACCTCCTCTTATCCAATCTCCTTAAGAACCTCCTCTTATCCAACCTCCTTAAGAACCTCCTCTCATCCAACCTCCTTAAGAACCCCCTCTCATCCAACCTCCTTAAGAACCTCCTCTTATCCAACCCCCTTAAGAACCTCCTCTCATCCAACCTCCTTAAGAACCCCCTCTTATCCAACCTCCTTAAGAACCTCCTCTTATCCAACCTCCTTAAGAACCTCCTCTCATTCAACCTCCTTAAGAACCTCCTCTTATCCAACCTCCTTAAGAACCTCCTCTTATCCAACCTCCTTAAGGACCTTCTCTCATTCAACTTCCTTAAGAACCTTCTCTCATTCAACCTCCTTAAGAACCTCCTCTTATCCAACCTCCTTAAGAACCTCCTCTTATCCAACCTCCTTAAGAACCTCCTCTCATCCAACCTCCTTAAGAACCCCCTCTCATCCAACCTCCTTAAGAACCTCCTCTTATCCAACCCCCTTAAGAACCTCCTCTCATCCAACCTCCTTAAGAACCCCCTCTTATCCAACCTCCTTAAGAACCTCCTCTTATCCAACCTCCTTAAGAACCTCCTCTCATCCAACCTCCTTAAGAACCCCCTCTCATCCAACCTCCTTAAGAACCTCCTCTTATCCAACCTCCTTAAGAACCTCCTCTCATCCAACCTCCTTAAGAACCCCTCTTATCCAACCTCCTTAAGAACCTCCTCTTATCCAACCTCCTTAAGAACCCCTCTTATCCAACCTCCTTAAGAACCTCCTCTCATCCAACCTCCTTAAGAACCCCTCTTATCCAACCTCCTTAAGAACCTCCTCTTATCCAACCTCCTTAAGAACCTCCTCTTATCCAACCTCCTTAAGAACCCCCTCTCATCCAACCTCCTTAAGAACCTCCTCTTATCCAACCTCCTTAAGAACCTCCTCTTATCCAACCTCCTTAAGAACCCCTCTTATCCAACCTCCTTAAGAACCTCCTCTTATCCAACCTCCTTAAGAACCCCTCTTATCCAACCTCCTTAAGAACCTCCTCTTATCCAACCTCCTTAAGAACCTCCTCTCATCCAACCTCCTTAAGAACCCCCTCTCATCCAACCTCCTTAAGAACCTCCTCTTATCCAACCCCCTTAAGAACCTCCTCTCATCCAACCTCCTTAAGAACCCCCTCTTATCCAACCTCCTTAAGAACCTCCTCTTATCCAACCTCCTTAAGAACCTCCTCTCATCCAACCTCCTTAAGAACCCCCTCTCATCCAACCTCCTTAAGAACCTCCTCTTATCCAACCTCCTTAAGAACCTCCTCTCATCCAACCTCCTTAAGAACCCCTCTTATCCAACCTCCTTAAGAACCTCCTCTTATCCAACCTCCTTAAGAACCCCTCTTATCCAACCTCCTTAAGAACCTCCTCTCATCCAACCTCCTTAAGAACCCCTCTTATCCAACCTCCTTAAGAACCTCCTCTTATCCAACCTCCTTAAGAACCTCCTCTTATCCAACCTCCTTAAGAACCCCCTCTTATCCAACCTCCTTAAGAACCCCTCTTATCCAACCTCCTTAAGAACCTCCTCTTATCCAACCTCCTTAAGAACCCCTCTTATCCAACCTCCTTAAGAACCTCCTCTTATCCAACCTCCTTAAGAACCCCTCTTATCCAACCTCCTTAAGAACCTCCTCTAATCCAACCTCCTTAACAACCTCCTTAAGAACCTCCTCTCATCCAACCTCCTTAAGAACCCCCTCTCATCCAACCTCCTTATCAACCTCCTCTTATCCGACCTCCTTAAGAACCTCCTCTCATCCAACCTCCTTAAGAACCCCTCTTATCCAACCTCCTTAAGGACCTTCTCTCATTCAACCTCCTTAAGAATCTTCTCTCATTCAACCTCCTTAACTGCCTCCTCTTATCCAACCTCCTTTGGAACCTCATGTTATCCAACCTCCTTAAGAACCTCCTCTCATCCGCCCTCCCTAAGAACCTCCTCTTATCAAACCTCCTTAAGAACCTCCTCTCATCCAACCTCCTTAAGAACCCCCTCGTATCCTTCTTCTTAAAGTACCTCCTATTATTCAACCTCCTTTATAATCTCCTCTCATGCAACCCCCTTAAGAACCCTATTAAGAACCCTATTATCCAATCTCCTTAAATAATCTCTGCTTAACCATCCTCCTTAAGAACGTGCAGGTCATAACCTGAGTTCCTTTGTTTCTGCTTGGGCTAATAGTCCGGATAAATGATGTGCACTGTGTACTGACGTGTACTGCAACATCCTATTAACCTAGGTGTACCAGGGAAAGTCTTGCCGGATTAACCACTGATTTTAGGTTATGACCACAGTTCTTACCACCACAGTCATTTCTCATGAACCCGTTGGGGCACGAACACGTGCACGTCGTCTCGTCCAAAGTTCCACAGTTCTGGCAGATCTGCTTACACTCTGTAAAATCAACCGGACGAGAAAACCCCCGTCAAAAATTCGATCTTCATGGAAGATGAACAGCAAGAAATCATCTTGAAACACGGCAAGCTTACCACATCCGTCCTCCCCGAGCGTGCAATTACCTGTTGAGTAATGATAAAGATAAGATTACGATAGTGTTAGGCAAAACATTTCAATAATTATGGGTGCCATAGGTATTGGGGCATGCGATGAAAATGTTGCCTTCCAAATTGATGTAAATGCCACCACGTGAGGTACAGAATACAATATAAGAAAACAGCTGATAATGCATGCCCATATTCCTACATTATGATATCTGCGTCTGCTCCCGGAAAAGGAGAGGAAGAGAAAGAGAGGTGGAGAGAGGGGAGAGCAGATCGAGAGGGGGAGAGGTGGAGAGACAGAGGGAGGGAGAAGAGGGAGAGAGCAAGATAGTGAGAGAGAGATAGGAAGAGAGGGGAGAGGGGAGCGAGAGAGTGAGAGAGGGAGAGAGAGAGTGAGGGAGAGAGGGGATAGAGAAATGGGGAGAGAGGGAGAGAGAGGAAGAGAGAGGGGGAGAGCGAGGAAGGGAGAGAAGGGAAGGGAGAGAGGGGAGAGAGAGGAAGGGAGAGAGGGAAGAAGAGAGAGGAGAGGAAGGGAGAGAGGAAGGGAAGGAGAGAGGGAGAGATAGGGGGAAAGAGAGAGCTAGCAGGAGAGAGGAAGGGAGAGAGGGAGGAAGAGAGAGGAGAGGAAGGGAGAGAGGAAGGGAAGGAGAGGGGGGAGAGAGGGGGAAAGAGAGAGCTAGCAGGAGAGAGGAAGGAGGAAGATAGATAGAGAGGGAGTATTAAAGAGAGTGAGAGAGATAGGGAGAAAGAGGAGATAGGGAAATGGAGGAAGATAGACAAGGAGAGAGGGGGGATCAGAGTGAAGGGAGAAGAGAGGAGGAGAGAGAGAAGTACTACCATTCACATGCTCTTTCCTTGGGTCAAAACTAGATATAATGCAGAATTCGGGGCAAGAACGCTCTGACAACAGGAGGAAGTTTTATAGTCAAATATGAATTTTCAAAATAATGAATGCAGTATGAGTGAATGTGACTTACTGCACTGGTTCTGAAGACAAAGTCCCACACCTGAAGCACACTGCGTACAAGGTGATCCAGCAGTGAAGGGCTGTCTGTTACTGTTTCCACTAGATACACAGGGATAAAAAATATGTAAGGATTAGGCCAACTGTCTGAGGGGAGGATGGGGGGATGGGGAGGATGGGGAGAATGGGGAGAATGGGGAGGATGAGGAGGATGAGGATGATGGGGAAGATGGGGAAGATGGGGAAGATGGGGAGGATGGGGAGGATGGGGAGGATGGGGAGGATGAGGAGAATGGAGAGGATTGGATTGATCAGTGGTGATTGTTGATTGGTATTTGTTGATGATCGTTGTGATGGAGGCGGTGATGGTGATGATGATAGTAACAATAATGCTGACGATTGTGTGGTGATGACATATCATTACTTACGCAGGTCCGTAGTTGCAGGTGACAATGATGACATTCGCAGTGTTGGTCTCCTGAGCTGTCGGACAGTAGGCCTGAGCACATCCCACAGCGAAGCTGGTATCCCAAACAACCTGCCCGAACCAAATGACATGATCTTACAAAAATAGCTGTTGTGTTTATTTTCTTTGAAATTCTTTCTTAGGACTCTTTATCAATGACTTTGCCAAGGTAGTTCTGCCCATACCTGCGTGTAATGTCCACACATTTTCCCCGATTGGCAGGCTTGGGTTTCGAAGGTGTAGAAGCGGTCCTCGTTGAACCAGGCCTGCACCACACCGGTGCCGTTGATTCGCTTGGTGGGAGTTCCTCTGCTCGTCAGGTAAAGGTTCTGGCCCAAGCTCGTAAATGGGCTGATGTTCTCTGGCATACCATGGTCCCAGATGCACATGTCGGACCACTGCTGGGCCATGGTTGCCAAGCTGTCGTCCCAAGTCTTAAGGAGGAAGAGGACGAGGAGGATAAAGAGGAGGAATATGGGAAGGATGAGAAACAGGGAGAGGATCGAGTAGGAAGAGGATGATAATGAGAGGAGGGGGAAGAGGATGTGAAAGAGAAAATAGAGGAAGAAGAAGATGCAGAGGAGGAAAAGGAGGAGAGGAGGAGAAAGAGGAGGAGGAAGAGGATGAGGAAGAGAAGGAGGAAGAGGAGGAGCAGGAGGAGCAGGAGGAGAATCAGGAAGAGGAGGAGGAAGGGTAGGAGGAGGGGGAAGAGGAGGAGGAGGTGAATGAAGTGGATGGGAAAAGAGGATGAGGAGGGATAGAAGGAGGGAGAGGAGGAGGAGGAGGAGGAAGAGGAGGAGGAGGAAGAGGTGGAGTAGGGAAAGAGGAGAAGGATGAAGAGGAGGAGGAGGAAGAGGAGGAGGAGGAAGAGGACGAGGATGGAGAAGATGAGTTGGGGAAGAGGAGGAGAAGGAAGAGGATAAGGAGGAGGGGAGGAAGAGGAGTAGGGGAGGAAGAGGAGGGTAGGGGAGGAGGAAGAAGAGGTGGAGGTGAATGAAGTGGATGGGAAAAGGGGATGAGGAGGGATAGAAGGAGGGAGAAGAGGAAGAGGATGACAAGGAGAAGGAGGAAGAATAAGATGATGAAAAGGAGGAAGAGGGGAGAAAGAGGAGGAGGAGGAAGAGGAGGAGGAGGAGGAGGAGGAGGAGTAGGAATGGACAAGAGGAACGGATCGGGCGGCGAAGCAGGAGCAGGGGGGATGGAGGTGGGAGATGTGGGATGAAGGCGAATTGGTTATGGGGAGAAGGTTGAGGAGTAGAATATGGTGGAGGGAGATGGGGAGGAGGAGGAAGGAAAAGAACATGGGAGTGGAGGTGCAGGGGAGGGAGAAGAATGAGAGGAGAGGAGGGGCAGGGGCGCAGGAGGAGGAGGGGAGGAGGAAAAAGAGGAGGAGGAGGAGAAGGAGGAGGAGGAGGTGGAGGTAAAATGAAAAGAACACGTTAATTTAAAAAGTGTTTGCACCCGACTGTACGTGTAATTTGTACGCAAGGTTTTGACGCTTTTACGTGAGCTATGCCCCATGTCATGGTTTTGCTCAGTTGTTTGCACGCAATCCATTCATCTCACGTCCATTCAGTAAATATAGACCAAAGCTGGTCAGTGTAAGAGCGCGCACAAGGCCAAGTACTCAGAAGACAATGCAACCACACCCTCTCAAAACCTGGCCGCATACTCAAACAACCCGTTGCAGCAAACAATCAATACACTACAGAGGATGCAAATTACTTATCATACCACCACAAATTGACTACAGCAATATGCAAACATTAATGTTTAAACTGCTTAACTAATTGAAATACACCGAAGAGCGAAAACAAATAGAGGGGACTGACATTTCTATCCTAGCAGGGCGTTTCTCAAATTGAACTGAATCGAAATGAATGGAATTGGATGTTTACTGTCATCTGTATCAAATACATTGAATCTCATCATGGCCTTGCGAGTATCTAAAATAAATCCATAAAAATCAATAAACAGTAACAAAAGCAACTAACCACTGATATTAAAAATACCACTATATACAAAAAATACTGTACATGTACATGTTTATAATTATATACAGAAAGCTGAGGAAATACTAACAACATTAAACATGAACATATTAAAAATATATTCACTAAACGTACCGCACTGAGAAAAGGGCCTTTCCAGGAAACGATTGGAATTAGCTTGGAAAGGGCCTTTGAGAAACATCACATATATCGGCCTATTCATAAGGATCTAAAACTCGATTTGAACAATTGAATTTGTTGTTATTCTATAGCAGAACACCTGGCATGTTCACTTCTGATAATTCTGCTTTTGTGCTCACTTCTCCACACTCTGTGATCTTTCACCCTCTCCTCACTAATCCCTACCCTACTCATTGCCCTTCCCTACAAGCTTTTCTCTTCGTCCTTTGTTTCTCATCCGTGTCCTATTCACTCTCTTCCCCCTTCCTTGATGTATCTGTTTTGTCCTTGTCACTCTGCCTTTGAGAATTTAGTCAGTAAGCAATTTGCAACATTTTTGTATATTACTTTAAGAGTAAAACGATATTTTCTTTTTTGGGGGGGGATTCTTAAATATTCAAAGCTAAATGGAACAAGACCAATTTACAAGAAAACACGTGTCGTCATGAAAGGGAACAGTCAAATTGCAAACTCGACTAGCTACATGTAGATGTAGGCCTCATAGTTCGCGATTATGCGGGCGAAAGGGAAGGCGACTAATTGCAATTAAGAATGTGGGACCCGCTAAATATAATAATTATTTGATGTGATTGCCCGCACCTGGACCAATCAGGCCGTCATGACGTGATCAGCGTGATCGGTAACCGCGGCCGGGGAAAATCTCCCAGCGGGCGGCAGGGGCCATCGGGTAAGCAATCAGAGCGTCCCCAGTATCCATGGCAACGGACCGGCACGGGGCGAGACCAGGCTCACTGCAAACCAGGCTCACATCAGCTCCCTCGCGAGAGCGCATGCGCGAAGTCCTACATAAACGACCTAGTAGCTAACAATGCAATGATTGTTTTGCCCTGCTCGGCGTAATAGGCACTGTGCGCTCAGTGTTTTTGCCCGACTGCCTGCTGGAAACGAAATACACTGGCAGCCCGGGCGGGATTCGAACAGGCGACTTTCTATATATAGTGAAGACGTCTTAACCACTTGACCACCGAGCTGGTCGAGTGTCGTGGGGCGGATCCGAATGAATTATGCATAGCTGCAGGCTCCGCGTTGCATCATAGATCAAATATGATGTTTGCTTCGAGAGAATGTAATTCAATGAGGGTTTGCCTAGTCGAGCACTGTGCACCTACCTAACAGGTATCCGACCCTTGATCATAACCTTACTCAAAAAGAGTACATCTGCACCTCCGCGCACACGAATAACTCGATGTCCTTTTTGGACAATTGAGGAGACCTGGCTTCGATCCCAGATGCAAACACTCAGATGCAAACAACCAAATGTTGTTAACCTGGCTACAACAGCTCAGGGATCACACAAAGTGGATGCAGATTTTTCAATTCAAGTCAAACAAATCAAGGAAAAACTGACTAGGACCTTTTGAACAAATTAAAAAATATGGCAAAGAAAACTTTGACTGGACCGGGACTTGAACCCGAGACCTCTGGATTAACCTACCGGTGCTCTTCCACCTGAGATATCCAGCCCTTAGATGGCGGTCTTCCGTTTTTATTAAAACCTGCTGGCAACATTGTTCCGTTTGACTTTAACTCATTGTCCTTCTCCCAGTAGCAATGATAAGCAATGATAAATTTTAACAGATAAAGTATGGTATTTGTTTTTATTTTTTTTATAAAAACTCCCACGTCACAAACAAACACGCAACAAGTAGGAGGTACTTCAAGGTAAAGTGCAATGCGCTTATTTCTAATCTCGTTCTATATCGGCATGTATATTGTTATCTTGTTGGTTTTTTTTTAACCGTGTCGCGATACCGCTAATGGGTCCCGCAGCGAGGTCCCTTAAAAGGCTCCTCAACTGTTGGACCCAGCCAAGCGTGTGACTCGAAAATAATAGAGTGCGGTGTCTGCTCGCCGTAACCAATGGCAACCGACGACGCTATACCCGCGCCGCGTCCGCCTGATGGCATCCTGTTGATTAATGATTCCTCTGAGGCCCGGGCATCGATCGGAACTTCAAGGGCGCTCCATTGCATACCCAACGCAGGTACCTCAAATTACGGAGACTAGCGCTTTTGTCAACGATTTTTGACAATCACCTGCAAGGGGGTGTGTTTTCCAGTCAAGTTTGCACCTTTGTTCGTGTTCCAAAAACCGAATTTTAAAGAGTGTCTATATGCATAGTGTTGTGGCTCGCCGTGTGATGGACAGAGGGGGGGGGGGGGTGGGGGCTATCGTTCTGTCAGTAGTGGTCCTATTTTGTATTAGTCGGTACTGCTAATCTATTTATGCTGAAATGAATAAATTGATTCTTCAGAACCTAAAAAGGTGGTTGTGACACTATCGAGGACCAGACGTCAAAGAGCTGTCATTTCTCAGTATACATAATGATACCAACAAGTGACAAAGGTGAGGCCATGGCCACAGACTGAGCAGTGGATTGGAAAGGAGCTTTACTATGTTTGCCCGGATGCAATTTGTCAAAATTGAAATAAAGAAGTGGTTTTCGAAACTCCAAACCATCGAAACTTTGATGTCATCCCGATAATATAGGTTTGACTCAACATATCCTGCTACGAGGCCTCAATTTTGGATGTCATAATGTCAGTATTTTTGTCTGTAAGTTTGTGTGTTTGCTGCCTGCCGGCCTACCTGCCTGCCTGCCTATCTGCCTGCCTGACTGTCTGTCTGCCTTCCTGTCTGCCTGCCTGCTTGCCCTGCCTGCCCTGCCTGCCCTGCCTGCCCTGCCCTGCCTTGCCTGCCCTGCCCTGCCCTGCCCTGCCCTGCCCTGCCCTGCCCTGGCTGCCTGCCTGCCCTGCCTGCCCTGCCCTGCCCTGCCCTGCCCTGCCTGCCCTGCCTGCCCTGCCATGCCCTGCCCTGCCCTGCCCTGCCCTGCCCTGCCTGCCTGCCCTGCCTGCCCTGCCCTGCCCTGCCCTGCCCTGCCCTGCCCTGCCCTGCCTGCCTGCCTGCCCTGCCTGCCCTGCCTGCCTGCCCTGCCTGCCTGCCTGCCTGCCTGCCTGCCTGCCTGCCTGCCTGCCATGCCCTTCCCTGCCCTGCCTGCCCTGCCTGCCCTGCCTGCCCTGCCTGCCCTGCCTGCCCTGCCTGCCTGCCTGCCTGCCTGCCCTGCCTGCCCTGCCTGCCCTGCCCTGCCCTGCCCTGCCCTGCCCTGCCCTGCCCTGCCCTGCCTGCCTGCCTGCCTGCCTGCCTGCCTGCCCTGCCTGCCTGCCTACCTACCTGCCTGCCCTGCCCTGCCTGCCTGCACTGCCTGCCCTGCCTGCCGTGTCTGCTCTGCCCTGCCCTGCCCTGCCCTGCCTGCCCTGCCTGCCCTGCCCTGCCCTGCCCTGCCCCGCCCTGCCCTGCCCTGCCCTGCCCTGCCCTGCCCTGCCCTGCCCTGCCCTGCCCTACCCTGCCCTGCCTGCATGCCTGTGTTTCTTTGTCTTTTTTTAATTTCCATGCCTTTAGGTTAAGAGAAGGAACAAACACATTTGGTGACAGCAGGTAACGTTACGGTTCAGGCAGTGCATGTTCTCTAGCCGTCTTCATGAAACTGCTGTATTCCACCTCTGATGGTATCTATAATGTGCGTTACATCAATCGTTGAAGACCCATGACGCAGATTAAGTTTGTGGGAGTGAAGGCGGTCTGCCCGTGTCTGTGAGACCGTCATGAAGTCTCTAATGTAGACCACATGCACTCTTATCGCCCACAGCTCTAGTCATTTCATTTCTGACGAAATAATAATTGTGCAATCTACAGGTTTCCTTTACTGACCAGAAGTACAGAGAGTGTAGAGCAGAATCATATTGACAATGGTCCTTCCAGAGTCCGGTTTCGATGATAAGGCTTCGATTCAAAATTAAATCTCCTACTGAAACCCCTCCCGCAAAATGCTTCGTTATTGACGTGAAGGGATCGGTGAGAAATATCTATCAATTACATACCTATGCGGAAAGAGGTATTGGTTTCATCTATTACTGCGGACTTCGCACAGCGAACTTCATAAGTCCAAATGTCACATTTCTCTGCTACAATTTTGCCTATAGCAAAGGCATGTTTTCTGGGCATTGCTTTTAGAACGATCGCACGCCATGGACGGTTTTAAGGAAACAATTTTCACGATCAGTATATAGCAAAAAATTAGAGAATGATTAACGAAGGGAATTCGCGTATAATGTTGATATTTTGCCAATGTTTTTTTTTTTTCAAACAGGGCGTCAGACAATACATTTAGTAATCATGGTGTGTAATTTTATGTTCCTCATGTTGTTGTGACCCGGCACAACAACATGAGGAATATCCAACCAAAACACCTTTTGAGTAAACAACGCCTGAATTTAAAGTATCTTCACAATTCGATTACAAATCAATTTTTTTTCGGAAATTTTAAGTATTAGAGGATATTATATTTTGATATCATTTGAAAGCTAATGGTATACTCTTTCACATCATTAGAAAACCTCAAAATCTCAAAAGTGGGGTATTCCTCATTATGCTGTGCCGGGTCACATATGTCCATATCAAACCCAGTTGCCAAAACCCAAAACTTGTTGCCACCTTCAAAATAGATAAATTTTATCTACGCGATCCAAGCATTATTACAGACGGTCTGTTGCTTTACACAATTCTCGTTTGACATTTTGAACGCGAGACTTACTGATGGATGAAAAATGGATCTTCACCCAAGCAATGGAAGCGCCATTTGAGCAAATGAAATGAGCGTTGAATGAATGTTCATTGGAACTAGGTAATGATGCACATAGATAACAATGACCGTTCAATGAACACAGGCATCAATGGCCACTCAGTGGACATAGATAATGTCAGTCAAAATAACAAGGGGTAAAACATTACTGCTACCGTAGCTATTGAAGCGTTGGATGTATTAGTCTGTGCCAAACTCCGAACAACTTTTTGTAAAGTTAGGACTATGTCGGAAAAACCGCTTTACATTGAAACGGGCATTTTGTAACTCTTGAAATCGTCCATACTTCTCCACATTTTGTTGGTACACGGGTATTGAAATCTTTAAATTCAACATTCCATATTATTTACTGTAATTCGTCGAGTGCCTTGCAGTAGGACATAAGGGCAAATGAAGACCACTAAATGTCATTTTTTTTAATTACTCATTATTTCCATTTTGTACCCGCTTCAATCCTATCCGCATTCCGTGTTCACATAATAAAACTTAATGATGATGTAAAAAATAATGGAAAAAAGCCCTAAAACGGACCAGACCGAATTATTCGCAGCAGAAGTGATTTTAGCGTCTCGGAACGCACCTAGGCCCTTCTACAGGGCACCCGAAGAAATGACTGAGAACTGAACAATATTTCGATATTATATTTGGGGAATGATACCACTCATTGGAATAACATTCAAAATGAACTCACCATGTACTTCATGCTAGCTGCTTCGGGTACGGTTTGGCTTCGGAGTTTTCGGTGCTTTTGCAGGTAGTCGAAGATCTCTTCGGCCGTCAGATCCGAGGAGGTAGCCTCCCTCTTGGATCGCCTCTCACCACCACCTCCCACCCCTTCTCCTTTGGGCTTCAGATCGAGGAAGGTCTTGTGGGACACGAGAAACCCCTCCTTGGTCAGCCCGTCTGGGGCGCCTTCGGCCAAGCCGACCCATGCCAGGTTCGCAAAACCTACCAGAGCTATACAGAACGCCAGTCCACACCCAGGCGTACCCATGATTCAAGAATCTGAGAGACAGCGAGAGAGATAGAGAGAGAGGAGCGTAGGAGCGAGTTTCCCGATCGCGTCTCCTTCTGCGTCTGCTTGACGTCCACCGATAGGCCTACTTATAAGCCTAGGCTTAACTCAGTAGGCGATGTGGGCGGTGCCAACTGTACCCTGGACAAGTGGCCAATAATGTGTGCCCGATTGCATGCCCGTAAACAGCCTGCTATGCCCCCGTTACCTCATTCCGACATCCCCCCCTCCCCACGTTCGTCCAATCTTTCGACTCCGCTCACAAAACCAATAAATAACATAGATTGATGTGATGTGAGGCTACACAATGGCGTCCCTAGCAACGAGACCCTGACGTCTCATTATACCAATGGCGTGTCTGGGCTAATACCAGACAGTTGCTCTATATGCAAACGCAAGCGATGACGATATTATATCCATGACTCTGGTTCCAGAGAAATGCTCTGAAATGTTCATAGCTGGTAAAAAAAATGTTTTAAAAGGATCACAAGAATACTCAAAGTAAAGAAAGAGATTTATGCTGAAATTTTTGAATGGAATCTGAACTCAAAGTATTATATAAACCTTGTTTGTTTTTTTGTTAACCCAGAAAGGTAAGTCGGTAATTTCAAAATGCATTTTGTTCGCGGAAGGATACTTTTAAATTAAAGATGAATTGCTATGAAATGTTATCACAATTCCTCCGCCGTGTCCTTCTGTGAAGTTTTCAATATCCATCACCGATTAAACAGATGCATAAAGCTCCCATACAAACCACTCCAGGTCAAGGGCATAACTCCTACGGTTTCCATGGTAAATTTAACCAAACAGACACGACATCCAACCGGTCAACCGTGCTAGCGATCGGGAAAATGAGTCAAATATCGGTCCCTGGTCTGGTCTATTGTCAGTGGCGAGTTCATCCGCCGAGGCGTCATGGCGATAGTACAGGTTCTGAGAAGCCGTTGCTATAGAAACAGCCAGCAGGGACGAGCGCATTTTCAGTGAAGGGGGTGCAAAGACGTGGGTGAGGTGTGTGGGGTGGGGGGGAGGGGGATTGGGGAGTTGGTGAAGGTATTGTTTTCATGACGACGACCGCTGTCAAAGCTACGCCCTGGAGAATACCATTCAATGAGGGGTTTGCCCTTCTCCACGCAAAGTGTCACAATGCGTGTATGATACCACTGCTATATAATTTCCGAATCCGCCGCAACAACCTCGACCAGCTCGGTGGTCAAGTGGTTAAGACGTCTGCACTAGAAAGCACGAGACGCGGGTTCGGATCCCGGACGTCTAACCCTAACCAGCATTGAAACCACAATTAACCACGCATGTTTTTTCCTGTGGTATGCTGTGGTATACAGTCCTCTACACACACACACACACACACACCCCCCCACACACACACACACACACCCACACCCCCCCACACACACACACCCACACACACACACCCACTTAAAATACTTGTGGTGATGTATTTGGACCTGCACCCATGAGTGCAGTGTGGTTTCCTGTGGCACATATACACCGCGACATACCACAATGGAGTTTGTGGTTTTTTGTGGTATATAGGCTGTCAGGTGCTGTCTGTGCAGTGCTGTGTTTGGGAGGATAAGGGCCATACACCACGACATACCACAGCGTGGTTTTTGTGGTATCCTGTGGTATGCGAGCCTGCACCCCTGAGGGCACTGTGGTAAATTGTGGTATACAGTACGCGTCATGTGCGGGATGTGCAAAGCGTCTTCTCTGAGATGGCTTATAAGACACAGGACATACACTGTATACCGCAATTTACCACAGTGCCCACAGGGGTGTAGGCTCGCATACCACAGGACACCACAAAAACCACGCTGTGGAATGTCATGGTGCATGGCCCTTATCCTCCCACAGGAAAAACCATGTGCGGTTAATTGTGGTTTCAATGCCGGTTAGGGTTGTTACTGGAAAGTATTTCGGGAGCGACCACGGGAGTAGGCCTCACCGTCACCAGCGGCCCTCTTGTGACGCCTCAGCATCATTTCGTAGGTGTCTCTCTCCATCTGCGCGATGAGGGCGCTAGACTGCCTCCCTGGCACAGCTCCGTGGGGTCTGGTGGGTTATTATTTTGTAATAAAACACGCAAATAGATATCTGTAATGGAGTATGTAGTCATCTCAATCAGGATTGTATCACCCCCGAAAATCAGTTTGAATCGATCACTCCCGGATTTCTCCATATGTTTGTGCACAATTCTTAAGCTATTTCCGCCCATGGTCTCACTTTTAGTCGGGCGCCGTCACCATTACAGTACCCTGACGCCGTTTCCATAGGCGTTGTGTATGGCTGTCGGTCTATAGGTTATTTATGTCTGTGAGTACATCTCCGTGGGGTCTGGGAAAGAGTCTGGAACTCTTCCAATCTGAGCTATCCAGCCCTTAGATGGTGGCTTCCCAAATAGTCAACTAGTCTTTGCCGGGATTCAACGCTTTCAAAACAAGGTACATGTAGATGGTCGACGTGTTTATACGGCGTATGATATCGAAAATGATGACGGTGTTCTCAAGCGTTCATCCTTCAGACATTTTTTTCACGATTCCAGAGAAGTTATCGTGCCAGTAGAACTTTCCTGTTATTTGAATGCTCTTAATTCTGAGAAATATCTTACTTGGCAAAGAATGCTCTTGACTGGTTGGATGTTTCTGACTAGCGCCCACAACCCCGACAAAGACCATAGTTGAATATTTATTGATAGCTCAGATGGTAAGCGCGCTTGTACGCAAAACCACAAGTTTCGGGTTCAAATCACGATCCGTTCAAATGTTTTTGCAATGTTTTTAATTTGTTCTGAAGTTCACAGTTAATTTATCATTTACTTATTTGTTAAATATTCAACTCTTGGCATATAATCAGTTTCCGTACATGAGGGCTGGTAGAACACACCGTCCATCGACGGTAACATTTTCTGATCGTCGGCATAATTTTCAAGAGCCTTCTGGAGATGTTACATTGATCCCCAACATCATTCTGTTCAACATTAGTTTGGACCTTGCTTCATTCTTTTAAGTAAACATGCTCTTGACTTTGATTAATCAAACATATTACAAACAAGTTTACCTTTTTTTCTGCAAGGGGTAAATTTTATTCCAAGAAGATTAGGTCACAGTTTGCGAGATAACATTTTGTTAGGATTAGTCACCTGAAAAGGCGATAGGAAGTTGGCATGGCGTTTTTCAAAAACTAAAGAATTCCCAAAGTGAGATCTCTCAATTGAAGCACATTAATTTGTTTGATACACTGAAATGAAAACAAATTGGGCCTACAGTGAAACGAAAAAAAAAACACACCTTAAATCACCATAACTTAAAGCCCCTACACAACATTGGTAAGATCGAAAAAAAGAAATGTTCACAGATTTACATGAAACTTATACAGTTTGAAGATGGTTCTGGTAGAAACCTCGCACTGAAATATTTCTGTCTAAATTGCTGTATTTTGGAGAAAAGAGTAAAATAGAAGATCACCAAGATCTAAACTATTTTTTGGAACAGTACGGCGTTGAATGCTGCATTTTCGCGAAACAAATGAACCGGTTTTCATGATTTTCTCGAGACTCGGTTGGCGGATTGAGCTGAAATGTTCACAGGTGTGCTATTTCATGCATATGTTGGATCAGATAAGGTATGGATGCTATTCATTGACCTCGACCAATGTTGTGTAGGGGCTTTGAAGCAGCCCAGACACACCATTTGCGTGGATTTTCGAGTTGATCCCTCGTAGTTCACACGTAAAATGTCACCTTAATCCAACTTGAAAGTCAGGCGGAACAATTTTTGGAAAAGAAGTGATCCAGTCACATTCCTCTTCAGAATTGTTGACTTGACAAGTACTTTGCAAACATCGTGTACATCGGTAGACTGCATTGTAAAGGATGAAGATTATAATGAAACCGCACGACAAGTGGAGGATATTAAGATAAGTGAATTATGCGTAAATAAATCGGTTCATATCGACTAATGATTAAACTTAAGTTTAATCTACCGTTGAAAAGCATTGGGTTTGAATTAACAAAATCAATTTCATTCCGCATGCTGATCCATTGACTTCCCGTAACTTTTTCAAAGTATATGCATTCTGCACTATTCTGAATCGGTTATTGTTAACTTGAGCCAACTCAAGTGTTTGCAGCATTCTTTTTCCAAAATAAGTTACAAATCCAAAATGTACAGCAAGTTGAATTTACAAGGCAACAAACTTGCCTTAATAAAATTAAGTTGATTTGACATAATTATTTTGTTAATATAGCAGACTCAGGAAGACAAGATTACGTATTTCAATTTAATTTGAATGAGAACAAATAGAATCCCAAATTACCAAAAGTAATGTAATGACACCAATCGTATGAGATTTCCAAACAAGAGTGAAATCAAAATGTTTGAATCGTTCCGGAAGCCAATTTAACCTTCACTTGGGGAAGTTGCACCTGCGGTAGCTGGATCTGCGGTAGATAGAATTGCGGAAAGGGGTTGTGCGTTAGTTGTATGTGCGTTAGTTAGCCCTGCGGAAGTTACACCTGCGTTCGTTGGACCTGCGGAAGTTACACCTGTGTTCACTGGACGTGCGGATGTAAGACCTGCGGAAGTTGAACCTGTGGATGTGGGACCTGTGGATGTGGGACCTGTGGATGTGGGACCTGGGGATGTGGGTCCTGGGGATTTTGGGACCTGTGGATGTGGGACATGTGGATGTGGGACCTGGGAATGAGGGACCTGTGGATGTGGAACCTGGGGATGTGGGACCTGGGGGTGTGGGATCTGTGGATGTGGAACCTGTGGATGTGGGACCTGTGGATGTGGGACCTGGGGGTGTGGGATCTGTGGATGTGGAACCTGTGGATGTGGGACCTGTGGATGTGGAACCTGGGGGTGTGGGAGCTGTGGATGTGGGACCTGTGGATGTGGGACCTGTGGATGTGGAACCTGGGGGTGTGGGATCTGTGGATGTTGGACCTGTGGATGTGGGACCTGTGGATGTGGGACCTGTGGATGTGGAACCTGGGGATGTGGGACCTGTGGATGTGGGACCTGTGGATGTGGAACCTGGGGGTGTGGGATCTGTGGATGAGGGACCTGTGGATGTGGAACCTGGGGGTGTGGGATCTGTGGATGTGGAACCTGTGGATGTGGGACCTGTGGATGTGGAACCTGGGCGTGTGGGATCTGTGGATGTTGGACCTGTGGATGTGGGACCTGGGGATGTGGGACCTGTGGATGTGGAACCTGGGGATGTGGGACCTGTGGATGTGGGACCTGGGGATGTGGGATCTGTGGATGTGGAACCTGGGGATGTGGGATCTGTGATAGTTAGACCTGTAGTGTAGCGGTTTGACCTGTTGTAATTGAACCTGCGGTAGGTGTGATTGCACTATTGGAACTGTAGTCGGCATGCGTTGACAGTTGTCGCTACAGTGGTAGCTGATGAATCCTCAATTGCTAATAATTATGGTTAAAATGTAAGATTAAGCTCATTGAAAGGAATATTAACTTTAACCACAGTCCTACCGATATTTATTAGGAAAGCAAGAAATCGGAACTTTTAGTTTTCATTCTAGCCCAACGAAAAACAAATTGGTATCAAAAGAAAACAAATCGACACTGAATAGACGAATTGATTTCTGTTATCAATTAATGGTAAAGAAATACTGTCATTTGCCGGAATAGAATAGAAAATTCTGTTTATTTTTAAGATTGCAAAAAATAATATTATAATAATTCCTTGAACTTACCGCAAGTGTATCCGGGATCTTTTTCCTCTGCGGGATTTAATCAAAGAATCATCGATTGTTCGTAACTCATTCTTTGCTTATATTCAATATGCACATGTATCATCTTCGTCGCACGGTCAACCATGTCACGTAAGTTCCTGGATACGAGGTTTTCTTCAAGAGATTGTCACATAGTCGGACCAAGTGTGGGGTCGATCAATTTGCAAAACATCAATTTTCCCCCTTATTTATGCCAAGTAAAGAAATGTTTCTGCCTTTGAGAAAGGTCCCGCTAGAATCGAAACGTCAGGCACTGTACTTTTTTTCTAGATTTGCTCTTTGGTCGTTTTAGTTAGTACACCGTTAACGAAATTGTTTTAGGCCTACATATACAGTATTCGAAATGAAGAAACGGCAAATGAGTCAGTTGCAATAAAGATTAAAAAAATGCTTCCAGACTAAATAAAGCAAAATGCATCTCTTTCAAAATAATTAGGAGGGCATGCATGACGTTTTGATCCTCGCAGGACCTTTCTTGAAGGCCTTTCTTCAAATTAAGAAATGCTCTGCCAAAAGTCAAAAGCGGGTTACTTACTCACGCACTGACCGCACATAGCGGGACAGAGGTCCTTAACGAATGGGTATTTCTTGCAGAGATAAGGATAAGGATAACCGGGACTTTTTCCACATTTGCTGTGTAAGTCTTCACACGGAGCTGAGGAAAAACCAGAACGCACGAAACATCGACCATGCATATTCATCCACCTATCCAACCTTCAGTTAAGAAGCTCCTCCCATCCAACCTCTTCAAGAACCTCTTCTCATCCAACCTTCTTAAGAACCTCCTCTTATCTAACCTCCTTAAGAACCCCTCTTATCCAACCTCCTTAAGAACCCCCTCTCATCCAACCCCCTTAAGAACCCCCTCTCATCCAACCTCCTTAAGAACCCCCTCTCATCCAACCTCCTGAAGAACCTCCTCTCATCCAACCTCCTGAAGAACCCCCTCTCATCCAACCCCCTTAAGAACCCCTCTCATCCAACCTCCTTAAGAACCCCTCTTATCCAACCTCCTTAAGAAGCCATCTTATCCAACCTCCTTAAGAACCTCCTCTCATCCAACCTCCTTAAGAAGCTCCTCTTATCGAACCTCTTCAAGAACCTCTTCTCATCAAATTGTCATAAGAACCCCTCTTATCCAACCTCCTTAAGAACCCCCTCTCATCCAACCTCCTTAAGAACCTCCTCTAATCTAACCTCCTTAAGAACCCCCCTCTCATCCAACCTCCTTAAGAACCTCCTCTCATCCAACCTCCTTAAGAACCTCCTCTTATCTAACCTCCTTAAGAACCCCCTCTCATCCAACCCCCTTAAGAACCCCCTCTCATCCAACCTCCTTAAGAACCTCCTCTCATCCAACCTCCTGAAGAACCCCCTCTCATCCAACCTTCATAAGAACCCCCTCTCATCCAACCTCCTTAAGAACCTCCTCTCATCCAACCTCCTTAAGAACCCCCTCTCATCCAACCTCCTTAAGAACCCCCTCTCATCCAACTTCCTTAAGAACCCCTCTTATCCAACCTCCTTAAGAACCTCCTCTAATCTAACCTCCTTAAGAACCCCCTCTAATCAAACCTCCTTAACCACCTCCTTTAATCGAACCTCCTTAAGAACTTCCTCTAATCTAAACTCCCTAAGAACCCCTCTTATCCAACCTCCTTAACAACCCCCTCTAATCCAACCTCCTTAAGAACCCCCTCTTAATCAACCTCCTTAACAACCTCCTTTAATCGAACCTCCTTAAGAACTTCCTCTTATCTAACCTCATAGAAATTGCCTACGATAGGCTATTGTTTACATCAGTTTGCAATAGGCTCATGTGTAAGTCGGAGTCGTAGCCATATGGAGAGAACGTGGCCTGCCACCAATAGTTTGGGATGCGTTTTGGCCTTCGTTTTCTTCTGTTTTCTTGGGCCTGAGAAGCGATATGCACTGCGTCACCCTATGTGCTACCTAGGTCTTACCAGAACGTCTGAGTGAATGGACTACCAATTTCAGTTTATGACCACCAGAATGCATTCATTGCATAATGATGGCATATGGCTCTTACCACCACAGTTTTTCCCCCTAAAGCCATTGGGGCACGAACACGTGCACGTCGTCTCGTCCACCGTTCCACAGTTCTGGCAGATCTGCTTACACTCTGCAGAAGCAAGCAGAAGGGAAAATACGCGTCAGAAATCGACCTTCATGGAAGATGAAGAGCAAGAAATAATTTTGAAAAATTGTACGCTTACCACATCCGTCTTTACCGAGGGTGCAATCACCTGTTGAGTAATGATAAAGATACGATTACGATAGTGTTAGGAGAAACGTTTAAACAATTATGGGCGCCATGCCTTCGAGGTTGATGAAAATGCCTAGAGATTTGGTTTGATCTGCGTCTGTTCTCAGCGAGGGAAAGAAAGAGAGAGTTGGAGAGAAAGGGCAGAAAGCAGATAGTGATAGGAGGGGAGAGGGAAGAGAGAGAGAGGTGGGGAGAGAGTGTGGCAGAGAGAGGAAAGGGAGATAGGAAGAAAGGGACAGGGCAGGGGAGAGATTGGAGGAGGGAGAAGAGAGTACTACAGTTTCACATGACCTTTAATCAAAACAGAAAATGAATTCAGAATTCGAGAGGACAGCGTTTTATAGTCAAACTGAAATATTCCGTTCCCAGATGAATGGTAAGAGAGACGGGGTATTAACTTACTGCACTGGTTCTGCTGACAATGTCCCGCACCCGAAGCACATAGTGAACACGCTGGCCCAGCGGTGAAGGGTCGCCAGCCATGGTCTACGCTGTAGATACACACAGGGACAAAACAGGGAAGGATCACATCAACGCAACTATCTGAGGGAGGATGGGGGTAGTGATGGCAACGGTGACGGATGTGTTGTGATCTCATTGCTTACCATGAGCTGTACTGACACGTGACAATCATTAGATCCTTGCCGGTGGTCTTCTCAGCTTCAGGACAGTAGGCCTGTGCGCATCCAACTGCGACGTTGGCAGCCCAAACGAGCTGCCCGAAACCAAATGACACGATCTTAAATCTCACATCCACTTACACTTAAAAACAAATCAGCCAAAATGTAGTTGTTTGACGACTCCGTATTTAACATTTATTACATTTCTATAGCCTGCGCTATTTCTATACAATATATTCAAAAGCGCTTCACAATGAAATATAGTCGATTTTTTTTAAACTAAGTTAATAAATAAAAAAATACACCCCTGTTGGGTATCACTTCAATCTCCCTGATCATTCGATATCAGATATGAGTGTACTGGGCATAGAATCACTTGGTCACCGTAGTAATGCTGTCCGTCTTAGCCGTGAGAAAATGTGGATGAAGCGTCTTCAGACTATTCAACCACATGGTCTCAACATCCAGGAGGGTAATGACTAACACCATGCA
Organism: Luidia sarsii; assembly: GCA_949987565.1. Lineage (NCBI taxonomy): Eukaryota > Metazoa > Echinodermata > Asteroidea > Paxillosida > Luidiidae > Luidia > Luidia sarsii. Next base: position 3,023,360 of record OX465110.1, on the reverse strand, counting down.
GCTTTCTGATAATCCTTCTTTTGTGTTCAGTCCTTCACACTTCTCTCTTTGATCTTTCCCCCTCTTCTCACTAATCCCTACCCTACTCCTTGCCCTTCTCTTTGATCTTTCCCCCTCCTTTCACTAATCCCTACCCTACCCCTTGCCCTTCCCTTTGATCTCTCCCTACCAGCTTCACTCTTTGTCCTCTGTTTCTCATCCGTGTCCTATTCACTCTCTCCCCCTGCCTTCGTGTACATGTATCTGTTTTGTCCTTGTCACTCTGCCTTTGAGAAAGGTCCTGCTAGGATCGAAACGTCAGGCCCACTAAATTTTAAAATAAAAAAATAATTACATTGTTGACGACAATTACAATTCACTATTACAATTTACAAAATATACAATTCCAAAAAAAAGAAGTAATGATAATAAATTAATAAATAAATGCCACTGCCAGCGTGTTCTGCCCATACCTGCTTGTAATGTCCACACATTTTCCCCTCTTGGCAGGTACTGGTTTCGAAGTCGTAGAAGTAAGTCTCGTTGAACCAGGATTGCACCACACCCCAGGGCTTTACTCGCACGGTGGGAGATCCTCCGCCACCCATCCACAGATTCTGACCCACGCTTTGGTACGGGCTGATGTTCGTTGTCTGACCGTGGCCCCAGATGCACTTGTCGGACCACCGCTGGGCCATGGTTGCCAGGTCGTCGTCCCAAACCTGGAAGAGGGGGAGAAGGAGGAGGAGGAGGAAGTGAAGGAGGAGGTTCAGGAGGTGCAGGTGGGGGCAAGGGAGGTGGGAGATGTGGAAGAAGGGCGAATTGGTAAAGGGGGAAGAGGGTTTAGGATACGAAGATGGAAGAGGGAAATGAGAGGGGAGTAGGGGGAGGAGGAAGAGAAGGAGGAGGAGAGAGATGAACAAAAACAGGAGGTAGATCGAAAACCACACGTCTGTACTTTAGCCTTGCAGGAATAATTCGGCCACTCATTCCACCCAGTTCTATTGTAGGTTCAGCTTTTGTTCAGTTAAGTTGGCCCACACCTGTTGTTGCTTAACACCATATTTATGCGCTGTATATAGGCTGGCTGCTCGCTTCCAGACCTCTCTCATTTCGCCTTGGTTCAAGCAACGCCGGCACAGTAACCAGCAGCGAGTATATCGAGCGTCCATGAAAACCAGTCCCGTTTCATTGGTACATGTATATATTTAGAAATCTTCCCTGAATTGTTTTCCTCTTCGGTGCGCTGTGGTCTACCGTTTGGCAGTAGCATACAGCTAGGTTAAACCACGGCGGCTGCACCCTTGTACTTTCCTTTTTGCACGCAATTTTCCTCAATTGCACGCAAGGTTTTGACGCTTTCAAAGGAGCTACGCCACTAGTCCCATGTGTTGGCTTTATTGAGTTGTTTGCATGCAACCCATTCATCTCACGTTCATCAGTAAAATATAGACCAAACCTGATCAGTGTGTGTAGAAGAGTTTGCACAAGGCCAAGTACTCAGCTGAATGTTGTTATAATCGGGGATTTTAATCAGGTTGACACTACCGCTATCAGCCGCATCTAGTCTGTGGCCTTTCGCGAGTTTTCAAGACCCCCACAAGAGGATCTGCCATTTTGGACAAGACATTGGCCCTTTTCCAAAACCCGACTTAGGTTCCGGCTCCGGTCCGCCTTTGTCTCCATTTCTTCCATCCATTTTATAGAACAAGGCATGAAAACGAGAGGCCTTTGGCTTTAGTTTTGAAACATGTTATACTGCGTTTCTAAACAAAAACCAAAGCTTCAACCCAAACAGAGAACTCCAACCTGTGATTTCAGCCTTTGCATAACATTGACGAAGCCGGAGCCGAAGCATAAGCCGGGTTTTGAAAAAAAGGGACATTGACTAATCTACACGATCTATATAACCGGCCTCATATCACTACTCCGCTACTTGGGTTACTTGGGTTAAGTGACCATAGTGGAACGCAGTGGCTGTTGTTACGGCAGTCGTCCGTGTGGTTCCCTGACTTCACAGTATTTGTCAGGATGTTTAGCTCTTGGAACCAGACTATCAGCTAATAGACTGGTTCAACCAGCCTGCAATGCTGACGAAATACAATCAAGTCAGGGAACCACACGGACGACTGCCGTAACAACAGCCACTGCGTTTATGGAAACCCTCGAAACTAGCTTACCAAAATAATTCTATAAATCTTAAAGTTGTGCGGCCAACGAAGGACGACTCGGATACGCGTATGGTCGGTTAATTAATGGTTAACAAACTGCTTAACCCGCTCTTAAAACGTATCTATGTTATATCGTTTTAAATTCGGTCATTGATCATTTCTTCCCCAACTAAATCAATTGTCTTGCATAGGGACGATAAACCATGGATGACTCCTAAATTGAAATCAGTGATACTTAACCTGGGGAGCCTATTGAAATCTTAAAATTTTACATTGTAGTGAATAAAAAAAATTGACTGGGAACATTAATTTAGCAGTACTTCGGTAATACATTTATTGAAAGATACCTGATAAAACAAACACCGAAAATGAAAAATTGGCAAAGAAAACTTTAACTGAACCGGAACTTGAACCCGAGATTAACGCACCAGCGGTCTTACCATCTGAGCTATCCAGCCCTTAGATGGAGGCCTTGCCTTCCCTGATAGTCAACTAGTCATTGCCGGGGTTTAAAAGAAACATGCACAAATGAATGGACTCACCATGTACTTCATGTTAGCTGCTTCAGGTACAGTTTGGCTTCGGAGTTTTCGGTGTTTGTTCAGGTAGAAGGCGATCTCTTCGGTCGTCAGATCTGAGGAGGTAGCCTCCCTCTTGGATCGGCTCTCACCACCTTCCGCCCCTTCTCCTTTGGGCTTCAGATCGAAGGTCTTGTGGGACACGAGAAACCCCTCCTTGGTCAGCCCGTCTGGGGCGCCTTCGGCCAAGCCGACCCATGCCAGGTTCGCAAAACCTATCAGAGCTATACAGAACGCCAGTCCACACCCAGGCGTACCCATGATTCAAGAATCTGAGAGAGAGCGAGAGAGATAGAGAGAGAGGAGCGTAGGAGCGAGTTTCCCTATCACGTCTCCTTCTGCGTCTGCTTGACGTCCACCGATAGGCCTACTTATAAGCCTGCCCTTCAATGTGGGCGGTGCTAGCTATCCCGGACGAGTGACCAATAATTTGTGTCCAATTGCATGCCCTTAAACAGCCTGCCTTACATTACCTCCTATATACCGTCCCCCCTCTTCCCACGTTCATCCAATCTCCGGACTGCGTTCACAAAAAAATGTGACACAGGGTACACAATGGCGTCCCTAGCAACGAGATACTGACGTCCCATAAACCAATGGCGTGTCTGCTCGATCTCATGACAGACATGCGCACTCACCTGTTATTAACCCTCAAAGAGCCGTGGGCGGAATCCGCCCCCGCTGTATTCCTTTTATATCGTCTCTGTGATTTCTTTTCTATGTGTTGAGTTTATGACTTTTTTGTCAATCTTCTTAGGCACATTTTGGCAGCAATTCTATTAAAATTGGTGATGACGTTCTCTGATAATGAACATTTTTCAGGGCCATGGTATAGCTTGACGGAATTTTTTTCATTGACTTGACACTAGGTAAAAGCATAGCATCCAAGGTGCATAGGGTATTTCTTTTCAGGATTCTTTGGCATAATTAGCTTATCAATATTGCTGCATGCAATTATTGATTCTTCGTGTTTAATTATCATTGTCAAATTTATGCAAATTGGGGAAATTCATGAAAAACATAGAAAATTGAATAAAAAACATAGGAAATTGAATAAAAAACATAGGAAATTGAATAAAAAACATAAGAAATTTAATCAAAAACATAGGAAATTGAATAAAAAACATAGGAAATTGAATAAAAAACATAGGAAATTGAATAAAAAACATAGGAAATTGAATAAAAAACATAGGAAATTCAATATAACAACAACGAAAACATAAACAAGCCAAAAAAATTTAATGCGCTTTAATTAGACAAAAATAATATTTTCATATGAAATTATACGCAAATGTTCATTATGTAATTCTCTATCACCCTGCAAAATATCATTCGAATCCATCATTCAACGACTGAGATCTCATGGGGGGAGCGGAATCCGCCCCCGGCTGTAAGATGGTCAAAATAATCCTAACGCTGGAAAGCCATAATGATCAGATTGAAATATGCATCTGAAAACAATCTTTATTATCGACACAGTTGGTGTGGTCCTATAGCCAACAGGTTGATGCAATAAGGCTTGGTCCAGATAGGAACCTGCCGATTTGACACGAGACAGGTGATATACTGCAACTAGCAATGACTCCATGCAGAGACATCACACCAGCCTTGTATGACTTGAACTCGGACCTTCAGCCTTTTTCCTTTGATTTAATTTGATCAACTTTTACATACACGTATTTGTAATCTGAGACAGTTTTCGGCAGATAGAGATGAAGAATTCGTCTGAGAAAACCGTTTCTGGGTGTATTTTTGCGAAGTTTATCCCGCCTGAACAGTTTGCAAATAGTGACCTTCTTTTATTTCGCAGTCGTTTCGGCTGAGATATAAATAAAAAGTTATAATTTCATAGATGAGTTGAGTGCCATGTGCTGTCAGGATCCACAAATGCCAGAATAATTCGGCATAAAATTGTGATATTACATGTCCATGCCCATAATGGCTCTCTCCCATTATGTATAATGATAAAATTGTTAATATACACATGACAAGGTATATATATATATTATATATTATTTATATAGGCCTATATATATTTATATATATATATGCCTATATGGTCCCCCTGCACTGATCGATACAGGAAAAGGCTGATTCTGATATGAAGCTTTGCAAATACTCATACTATGCACACCATTGCCTGACTAAATACAATCAGTATTGTCAATTTGTTTCTTCTCTTTCGCTTCGTTTGATCAGGACAGGAAACAGGTTTTGATAAAACCAGATGAGACGGAAGTACAAGCCGTGCACATTGTAAGTTTCACCCTTAGTCATATTTATATTCAACTCTTTATTACCTGGCCCACAATTCAGTTAAATTTCCTATAATTACTTAACCCACACAGAGTGGACTTTATGCGTCGTTTTCGTCCAATGATATCTTATACAAATAATCAAAATGTAAATTTGATTTGATTTCAATGGCCACTGAGCACCGAGGTTTTCCATGACATCTACGGCTAGCCAACAACGGCTCGCAATCCACAATTAACGGTGGGATAATGTATCATCGCTGGTTTGCATAATGCTCGCCTTTGGTATACTTCCTTAGAGAAACTCCCTGCTGGGATAGAAACATCAGACCCCTAAACGTTTGGTCACTTTAGTGAGTAAACAATTTGGTGATATACAAAAATGTTGCAAACTGCTTACTGACTAAAATTACCAAAATGTAAATCTAAAATTTAGTGGGCCTGACGTTTCGATCCTAGCAGGACCTTTCTCAAAGGCTTTCTCAAAGCCTTTGAGAAAGGTCCTGCTAGGATCGAAACGTCAGGCCCACTAAATTTTAGAGTAAGCAATTTGCATCATTTTGGAATCCCTTGTTTGCATGACTCTTGTTTGTCCGTCTCAGCAGATAAGTGTTACAAAAGAGGTCCAGATCAATTAGTAACACAGCTTTAAACCATACACATCATGAGCCTAAAGAAGACGCAATCTAAATCCAATGGCTGAAACTATAATGATTCCGGAAAAGGTATTCACGTTAGACTGATACCCAATCGACTATTATTTGTGTTTCAAGCTTCTTAACAGACCTAAAAAAAACACCAGTTAATTAAAATGAAGCCCGTAGTTATTGAGGGCGCTGTTCTTTACATCACAGGGCGAACCCCACAGATAATAACCTATAGACCGACAGCCATACACAACGCCTATGGAAAACGACGTCAGGATACTGTAATGGTGACGGCGCCCGACTGAATATGAAACCATGGGCGGAAGTAGATGAACAATTTGCACAAACCGTAATTCCCGGAATGATGGATTCAAGCAGAACTTTCCTGTTTTTTTATGTTCTTATTTCTAAGAAAAATTTTACTCATTGTAAAAGTGGCAAAAAATGCTTCCCGCTAGTGGTATGTTTCTGACTAGCGCCCACACCCCGGCAAAGACTTGTTGACTAATTAGTGATCACTAATTAGTTGACTACTTAGTGATCATAGCTCAGATGAAATGAGCGCTTGTACGCAATCCAGAGGTTTCGGGGTCAAAGCCCAATATTCTTAAAGGTTTCTTTTCAATGTTTCCAATTTGTTCTTAAGATCCCAGTTAATTGATCATTTACTTGTTTGATAAATATTTTACTCTTAACATATAATCAGTTTCCGCACATGAGGGCTGGTAGAACACACCGTCCATCGTCGGTAACATTTTCTGATCGTCGGCAGAATTTTCAAGAGCCTTCTGGAGATGTTACATTGATCCCCAACATCATTCTGTTCAACATTATATCCGTATATAAATCGTTGCTTGATTACCATTAACCTTGCGAGCAGCCGAGATGCCCCCTGCGAAGGCACTTTTTCTTGTATTACTTCTTTATGAAGCTATCGCTCAATGTCCTTAAAACTACATGTGTTCCTGGAGTGAACCCTGTCGTTTGAGATGGTAGTGTCGATGTTCCTGTAGGATGTTCAATGAAGGTCAGCCCTATTGAGAAAGCGCGGCCTTCCACCACGCCCATGCCCTTGTGCACTCAAAAACATTCACTTGTGCACAAGTGAATGGTCTTTGAGAAATGCCTACCATCTGAGTGACCAGACCACACGTCATCAATCACTCTCTGCTGCTGGACCAGTGACGGCGGTTCGGGGTCACAGAAAGGTCAACAGGCTCTCAGGCTTTTTTGGGGGGGCGGGGTCATGCGTGCGGGGTATTGTATTTCATAACATTCGTACAAAATTTCAGAGGGTTTGCATTCCTTTCCACGTGATAGGTATGCGGATCACACAATACATTCAAAGTATGTATTGATATTCAAATGAGCCCGTAGGCGAGGCCCGTATAAAAACCCCATGTAGGCAGGAACAGGCCATCTTTTCTTCGTGTGCACGATACTGCGGAACAACGATGGACTCCTTGGAAATTGACGTCCATGCGGATTTCGACTCTGAACTCAAGCAGGCTGGCAGAGTGGCTTCTAATGAAAACGACAGCTTAGAAGCTAAGCTTCAAGCGAATTCAGATGGCATCCAAAAACTGTCATCCTCTTTAGCTGGCATGCAAAACATGCTGCTGTCTCTCCTCAATAAAGACCAGGAGAAAGAAGAAGCGAAAACTGACAGAGGTAACATGTAAAAGCGTCTTGGAGGATCTAGATTGCTTTGACCCGGGCCTAGATTTTGTGCTGATCAGTAACATGACAGCAAACTCTCCCAAGGTTGACAACCAAGGAGATTTTGATATCCTGCCTTGTGATGACTTGTATGAAAGCACTAAGGCTAAAGGTGCTAACATAATTTATTTGCAAATTTGGCAGATAGAACCACAGAGGCTGTTACCCTGCCCATTATAAAGGATCACTATAAAAAGATCGATGACAAATATACCACCCCTGAAAATGCATCAGCGGTGACCACACCCAGAGTAGATGCGGATTTATGGAACACAATCCCTGCAACAGCCCGGACCAAAGATGTGGCTACCCAATTGATCCAAAAAACATATGGTAAAAGGCATGATACCTTACTTTCATATTTTAACTGAGCTGCGCGAAGCAGCCAAATCTGGTGATCCAGTTCACTCAGAAAATATCAAACAGCTAGCTTTAGATGGTATAACCCTATCTGGCAATGCATCATACGAACTGAGTATGAAAAGACGGGGCGTTATTCTTCCTAATTGAATTGATTTATTCCTAAAAAATTATCAGGGAGATTCGATATCAGATATGAGTGTACTGGGCATAGAATCCCTTGGTCACCGTAGTAATGCTGTCCGTCTTAGCCGTGAGAAAATGTGGATGAAGCGTCTTCGGACTATTCAACCACATGGTCTCAACATCCAGGAGGGTGATGACTAACACCATGCAGCTTTCTGATAATCCTTCGTTTGTGTTCACTCCTTCACACTTCTCTCTTTGATCTTTCCCCCTCTTCTCACTAATCCCTACCCTACTCCTTGCCCTTCCCTTCGATCTCACCCTACCATCTTTACCCTTTGTCCTTTGTTTCTCATCCGTGTCCCATTCACTCTCTTCCCCCTTCCTTCGTGTACATGTATCTGTGTTGTCCTGGTCACTCTGCCTTTGAGAAAGGTCCTGCTAGGATCGAAACGTCAGGCCCACTAAATTTTATGATATGCATTTTGGTAATCTTAGTCAGTAAGCAGTTCGCACATTTTTGTAAATCACTTTAAGACGTACAGAAGTTATACGAAGTGAGTCAAGGCTATTCGTATCTACTAGGAAACCCCATAAAGGTGTGAGCACATCAACTTTAGCTAGATGGATGAAGGATATCTTGCATGAGGCAGGGATAGACCCCTCCATTTACACTGCACACAGTTATCGCAGTGCATCCTTTTCAACGGCCTTTGCCCATGGAGTTACCCTTCATGACATCTTAAAAACTGCAAATTGGAGCAATGCGAGTACCTTTGCTAGGTTTTACCATAAAACTATCGATGATAACACGACCTTCGGGAAAACGATACTATCTTCAAGCAGGTAATCTTGTACGGGAAAAATAATACCCAGTGTGTTGATGATAATCATGTGCTTGCTTGTTGATGCATTCTGTGTGTTTTGACCACCGCGTCTCAAAAGTAGCTTTGAACATGCAAACCCTCTGAAGACTTGTACGAATGTTATGAAATAGAATTCCAAAATTATGGGAATTTATAAAATATAATTTGAATTCTATGAATAATAATGAAGTACAAGTTGGAGAGGGTCCCTCCCATACTTGACCTTCTGCCCAACCCAAGGTTTTTTGGGGTGTCAAAACATGGGTTATATATTCACTACTCAGAAAAGATGGCCTGTTCCTGCCTACCCGGGTTTTTTATACGGGCCTCGCCTACGGGCTCATTTGAATATCAATACATACTTTGAATGTATTGTGTGATCCGCTTACCTATCACGTGGGAAGGAATGCAAACTCTCTTCAACTTGTACTTCATTATTATTCATAGAATTCAAATTATATTTAATTCATTCACATAATAATTTAGGAATTATGAGCTCCACCGTGCTGCCGACATTGTCTGTGCATAGAGCTATGGTCTGTGAGTGACCTACTTGAGGGAATGATTCCTAATGCTGGTAATAACACAAGTATGTCCTGCATGAAGCCCTCCGAAGCTCTCAAGCTTCTTCTTCTTTTTTGCGGGGGGGGTCATGCTATGCGGGAAAACAAAACTGTCTTCCGCCTGGGCACCTGTGAAGCTCGACGTGAGATTGTACAGTCCACTGCTCGCAGGGCTAAGACAGTTTGGACATTTCGTCATTCGTTTAAGTGAACATGTTCTTGACTCTGATTAATCAAATATAGGCCTATTACATACACATTTCATTTTTTTTCTGCAAGGGGTAATTTTTATTCCAAGAAAATTAGGTCACAGTTTGCGAGATAACATTTTGTTAGGATTATAATTAGTCACGTGAAAAGGCGATATGAAGTTCACATAGTGTTTTTCAGGAACTACAGAGCTCATCTAATCACATTAATTTGTTTAGTTCAAGCAGTGAAACGGAACAAAAGACTTAAATCACCATAAATTTTAAACAGCCCAAACCACCATTTACGTGGATTTTCGAGTTGATCCCTCGTTGTTCACACGAGAAAGTAATGTCACGTTAATCCAACTTGAGAATCAGTCGACTTGGAACAAGATTTGGAAACGAAGTGAACCAGACACATTCCTATTCGGTAATGTTGACAAATACTTTGCGAATATTGTATACATCGGTAGGCTACATTTTACAGAATGAAGTTATGTAATGAAACCCTAAGATAAGTTGACGATATTATTAAGATAATATACCAGTTAATAGCAACTAATGATTCAATCTAAGTTCAATCTACTGTTGAAAAACGTTTGGTTTTAATTAACGAAATCAATTAAATTTACCATGTTGATTCTTTGGCTTTCCTTAACCTTTTCCAAATATGCATTCTGCACTTAATCTGAACCGGTTATATTAACTTGAGCCAATTTCCAAGTTCCAAAAGCCTAAATTCACAGCAAGTTGATTTTACTTAGTCTAGGCAACAGACTATTTACCTTAATAAAATTAAGTGGATTCGACAATTTTTGGGAATGTAGCAAACCCAGGAAGACAGGCCGGATTACCTATCTCGTTCCAGTTTGAATGAGAAAAAAATAGAATCAAAGTTTACCTATTGTAATCTTATAAAACCAATCATAATCATAATTATAAGAAGAGTGAATCATAAAGTCAAATGTTTGAAACGTTCGGGAAACAAATTCAACCTTCACCTGGGGAAGTTGGACCTGCGGTAGGTAGATCTTATGGATCTGCATTACCGGTAGCTGGATTTGCAGTGGATGTACTATGTGTCTGCGGTAGATAGAATTGAGGAAGAGGACCTGCGTTAGTTGTATGTGCGTTAGTTAGACCTGTGTAAGTTAAACTTGTGTTCATTTGACCTGTGGAGATTACACCTGGGTTCACTTGACCTGGGGATGTGGGACCTGGGGATGTGGGACCTGAGGATGTGGGACCTGGGGATGTGGGACCTAGGGATGTGGGACCTGGGGATGTGGGACTTGGGGATGTGGGACGTGGGGATGTGGGACGTGGGGATGTGGGACGTGGGGCTGTGGGACGTGGGTATGTGGGACGTGGGTATGTGTGACGTGGGTATGTGGGACCTGTTGATGTTGGACCTGTTGATGTTGGACCTGTGGATGTGGGACCTGTGGATGTTGGACCTGTGGATGCTGGACCTGTGGATGTGGGACCTGGGATGTGGGACCTGGGGTTGTGAAACCTGGGGATGTGGAACCTCGGGATGCGGGACCTGGAAATGTGGGACCTGGGGATGTAGGACCTGTGGGTGTGGAACCTGTGAATATTGGACCTGTGGATGTGGGACATGTGGATGTTGGACCTGTGGATGTGGGATCTGTGGATGTCGGACCTGTGGATGTGGGACATGTGGATGTGGGACCTGTGGATGTGGGACATGTATATCTATGCAAAAATAATACTATAATAGTTCCATGAACTTACCGCAGGTATATCCGGGATCTTTTTCTTCTGTGGGATTTAATCAAAGAAACATCGATTGTTCGTAACTGATTCTTTGCTTATATTCAATATATGCATGTATCATCTTCGTCGCACGGTCAACCATGCCACGCCAGTTCCTGGAAACGTGGTTTTGTCAAGAGATTGTCATAATTGTGGGTAGACCAATTTCCCAACACCATTGTTTGCTCATTTTATTGCAAAAAAGAAACATTTCTGTATTTTAGAAAGGTCCTGCTAGGATCGAAACATCAGGCATCGTACCTTTCCGAGATGCACGTGTTGGTCGTTTTAGTTAGTACGCCGTTAGTGACATTGCTGTATTGTATTCCAAATGAAGAAATGGCTAGAGTCACAGTGGTTACAAACTGCTTCCTGACTGAATCTCGCAAATAATTTGGAGGGCATGCATGACTGTTCGATCCTTGCAGGACCTTTCTCAGAGGCCCTTTTGGAAATGTTACACCAAACATCAAAAGCGGGTTACTCACTCCCGCACAGACCGCACCAACTCGGGCATTGCTCCTTTAAAGGCCTGTTTGCTTTTTAATGGCCTTTTGGGAAATAAATACCAGATATTATGTCCGAAGCGGAATACTCACTCACGCACAGATCGCAGAAAGCGGGACATCTCTGCCTAACGAAGTAGTGGTCACCGCATAAATATGGAAAAGGCCAACCAGGCCATCTCCCACATCTGCTGTCCGTGTCCTCACACGGAGCTGAGGGGAAAAAACACAGAAAGCATAAAGTCTGAAGTAACCATCGACCCCGCATATTAGGTAGTCTCCCATAGTCTTATGTAGTTCCAAGCCTCAGCCAGAGTACGTGGTCTGCAACGAATTCTAGGCTGGGATGTATTGGCGTTGGTACGTGCTTTCCCTCATGACAATTGATGCCGAGAAACGATGTGCACTGCCTCATCCTATGTGCCTCTAACCTTGGTGTAAAATGTCTTTGTGGATAAACCCCATTTGTGACCCGGCACAGCATAATGAGGAATAACCCCACTTTTGAGATTTTGAGGTTTTCTAATGATGTGAAAGAGTATACCATCAGCTTTCAAATGATATCAACATATAATATCCTCTAATACTTAAAATTGTTATCGAATTGTGAAGATACTTTAACTTCAGGCGTTGTTTACTCAAAAAGTGTTTGGGGGATATTCCTCATGTCGTTGTGCCGGGTCACATTTGTGTGTTATGACCACCACAAGGCATTTATTGCATAATGATGCGCATTTAAACAGTTCTTACCACCACAGTCATGGCCCGTAAACCCGTTGGGGCACGAACATGTGCACGTCGTCTCGTCCAGCGTCCCACAGTTATGGCAGATCTGCTTACACTGCAGATCTGCAAAAGCAACCAGACGAGAAAACACCCGTCAGAAATCGACCTTTATGGAAGACGAGCAGCAAGAAATCATCTTCAAAAATGGTAAACTTACCACATCCGTCCACCTCGGGACCGCAATTTCCTGTTAATGATAAAGATACGATTACGATAGTGTTAGGCGAAACATTTCAATATGGGTGCCATGCGTATTGGGGCATGCGATAAAAATGTTGCCTTCCAGGTTGATGCAAATGCCTAGAGGTTTGGTTTGATCTGCGTCTGCTCTTAGCGAAGGAAGGAGAGAGATGGAGAGAAAGGGGAGAGAGCAGATAGTGATAGGAGGGGAGAGGGACGAGAGAGAGGTGGGGAGAGAGTGTGGTAAAGAGGGGGAAGGGGGTTGTGAAAAGGGAGAAGGGAGAAATTGGAGGAGAAAGAAGAGAGTACCACAGCGTCACATGACCTTTCTTTGAGTCAAAACTAAATAAAATTCAGAATTTGAGAGGAAATCGTGTTGACAACAGGAGGCACCTTTAGAGTCAAACAAAAATATTATGTGATTAGATAAATGTTATTCTGTCGTTAGAGAAATGGTATTCTGTGGCTAGAGAAATGGTATTCTGTGGCTAGATAAATGGTATTCTGTGGCTAGATAAATGGTATTCTGTGGCTAGATAAATGGTATGAGACTTACTGCATTGTTTCTGCTGACAAAGTCCCGAACCTGAACCACATTTGGTACACGCTGATCCAGCGGTGAAGGGTCGCCGGCCAAAGTTTCCACTAGATACACGCAGGGAAAAAAAATAGGTAAGGATGAGAACAACTATCCTGAGCTTTGGGAGGATTGCTGGGAGGAGGTGGAGGAGTCTGAGGAGGTTTAGAAATGCGATGATGATTGTTGATCGTACTGGTAGCGGCGATGATAGTGATGGTGATGTTAATTGTGACAACTGTGTAGTGATGACATCTCATTACTTACGCAGGTCCGTAGTGGCACGTGACAATAATATTATTCACACTGTCGGTACCCTCAGCCGTCGGACAGTAGGCCTGAGCACATCCCACTGCGTAGCTGTTATCCCAAACAACCTGCCCGAAACCAAATGACACGATCTTAAATCTCACGTCCACAAAAAATAGCTGTTGTGTTTAGTTGTTGTTGTTTTTAAGTGTCTTTTGACTCGTTATCAATGTCATTGCCAGCGTGTTCGGCCCATACCTGCGTGTAATGTCCGCACATCTTCCCCTGCTGGCAGGAGTTGCTTTAGAAGGTGTAGAAGCGATCCTCGTTGAACCATGCCTGCACCACACCGGTGCCGTTGACTCGTTGGGTTGGAGTACCGCTGCCCTTCCACAGGTTCTGTCCCACGCTGGTATACTGGCTGATGTCCACTGGCGGCATACCGTGGTTCCATATGCACCTGTCGGACCACTGCTGAGCCATGGTTGCCAGCGCGTCGTCCCAAACCTGGAGGAGTGGGGTAGGAGGAGGAGGAGGAGGAGGAGGAGGAGGAGGAGGAGGAGGAGGAGGAGGAGGAGGAGGAGGAGGAGGGGAAGGAGGGTGTGAAGGAGGTTCGGGAGTGCACAGGTAGGGACAAGAGAATCAGAGCAGGCAAAGAGGCAGAAGCAGAGGAAGGGAGGTGGGGAGATGTAGAAGGAGCACGAATCGGTTATGGGAAGAAGGTTGAGGAGTAGAGGATGGAAGAGGGAGGTGTTGTCGTGCGCATATTTTGATACCTAATTTGTCCATATCATACCTACCTATCTGGTGTTACCTATCAGTAAATAGTAAGTGTATAGGTGATTACAATTGCATTATTTGTGTACAATTTAAAACTGTCAGACAGTGGCTTGCATTTCTTCATGAATCGTGCTCAAGAAATGAGATTGCACTGATGTCATGCTTCTGCATAATTCTGAGAGAAACTAATCAAAGTTTGGAAACAATAACAAATCATAACAATACAAACAAAAACAATGAAAACAATGAATAAATAAGGACATTAAAGTATTGGCTTTTCGTTGTAATGGGGAACTTGAGTTTTTGGTGAACACAAAATTAAATCAGAACTGAATGATTCATCATCTGAGAAACCTTTTGACTTTTGAAATTTTGACACAGTTTTCTCTTGTTGTATTTTGTACGTTGAAATTGTGAAAATATCGCCAAAATGAAAAAAATATATATGAATAAATAATTAGATAATTGATCACCAAATTGATCACCAAAAAGACTAGTTGAGTATTTGGGAATTGAAGGGCTGGATAGCTCAGATGGTGAGACCGCCGGTACTCAAAGCAAAATATTACTTGCTCAATTCCTGGACAAGTCAAGGTTTTCTTTTCCACTTTGTATTTTGTTTTTCAAAAGACTCCGGAAGTTTTATCTTTATTTATTTATTTTGAATTGAAAAAAACCTTTGGGGTAGAGAGTGGCAGAAACTATCATTCTAAAAATAGTGGTTCTATTATTGGTACTGCAATATACTTACGCTGAATTGAATGAATGAATTCCCTAGAACCTAAAAGGTGATTGTGACGCATATTTGGAAACATATTTCACAGAGCTGTATTTTTTTTGTTCATGAGGGATTGCCCTGCTCGACGTGGTAAGCATTACTGTCTTCTAAGCTATCATTTATCATTTCATATATGACACCAAAAAGTGACAAACGTGGGCCCAAAGCCACATACGAAGCAGTGGATTCGAAGAGCTTTGTTATGTTTGCCCAGACGCAATTAGTCAAAACTCCAAACTCCAATCGCAACTTTGATGTCATCCCGATATAGGTGTGACTTGATATCCTACTACATACGAGGCCTCAATCTTGGATATCATTATATAAGTATCAGTATAAGTTTCTTTTTGATATGGTTTGCCCGCCTATCTGTCTATCTGTCTGTCCCCCGAAACGTTTGTCTAACTTGTTGCCACCTTCACATTAATTCTATTTCCCCGATCGTCACAATATTTAGAAATTAGTAGAAAAGTGTTTTTCATCACATCCAAACACTAACTCTAATTCGATATGACTTGGCGGTCTTTACACAATTGACTTGTGACATTTTCTTTACACGACACTTGGATAATGGGTCATCATCAAGGCGAAGCGCATAACGTTTGAACTTAATGAGTATCGAATGAAAATTCACTTTGGTATTTGGGGAATGAAACCTCTCATAAACACAACATGCAGAATGGACTCACCATGTACTTCATGTTAGCTGCCTCAGGTACGGTTTGGCTTCGGAGTTCTTGGTGTTTTTTCAGGTAGACGGCGATCTCTTCGGCCGTCAGATCTGAGGAGGTAGCCTCCCTCTTGGATCGCCTCTCACCACCACCTCCCACCCCTTCTCCTTTGGGCTTAAGATCAAAGGTCTTGTGGGACACGAGAAACCCCTCCTTGGTCAGCCCGCCTGGTGCGCCTTCGGCCAAGCCGACCCATGCCAGGTTCGCAAAACCTATCAGAGCTATACAGAACGCCAGTCCACACCCAGGCTTACCCATGATTCAAGAATCTGAGAGAGAGCGAGAGAGATAGAGAGAGAAGGGCGTAGGAGCGAGTTTCCCGATCACGTCTCCTTCTGCGTCTGCTTGACGTCCACCGATAGGTCTACTTATAAGCCTGCCCTTCAATGTGGGCGATGCTAGCTATCCCGGACGAGTGACCAATAATGTGCGCCCAATTGCATGCCCTTAAACAGCCTGCTTTGCCCTCGTTAACTCCTACCGACTGACCTCTCCCACGTTCGTCCAATCTCCGGACTGCGTTCACAAAAGTAGATTAATTTGACGCAGTGTACACAATGGCGTCCCTAGCAAGGAGATACTGATGACGTCTCATAAACCAATGGCGTGTCTGTTCTGATACCAGACATGCGCACGTAATGGTGCAAATAGGGAAATGCACTGAAATATCCACAGTTGGTCAGAATAGATATGCGCGACTGTTTTGAAAGGATAAGGAGAATATTTAGACTAAATGGAATCTGACCTCAAAAAATCTATTCCAGAAATGATTCAAATGCATGGCTCAACGTCAATCACCAACAACTCCCATACAATTATATCCAATGCTTTGAGCCTTAAATATAATTCTGATTTGTTGTTGTTTTTCATAACTGAGAAAGATAAGTCGTTGTATCAAACTACATTTGCTTCACAAACTACGTGATCCTTCTCTACAAAAAGTAATATTCATCAGTGATTGGCATGCATTAAGCTCCATCCCAAGCCAATTCAAACAGACACACCATCCATCCGGTCAACCACGCTAGCGATCGGGAAAAAGCTAAGACAAGACAAACACCGTCCCTTGTAGTCTATTGTCAGCAACGAGTGCCGAACATCCGCCTATGCGTCATGGCAATGGTTCAGTACAGGTAAAACTGAGACTGGTAACTTGGGCCCAATTTCATTAAGTTTCATAAGCAACAGAATTTGCCTAAGCTCGAAAAGTCTTCTTTTACCAAGCATACCAAGCCCAAACCCACCAGCTGCGGTCCAATTTGTAGAAAATGAAATAATCTCGTGGGAAATCAAATAACATGGCCGGAAATCAAATACTCGGGCGGAAAATCAAATACCCTGGTTGGAAATCAAATACTATGGGGGACATCAAATAATCTGGAAATAAATAATCTCACAAACACATACACGCAGCGTGAGAGCATGCACAGCAACGTTAACAGAACTTTAAGATAAAAAGCCTAAAGATTGTGCTTGAGTTAAAGAAGACTGTGCTACAAACAAAGAGTCTCAGACAAAAAAATGTACTGCCTCCTTGAATCACCGAGCCTCTTTCTCTGAAGGCTGTTTGATGACGTCGGCGGGGAAGCCTATTCCAGACAGTAACAGCGACTGGTAGAAAACTCCTGTCATAGTCCAGCAAGGTCTTCGCTCTGCTATAGCCAGGAGGAAGAGGATGTTGTGCGCAGTAGGGATGCGTGATTCACAAGATCACTTTGCCAACCAAAGCCTGTAGCACTTTTGCAGCTTTTCAAGCTTAACCTGCTCTCTGATATTGGACCCTGAATTAGCCAAGGAAGGCTTTGCAACTTTTTATGCACAGCAGCTTGATAACAGTTGTGTCTTGAGTCTATTTGATCAGACCCGCTGCAGCAGCGAAGCACACAGTAGTTAGCTGACATTAAGCCAAGTCAAAACCTCAGTCAAAACCTCCATCAGTTCTATGACATGGAAAACTCGTATCAATCGAATGCACAATTCTAGTTTTTAAACAACGCGCAAAAAACACACAGTCGGGAATCTTAATCAGGGTTAAAGAGTCTTCGTGCTTAGCAGATTTTCAACAATGAAGAAGCTCTCATTTATATTGGGCTCGGTATTGCCACATTTTGGGACTGTATAAGGTGTGCAATACTATGGGAACTAGCTGCAGCCGCTATTGATGGCGACTTCCATAGACTCGTGTGTACTTCCGAACCATAGCCGATGAATTCGGACACACCTTACTCTCGCGTCGCTGAAATCCATCTTTTGACCTTTTTTTGTCGAATGAATTGTGCCATACGTTGTCCTTAAAGGCCCAATACAACATTGGGAAGATCGGAAAAAAAATCGATGTTCACAGATTTCCTTCTAATTTACGCAGCTTGTAGATGGTCGGCATGATGGAATCCTCGTGTTGAAATATTACGGTCTGTTGGGATGCTGTACTTCTCGAGACATCTTCACTCAAACATCGACAAATACAATATTTTTTTACACTACAGAACGGTGCGAAAACCGTGACGGTTTTGTGCCTTTTTCTACTTTCTCAGATTACCATTTGAGCCAAAACCTTCGCAGGATTTCTTTTTATGAATTTCTATGGTTTAACACACAAATTGTAGCAATTTTTTTACCTTTACCAATGTTGTATAGGGCCCTTAAACCAAAGATAAGAGCCATTCGCTGGAACCTATAACGATCAGATCAAAATACACATACAACATCTGAAAAGAAGCTGTTTATCGACACAGTTGGAGTGCTCCTATAGCGATAGCGTTGATTGATTATATAGATAATATGGACAACATTCATACCATTTCCAAATCAATTCATATTCTTTATTCAATGCATCGGATAATGGTACGGTGAAAAACTATGTACAGCATTTCTATAAAAAAATAAAAAAATGTCCTAGTGGTTTCAGGTGTATAAACAGTAGCAAGACCTGCATCCAAACCAAACAGGCAAGAATAAAAGCAGATGAAATGTGAGACTGCAACACACGCAAACAACATACAAGTATTTACATGTTGCAATATAAAACCAAGTACTACCTTCTCCGATTACCATTTGAGCTAAACAAAACAAAAAACTCACCGGGTTGCTTTTTGAGTATGCATAATGGTTTAACACACAAACTGCGGCAATCGTTTGACATTATTTTGCCAGTGAAAACCTGCTAAACACGGGAAACAAGATTACCAGTAACATTTCACACAATTCTTCAGTGCGTTTCTATACGCATGCAGCGTCGAATACAAGTGTAGCCTTCGCTGGCTACCTGATTTTGTTTAGCCACGCTTTTCAAGCATATCGGCAATCTTTGATGCTTATAAAGTGGCTCTATAAAATGGCCCCTGGATAGGAGCACATTCCAAGGGTCTTCAAAATGTTTGCTAAAATCAAAAAGAACAAAAATGCCCCAATTTAAATTTTCAGAAAGACAAAACGGCTTTTATGAACGGAGACAAATACGGCGTATATCTCAATCTGAAAATAAACAATTCCATTATTACAAATAACAATATATCCAACACGTCTAAGTAAAAACAATATTTACACCACCCAGTTCTAATATGTGACCCGGCACAGCGACATGAGGAATATCCCACCAAATTTTTTTTCGAGTAAACAACGCCTAAAGTCAAAGTATCTTCTCAATTCGATTAAAAATCAATTTTCTTTTTTATTTTTATTTTCGGAAAGTTAATGTATTGGAGGAAATTTTGATATCATTTGAAAGCTAATAGTACACTCTTTCACATCATTAGAAAATCTCAAAATCTCAAAAGTGGGGGTTATTCTTCATTATGATGTGCCGGTCACATATATACACATTAGCCCTTAGATGGTGGCCTTCCCAAACAGTCGACTAGTCTTTTCCCTTTATTTGTGTGACTGCAGAAATGTTTCAAAAATGTGTACCACTCTTGATCTCTGCCATGCCGTGGTTGGTCCGACCGGTGACGTCATCTGAAACACACCGAAAGAACAAAATGTACATTAATAACTGGCATGCATCTTGGTAATGAATTCATTGAAAGTTGTTGGTAGGCTTTCAAGTTGGTTAGTTTTCGAAAAAGAGGTTCGTGCGAACCACTAGACAAAAATATGCCACACATCTTTCAACTTCATCATCATCACGCGTACATATAATTATTGAGTAGCATGCACAAATGGCTCTCTTCTGTTTGAGATTGGTGTTTGGAAACACTGCACAAAAAAGGGGAAACATGTATTTTCAACTAAATACATTATTGTTTAAGCAAAGGATATCTCAGTTCTTTGGACATTACTAGATCGCAGATTTGCGGTGACACCATGTAGCACCTTTCTTTCAAAAAGGAGTGGGGCCCTGAAACTCGACTTCATGCAGCATCTAGTTGCCTCCTGGGTCTCCTCTACCCTTGGCACCCACTCTCACACTGACACACCCCAGTGGTCACACTGGCGGGAAGATCATGTACACTCCAGTGGCCGCACTGGGCGGGAAAGATTTCCCACCCCTGAGTGCTTTCACCAGGCATATATACCCCGATGATAGCTGGAATCCAGCAGTCTCCTGACAACGGGTACATACTACCGAAAACATTTGAGTTACCGGCTCTTTTCAGAGCCACCCTCCTTCTTGAAAGAGAAGTGCTACATGGTATCACCGCAAACCGTCCACTTAGATCGCAGATGGTGGTTTGGTGCATTTACTTACTTCGATTGTCGTTATTGTTTTTGCCGGGGTCGACTTTTCCCTTCTTGATAACCCTGTGCAGAAAAGACAAACAGTGGTTACAAATTGACTATCCAAACCAGAAAGAGCTCTTTTTTCAGTTAGGTCTCTGCAATAGACAGAATGTTGCTAATAATGAAACTGTTTTGCACACTCGTTCCGGGGGTGCATATGCATGTTTACAGTTTCTTTGTTATGAATTTCAATATTCTTGAGCAAATATGTGATGTCCTCACAGGATCATGCAAAAGGATCCCAATTCGTTGGGAGCGAAAGTATCTGAAATTTTTTTCCTGCAGACTCATCCCTACACCAGTTGATTTCCTGCCAAAAATGCATGCTTCATGTTCAAATAGTCAAGGGGTTTTTCATCAAACCTAATCCAGAGGAATTAATTTGCAGTTTGCAATTGATTTTTTTTCATTCATTTAAGATTATTTTGCAATTTGTTTTCTCTTGTGTTTAACTGTGGGCTCCTGACATGACCTTACAATAGCGCACTCATGTTTATAAGAATATCTTTAAAGGTATTTGTACACTTCAGATCCCAAGATGACATCAGAAAGTGAGCTTGTCTGTGATATTCATTGCAGAGAACCTTTAACCCTGTATGTACTGGACTATTTCGCTCCGTGAATAATACTGGGGCCTCGGGGCACCTATTAATCTCAGAAATGGTAGGTCTGATAACCTTGAAAATTCGTGTGCAGATAGATTGTCATGTGCTGAATCAGATTGCATAATTGATTTCAATAAAATGGTTGAATAATTAGTTAATTGCCTATTCATATTGAATATTTCATGCATTTTTGCGATATTCCCAGTTACAACTAAAAGCCAGCACTTTTTATGGCTTTGTGTTTTTATTTGTTTGTCTTGCTTGTGTCTTTTATTGTTCACAAACTTTAATTAGTTTCTCTCAGAATTATACGGCAGCATGAAATCAGTGCACCATCAATTCCTGAACAAAATTCATGAAGAAATGTTATTTCTGATAGTTTTAAATTGTACACAAAATATATGCATTATTGTTGTGACCTATACGCATGATAATTAACATAATTACATAATTAATAATGTAGGAAGGAGCCACAACAATCGAGCCTGGCATGGGTCTATAAGATCATGCAGAAGCACTGAATGATCTAAGCCACTTACATCTTGTACACTAAGACCGAAGCCACGATGACAACGGCCACCAGGATAACGACGACGATGACAATGGCAGCGATGACACCCGGCGACAGTCCCGCGGGGGCAGCCTGAGTGGGCGGGGCTTGGGTGACCACCTCCTCCTCCTGGCCCGCCTCCACCGAGTCCACCTCCACGCTCACGTTCGTAGCAGCCTGGAGCTCCGTGGTCAGGTTCTCCATGTTCTCCTGCAGGGCTTCCAGTAGAACGGCTTGGTCCAGATAGGGACCTGACCATTTGAGACACGCGATACTACAATTAGCAATGGCATCATGCAGAGACATCACGCTAGCTTTGTATGACTGCAACTCGAACAAATGATTGAGATATTCCATGTGCTCGCCCATATGGGCCGTCTCCCATGCATGTATCATGATATTATTGTTAATACTGGCAAGAAATGGCCATGGCCCCTGTGCTGATCGATACAGGAAACAACTGATTCTAAAATGTAGTTTTGCAAAATACCCATAAAAAACACACCATTGTCCGACTAGATACTATCAGTATTGTCAATTTGTTTCCCCTTTTTCGCTTCGTTTGATCAGGATTGGAAACAGGTTTAGATAAGACAAGATGATACGGAAATACAAGCCGGGCTCATTGTGAGTTTTACCCCTAGTCATATTTATACTGGACTCTTTATTATTTGGGTCACAATTCAGTAAATATTCCTATAATTATTAACCCACTCAAAGTGGTCTTTACGCCTCGTTTTCGTCCAGTATATCTTATACAAATAATCAAAATGTAAACTTGATTTAATTTCGATGTCCACTGCGCCTGGCTTTCATTCCATGACATCTGTTACGGCTAGCAAATAATGGCGCACAATCCACCATTAAAGAGGAGATTATAACGTATCTGGCTGGTTTGCATAATGCTCGCCTTTGGTATACTGCCTTAGAGAAACTTTTTGCTGGTATCGAAACATCAGACCCCCTAAATGTTTGGTCACTTTAGTGAGTAAGCAATTTGCACCATTTTTGAATCCCATGTTAGGATGACTCCTTTTCGTCCGTCTCAGCAGATAAGTGTTGCAAAAGAGGTCCACATCAATTGGTAACACAGCTTTAAATCATACACATGAGCCTAAAGAAGAAGCAATCTAAATCCAATGGCTGAAACTATAATGATTTCGGGAACGGTATTCACGTTGGACTGATGCCCAATCAAATTTAATATTAATTTTGGGTTTCAAGCTTCTTATCGGACATACTTTTTTCAGTTAAATAAAATCATGCCCATAATTTTTGAGGGCACTGTTCTTTAAGTCACAGGGTGAACCCATTTTTTTTTCCCGCGAAGGCCGCATACACTTACATAATCAGAGTTCCCTGACGCGTTCAATAGGTAATGCACCCTTTTTGAGCGTGGTGCCAGTCTTTTTCTCAGCGAAATTACGCGAACAATTTGATGGCCGAGACGACTTTTCACAGACTTTTTCTGCAGAATCCGATTAATATAGAGATTCTGAAAATAGCTTTCCGATGGCCACAGACGGGAACACGTTGCAAAACCATTCATGCATGAGCCCGAATGGTCCGACCGTGAAAACAAGCTTCGAAATGGATACTACACGCTTTGACGGGTCGGATCATTCCGGTCGTATCGGCGAGATATGCGTCAAAATGCGGGAATAAATACTTTTGTATTCCACTGCTGCAATCTTCAACAATGAATCTCACTGACATGTTAACGGGTGTGTCAATAATTAGTCAAGGAATTGGTTCTCTTGAAAACCTGACTGCATACGTACAATGTCACACTTCCCCTAATGGTAACGAGCGAGTATTCACCCCATGACGTCACCAATGACGGCCTCCACGGGGGCGTGGCTGCCCCCTTCCAAATTTAAATGATTTTTATCCATGACTGGAAAACACAGACCAAGATTAGGGTGTTCCTTTGTAAAAAAAAAAAAATAAATAAATAAAAAAAAAATCGAAAGCCTGTTTTCATTCACGTCTGTCACTTTGTCCGAGACGGGTTTAAAATTAGCGCGTGGGATCTAGACTTTGATTAAGATGACTTATAACTCATGGAAGGTTGATGGTGGGGACTTGATTGATGTGTGTACGTTACTGGGAAGTATTTCGGGAGCGACCACGGGAGTAAGCCTTACCGTCACCAGTGGCCCTCTTGTGACGCCTCAGCGTCATTTCGTAGGTGTCTCTACGTCTGCGCGATGAGGGCGCCAGACTGCCTCCCTGGCACAGCTCCGTGGTGTCCGGTGGGATGACGAGTACCAGGACAGCGAAGACTCCTGTGCGCACGGGATCGGCCTCAGGGTAACCAGTGGCAACCAGCGTGTGGGAGGCATCCACGAAGTCAAGTTGACCAGACCTGTGGGTTCAAGAACACAGAATTAAAGAAGACTAGAACAAATCGATGAAAAACTGACTGGGAACTTTTTGATCAAAAACAAAAAAATGGACCATTTATATAAACCCAAGATCTCTGATTTTGCGTATACAAGTGCTCTTACCATTTGATCTATCCAGCCCTTAGATGGTAGTCTTCCCTAATAGTCAATTATTAGTCTTTGCCGGGGTGGGGGCGCCAGTCTTATGCCATTCAACCGTTAACTGCCGTATATCTTCAGTGATCACATTCAGTGATCACACTCTCACCCTCTCTCTTGTTGCAAACAACTAATTGTTGTAAACCTGGCTACATCAGCTCGGTGATCAAACGAATGGACGCAGTTTTTCCGATTCAAGTCAAACAAATTGACGAATAAATGACTGGGAACGTTTGAGCAAATTGAAAAAAAGGGATTTTTTTTTCATGACTTGAATAAGGTCAAGCCTCAAAGATTAATGAAGATGACTTCGAGTATCAAGATTAGACAGGGGTCTACCATCCTGCTAGACACGAAATATCTTTCGTCCTAGATTTGATGAAGCTAATGATTTGGAGCCCAGTCAGTTCGCTGGATCTTGATTGGGTGTGGCAGAGCAATCTGGCTTCGCCACGGCATCGCCCTGCCACTAGGCCAATGAAATGGCTCCTGGGTGCGCATACTCACGTGGTCTTGGTGCCACTCTCAGGGCAGCAGCTCTCAAACCTCTCGTTGCAGAAAATCGTCAGGAATCGGGCGATGAACTCAAGCAGGTGAGGTTTGATCAGCTCCCACTGGATGTGTCCGAACAAATGACGAAACACTATCAGATACTGAAACTTAATGCCGTCAACCTAAGTTACTCAGCATGCTTCCCTCATCGGCAAGCTAGGCATTACAACAACGAGAAGATAGAGATTGAGATTGTGAGGTTTAAATTTATCTTACATAGGCAATGTCCGCTATGAGGCGCACTTCCACACCGTATCGCGCTTGCTCTCGCTCATCTGCAAAAGAAAAAAAAGGTCCAAAAATTTAGAGGGCATGGTTTCGATCCAACTCGAACCCGTGCCAACTCGGATCCATACCAACTAGGACACACGTCAACTCGAACCCGTCCAACTCGGATCCATACCAACTCGGATCCATACCAACTCGGACCCATGCCAACTCGGACCTATACCAACTTGGTCCCATGCCAACTCGGACCTATACCAACTTGGTCCGATTTAAATTGCTCCCGATGTCAAAAGGGCCTTTCTCAAAGGCAGAATTGAATCACAGATATGAAACCATGGGATAATACGCCTATTATCACTAATGATGAAGAATCTATCCTGCTTTATCAAAAGAATCGTTGTGCAACTGCAGAATGGCCGATCAAGCGCCACGTTGAAAGCTGATCCTTGGTGCCCAGGTAGGGGAGCCTCGAAGGCAAGTCTATAGGCCAAATGGAGAGGCCTCTAGCCACGTTGACCTGCATCCCATCTCTATTACCCCATAACGATGGCAACGTAGATCCATTACGAATGGATGGGTGAGGCTAGGGCTCTGGCTTCGACTCACGACAAAACCTGAGCAGTCATCTAGGTTGTGGTTTGTTCAGCGAATTTGTTGGATTGGTAAACGGCCATAGACTCACGCTGGCACGTGTTTCCTTGGTACTCGGCAGTGCACGTGCATTCACAGGAGGCAGAGTCGAACGTGCCTTCATTGACGCAGTTGAGAGTCTGACAAGCCGTGGTCGGTTGCACGGTGGTCAACCCTGAAACCAGACAGACATCCATGGTATTAATACACTGATAGAGAGTGATATTTGAAGGGCAAACTATAAGATTATAGACTATTACCTTTGATAGTTTTACTTAGTTTTTTTACTTTTGCAAAGAAAACTTTATTCCGAATTCAGGAGGGATACAAAACAAATAAGGGAAAATATACAAAGTGGGATAATTGCACTTAAAAGAAAAGAAGAATCAAGACAAGAAAAGCTTGAGAATTTATAGACATGTTGCATTATTTTGTATAAACGGTTACTTTAGTTTGAACAATTAATGAATAACTTATGTGTGCGTCCAAGAACTCAGAAAAACCTCCCAAAGCAGAGGCATAACGCCACGTCTCGGAGTCCGAGCAGCTGCTCAGGAAGGAAAAAGAGAGGACAAGAAAGAAATCTTAACTAGGGAGGGGTATAACAATAGTTTTACTGATAGAAATGGAAAAAAGGAAAAGAATCAAGTGGATTGTTAGCAGTGACCCCATGCAAGTCATATTTTTTGAGACGGAACTAGACTCTAAGAGTACTGGAATAGCTGTGGTAAGACAGTCCCTCTACATTTATGAGATATGCATGTGGCGCATTTTATTCAGTACTCTCTAAATGCAAAAGAATGAATAATCCACTCGCACAAACAGTGAAATTTCCTCAAGAAAAGCCAAAACCGCTCAAACAGAGTAAATACCACTGTAGGGGGTGTGTAAACTGCTAAGTATGGAGTGAAACAAGCACCACTCTATAGAGGAGCTATAATTATGGAGAACAACTCTTTTTCGAGTGTTCCTCCATATGGCTCCTTACGAGAGTGGAATTTCACTCCACTCCGAGCAGTTTTCACATCTTTTACAGTGTTTTTAACTTTTTTTGATTGGTTTTGGAGCGATTTCCACTCCTCGAGATAGTGAATTATTGACTCTTTTGCATTTAGAGAGTAAACAGTTTGTAGGATTTGTATAATTTATACCATCGAGGGTGAACTATTGAGAGGTGCAATTGATGAGGGACGAAGAGATGAGAAAAAAAGGACCAAAATGGAGGAAGGGAATTACGATGCTGGGTGGCATTCAGAGGGACAGAGGAAGAACGAAAGATCCCAAGATAGGTATATAGACAAGAGTGCGGTGAGTATCAGCTTGGATAGTTGTGCTACACTACAGAGGAAGGGGAAATAGATCATATAATATTGAAGTGCATCTCCTTCCTTATAATTATAGGAAGAACTTGAATTTAGATAAGACTAGAAGGTTTGCATGGTGGAAATACTAAGTGGAAGCTTTGCCGTGACACCATGTAGCTCTTCTCTTTCAAGAAGTGTGGCTTTTTTCAGAGCCTTTTCAGAGCCACACTTGTTGAAAGAGAAGAGCTAATTGCTACATGATGTCACCGTAAACCTTCTCCTAAGGAACTGAATGATGCAGTTTGTAATCTTAAAACGATGGTTAGTAAAAGGTTGACAGGCTAACAGACATATGAACTTATTTTTACCTCCATTCTGCGTGGTAGTTACTCCATTATTTGAGGTCACAGTAGAAGCGGGGGATTCTTAAATTTTGAATTATTGCAAATTTCAGTATCAATTTTGGAATTGAAAGAAAAACACTTTTGTATTGATACTCTGTCAGTTGGGAATTTCTGATTCTTTAAATAGTGCGCTATAAATTGTATTCTCTGCAGCAAAAATAGAATTATAAAATATCATTGTAATCGTTTTTCTTCACTTGATAAGGTAACATCTTGAATAATGAAATTCCTAATAAAAAAACTGTACCTGTCTGTGTAGTTATCGCTCCATTACTTGGGGTGGTGGGGGAAGGGTCGTCTGCGATTGATCAGACATTAAACACGGACAAATGAAAATCAATGACTAATCACATTTCGATTGAAAATACTTTCACTACAACAGAGAAATGAATTAATCAAAAATATATCTTGAAAAATTAAAAAGAAAACTCTGGCTCTAGTGGAATTTGAACCCGAGACCTTTGATTTTCGTTTATCAGCGCTCTTACCATCTGGGTCGTCCAAGCCCTTATAAATTTATATATTTTATCGGATTAATCCTTTTTTCTTTATCTGAATTTAAAAAAAAGGAAAGGTATCATTTCTTCGACTTACCGCATGTATATCCAGAATCCTGTTCCTCTGGGGATTTGAATTAAAGAGAAACCAATTAGTCGTAAAAATCCAATTAAAAAGTAAAAGTGAGATGCTGCCGTGAGGTATCCTATGAAGAGCAAACAACGACAGAAGAATTGCTCAGAGAAAGTCAACTTTCTGTCTGTGGTTTTTTCCGATAAAAACACGTATTTCGGTTTTTTTTTATTTCACTTTCAAAACGCTCCGCATATGAGCATTTGGGAAATGCATTTGTATGTTTCAAAGGTGACGTGCTTTCTGTGATAGAAAATTAACTACAAGAGTGAATTCGGCAGCCGGAAGACTTTTGAACGAATCCACTGCCAATTGAAGTGAATTTGTCATCGTCGCTGCCACTGTCACTGTCATTGGGGCCTTTTACTCTCAATGGAGCCAAATCAAATCTAGACAAATATCGATGTCAATGTGTAGAGGTTCGAGGATAGAGAGGTGGGGATAGGTAGAGCGATGGGGAGAGAGGGGAGAGGAGATAGGGTGAGGGGTAGAGAGGTAGAGAGAGGTATGTAGAGGAATAGATAGAGGGGAGACAGGGGTATAGAGAAAGGGGATAGAGAGGTAGGGAGAGAGAGCGAGAGAGGGACAGTTGAGAGAGAGAGGGTGGGAGGGAAGAGAGAGAGGAGGATAGGGATCGAGCGATAGAGAGGGTCGGGAGAGCGAGGAAGAGAGGGGGAGAAAGAGGACTCACCCACGCACAAATTACAGAGGGCGGGGCAGTTGTTCAACACGTAGCTGTGGTCGTCATCGCACCAAAAGGCAGGCCAGCCTGGGTTGGCACCGCAGTAGGCATTAGTGTCCTCGCAGGTCTCTGAGAAACCAATGAACCAATTTTTGCCCAAAACCTTAAGAGTCTCCAAAAATGCGATCGATACAATCTACACAGTCTTAGGTCGATTCCTCGTGTGTTTTAGCACATTCCAATAATAATTGTACTACCACTAATAAAAATTGTTCCACACAGAACAGAATCCTCATCAAATCTACCCATATACCCAAGAGATTAATAAAACACCTGGTACTTTGAATTTCTATCGAAGAAAGAGAAGCTCTATCGATTCTGATGAAATCGTTTGGATGCAACCTTCAACTTTCTTACCCCTCACGTCAATCGGGACAGTTAGTAAATAGTTTTATAAAACAATAATGAATATTTAATGGTGATTAGTATATAAATTACCGGTATTGAATAAAAATCATTACGGTAATCAATTTATAAATAAAGCATTACAAAAAACAGAATTTAACTTAAATTCTAGTAAATCTAGAAATAAATTGAAGATATGATTAAATAATTACAGTAACAACGTTTATTTATGATTAACAACCTCTTTAATTAATTAAAAAGAAAATTATGTAGCTTCATCATAGTAATTATATAATCCTGTACAAGCTCCGGCTTCCCGCCTAACGTTCAACGGTTATTTCAATTTCTGTCATAATCTGATGAAATTTACAACTTTATTATATAGTATGAGAATAAACCCGAAAAAAGAAACTGTCTAAAGGCCGCCGCACACGAGAGCTATCTGCTGAGCAAAAAGTCTCCCGTGACCGTAAGCTCAGCACGTAGCTCACCGTGTGCGCTGAACTTTTGGTGAGATTTCTGCCTCAGCAAAAGACCGTGAGACCAATAATATTATGTCCTGTTTGATTTTGGCAACCACGTGAATAGGGCGTGCGCATTCATT